>OX352763.1:72614553-72619352 GCA_947095585.1 Nephrocerus scutellatus
TAGAAGGTTGAGGTACGAAACCAATGAGGGTACAAAGTACTATAACGTCTCCGCAGGAGTCCCACAAGGATCGGTGCTGAGTCCCCTTCTATGGAATATAATGTACGATGGAGTTCTAAGACTAGCATTACCACCAGGCGTACAAATATTTGGATTCGCTGACGACATCGCCGTTGTCACAGTGTCAAAGACAATCAATGGAATAGAGTCAGCCACGAATGAAGCAGTTGGCCAAATCAAAAAATGGCTAGTATCCGTCGGTTTAGAATTAGCCGACCATAAAACGGAAGCAGTCCTGATTACCAGCCGGAAAAATATAGAATACATAAATATACGAGTTGGTAACCAGACTATTAGATCAAAGGATTTTGTCAAATACCTAGGAGTAATGCTTGACAATAGGCTCCGTTTTAAAATACACGTGGACTATTCTAGCAGAAAGGCGTCGCAGATGCAGGCAGCATTATCTCGGATACTGCCAAATGTCGGAGGACCAGGATATCCAAGGAGGGTCCTAATGTCCAGAGTAGTTAGCTCAGTCCTCCTGTACGCAGCCCCAGTTTGGGCGGAGGCACTGGTGACTAAAGAAATAAGAAGAAACCTCTCGTCTATATACAGACTCAGTGCACTAAGGACGATCAGCGGGTTCCGAACGATCTCCGATGATGCGGCCCTCGTTATAGCAGGAATGGTTCCAGTAGACATCCTCGCAGATGAAATGCTTAGGATCTACAATAGAAGAGCCTTATCACATCCGGACCAACGATCAATCAAAATGATCAAAGAAGAAGAAAAGGCCACCTCAATGGCTGTATGGCAAGCCAGGTGGGACATAAGTTTGAAAGGAAGATGGACCCACAAACTGATCCCGAATATAGAGAATTGGACAAACCGATCTCACGGTAACTGCAATTACCAATTTACGCAGTTTCTGTCAGGCCATGGCGGCTATCGAAGATATCTTTATAGATTTGGACACGATAGCTCACCTTTTTGCCCAGATTGTCCGGAACTGGAAGAAGATACGGAGCATGCGATTTTCCAATGCGGACGCTTCAGAGAATGGAGAATCAGCCTGCCAAGTCCACAAGTCCTGTTAGAAGAAATGCTAAGATCTGAGGGTAAGTGGACAGAAGTGTGTGTATTCATAACGAATGTGCAAAACGAGCTGCGAAGAATCGAAAAGGTAAGGCGATCAGCAGCAGCAGAAGATGCAGAAGGCATAGAGTAATCTGCTTACCAGCCCCGTGATGTAATACCTAACGGCAGTCCCGCGGGGAGAGTGGTTGAAGTGTGTAAGGAGGGTTTAGTACGTAGGCGTAATTCCTGGTACGAACATTCAGGTTTACGAATCGTGCATGCTAGTACCCCTGGAGGGCTCTACTGGTATCTTTTAGAAGATTCCCCACCTTTGGCACAGCCATAAAAAAAAAAAAACACACACACACACACACACCCACACACACACACACACACACACACACACACACACACACACACACACACACACACACACACACACACACACACACACACACACACACACACACACACACACACACACACACACACACACACACACACACACACACACACACACACACACACACACACACACACACACACACACACACACACACACACACACACACACACACACACACACACACACACACACACACACACACACACACACACACACACACACACACACACACACACACACACACACACACACACACACACACACACACACACACACACACACACACACACACACACACACACACACACACACACACACACACACACACACACACACACTGCGTGCTCGTCTTGTGGCAAAATCATCCACCAAAGGACGCAGCGGCAGCGAACAGCGCTGCTCACAAAGCACAGAGTTCAGACTTTGTCGTGATCTGATGCGATATAGCGATATTTAAAAATTGTATATTGGGGTCCCCAAGGGTTCGATCACTCCAAATTTTTACAAAAAGTGTTTTCCATCGAAGACACACATGTGTATAAAATTTAAAGAAAATCGGGTAAATTTTGTTAAATATTTGTATGGGAGCCCCCCGAATCCCGAGGTCCGAGGGGCCTCAAATTATTTTAATAGAAAGTATTGCCACCGGAAATATACATGTGTGCAAAATTTCAATAAAATCGGGCCATGGGAAGTGGGCTAAAAATTGATCAGAAAATCTGACCAGCCAGCCAGCCAGCCAGCCACGTGCACGCGAAGTTAATATAGAGAATTTAAAAATTAATATACATTTACTGAAGATTCCGCCCAGTCCGTAAAAGAAAGTCGTGTTGTGCCCACACCTCCATTTTATTAAAAGCAATTATTTAACTTGCTTTGTCCGTTTACCAAAAATCTTGGAAGTCGATTTTCATCAACTTAAATTTTGCCTATTTTTACATACTTCTCCTTATCCACTCGAATTAAAGTTTCGCACACATGTACAGTACTAATTATATTACAAAACTTTGGTTCCACTGAGCTGGTCTGATTATGGACTCTGAAAATTCATTTTTTTTTGGGTTCACCTGTTTCTTAGCTGCAAATTTTGAAACTCCATTTTTAACTTTTCATTGTTCAATTGAGTTGAAATTTTGCACAAACATGTAGTCCCCGTGACAATGCAATGTTATAGTACAAATAACCTTTTCCGACGATGGACTTGGCATTTAGAAGCTACATAAATTTTGCGGTATAAAATGTTGCAAGGCTATTTCGACATACTTCTAGTTATCTAGTTAGTTATGCAACGCTAATTACATTACAATACTTTGGTTCCATTGATCTTGGCTGGCTATGGACGTTGTACCTAGATACACTCAGTTATTTGGGTTCACCTGTTTCTTAGTGTAGATAACTCTTTTTCATTTTATTTCTCGTTCTTTTATTTGCCTCTCACCAAATAAGACCCAACCTTCAGTCTTGATTTATAATTCATAGAGTAAAGTTCAAAGAAAATATCATGTACAACAGTGGCGACGAGGACTTTAAGGAATTTTAAAAAAAAAATCGAGATTCAAACGTGCATAACCTAAAAATGTCCGACATGGAGAAATTTATGAAGCTTATGCTCCATCAATGGCAGCAACAAACAAAAGAAGCCAAGGCCGCAAAAGAAATTCAAGCACAGCAACAAGCTCAAATGGCTCAAATAATGCAACTTCTCGCAGGTCAACGTTTAGGCCAAGCTGAAGAAGTAAAAAAAGAAGCTGTAATCGATTCGAATCATTGCAAGATCAATGAAGCTGCGAAATTAATCACACAGTTCGAATATAATCCGGAAGAGAACAGAATATTCGGGACGACGTTTTTTAAACACGAAGCGTACTTGCCAGCCGAACTAACGCCACAAACGAAGATCCAGCTCAGCAAGTTTTCACAAGAAAACTATCAAACTTTGCTGATCACGTACTACCGAAAGAGCTGGATTTCGAAGAATTTATTTCAAAACTAAAGCGACAATTTGGATACTGCTAAACAAGATTCGCAAGAAGAAGATTCGGAAGAAGCTTATTCAATCTACGCAACCCGAATCAACAAGTACTCTTAAAAGTTTGGTGTCAAAAACTGCACACCAGATGACTTGAAAGTTTTGTTGTTCATCAGTGGACTGAAGAGTACCGTGTATTCAATTGTCCTTACAAAGCGAAGACTTAAAAAAATGAAAGAGCTTGAATCATAAAGCTCGTCTCTGTCAAAGTTATAAACAGGTCGAGACAGCCAATACTCAAGAAGCAGGACTTCAAGTCGATCAAGTCAGCGAAGTCAACAATGCCGCGCAACGCAAGTTTGTTGAACCAAAGATCAACGGCGCGAACGTTAAGCTACAACTCGACACAGCTTCAGACATAACGATGATCTCGAAAAGAAACTGGAGCCGCCTTGGTAAACCAACCCTCCAGAGTATCTCAAAACCAGCAGCACCGCATCCGGAGATGAAGTTCCACTGCTAGGAAGTTTTCGATCTGCCATTAGGTTGAATGGAGTTGAAGAGTACGCTGAGTGCTATGTAGCTTATCGAGAAATTAACCTGTTCGGAATTTCTCGGTTAAACGCTTTCAAGTTGTGGGAAGTTCCACTCAACACAGTGTCCGTGAACATTGATTGATTGATTTCGTTTATTATTTAGCAGAGCTCTGCTTCAGTTTACAATTAACAATAATTCAAACTTAACTTAAGGTGAACATAAATACATAAAAAGAAATATATACAATTAAAAAAATATACAAATATAAGAATATAAGAATGACTTAACTGTGGCTTTATCTATGTGGAAAACTATATTTAATATGATCAACAATTTTTTTTCTAAAGCTGTTAAAATTTTGTTTCACATTTTATATTTAGCGGTAGTGTGTTGAACAAGCGGCAACCTTTATATACTATACTGTTTTGAGTAATGTTTACAACATATTAGTTTGGTAGGCTAAAATCCCCAGCAACAAATCTCAAATATCTCCTAAGATACATAGGTAGCATACCATTTTTAATTTAAAAAAAAAACAACCCATAAAAATTAAAATTTTTCATATAAATTCTTTAATCGCAGAAATGGATATGGGAGCCCCTCGATCCTGGGTCATTTTTTTTTATTTGTAGGAGAAAATCATCGAAAGAGACATTTGACATCAGATATCAAATTTGAAAATGCTCAGATAATTTTATTCTGAGCATTTAGAGCACGCTCATACTCTGAGCAAATAAGAAACACGAGCATTTTTCTTGAGAACTCCTTGACTGCTCTGAACTAATTTATAAAAACGCCAAATGACAG
>OX352763.1:73219552-73623975 GCA_947095585.1 Nephrocerus scutellatus
GGTAAAGAGGCCCATCGGAAATTCGTCGATTTCGCTTCAATCGTTTATTGATATTATCAAAAAACATTACAATGCCCTCAAATCACTAACAATATCCGTCCAACATTGGGATCTTTTTTCTCATTCATCATTTGAGTGATCGTTTGGATGAAGCCTCTCGTGTTGAGGTTGTAAAGAAATCTCCCGTTGATAGAATTCTTTCGTTTAATGAGTTTATCGATATTCTACAGCGGCGGTGCAGAATTCTTGAAGCGACCCGTGTCCACCAAAATGATCGATCTAATTAACCGATTAGAGCAATGATAGCTCAACATCGAAATTGCATTTATTGTAATGGCAACCATTCATTAAATGCTTGCGATAAATTTAGGGATTATAAAGTTTCGCCACAGGATCGACATTTCTTTGTTAAAAAGCACAATTTGTGTTCAAATTGTCTAAATGAAGGCCACCGAACGTTAAGTTGTCAAGAAGTATCATGTTCGATATGTTCCCTGAAGCTTCATATTCTGTTGCACTTTGGACGAACCAGATTTCATACAAATGTCTCAAGCAAATCACCTTCTTCCTCATATGAGCCAAACAAGAATCCATCGAACAACCTTTCACAGCAGAAGGTTTCTATCAATTCTTCGCAATAATCGTCAGTTAGTATAACGCCATCTGAGTTATTGCAAAATAGCTCGGACAAAAAGCACAATCTTTCTTCGCTAAAAACGGAGAGAACTCTAAAGCAATCTCAAATCATGCTAGCCACAGCTGTAGTATGGATTCGCAACTCTGTAGGTGAGCGTGTAAAAAGTCGTGCCATGTTAGACAGCGGTGCTCAATCGAACTTCATTACCCAAAAAACCGTGCAATAGTTAAGTCTTAAAACTGCAATGACCAGGGTTGAAGTGTACGGCATCAATGGAGCCGTTTCAACGTTGACAAAAAAGGTGAACTTATTCGTCGAATCGAGAACATCGAATTTCAATATTTCAATTGAGTGTCTCGTTAAACAAAGTATTGCAGGTATGTTACCATCGTATCCGATAAATATCGATTCCAATCTAATCCCACAAAACGTCGAATTAGCTGATCCATGGTTTTTTGAACCTGACAACATTGATCTGCTTTTGGGAGCCGAAGTCTTCGCGAAGGTTATTTTAAAGGAAAAAATAAATATTCTGAGTAAAACTCCCTTCATTAAAACTCATTTGGGTTATATTTTTCCGGTAACCGAAAAACCAGTTTTTTTTGTTATTTTACTTCACCGAAAAACCGGTTTTATTATCCGTAAAACCGGTTTTATTAATTTAACAAAAACTCTTTACATAATTTTTATTCTGAAATTGTTTATGAGTTGTTTTTAAATCTAAATCTTCTATTCATTTCTTGATCATTTTTTAAGATGAATGGTACGGTGTGCTCCAGCGGACAATAGTGAACTAAGTAAATCCTATTACAAAAGTTGACTAAAGGAAGTTATAAGGAAATTGTGACTATTTAATTTTAATTTTTATTTATTAAAATTGTAATGATTGGAAAATATAATTAATCTAATCAGTAGTGTAAAGTGTGAGTTTTGTAAGTTTGATGGATTTGGAACAGTTTTAACATTTTAAACGCTAGATTGCTGAAAAATTTTTAAAGTTAAATTCACTATAAAAATTTCTTTGGGTCTAAACATTTTTCAAACTACATTAGACATTATTTATGAAGTTTTAATAAATAAATACAAGCTAAACATTTATGTTATTAGTAATATGAAATTTTTGCGATATTTAATCAGAAGATTCTAACATTTAAAACGATAAAATGGTACCAAATGAATCAAATATACAAAATCACACTTTAGGCTACATATTAGATTAATTAGATTTTCTAATCATTACAATTTTAATAAATAAAAATTAAAATTAAATAGACACTATTTTCATATAAAATACAGCAGATGTTTGTTATAGGATTTACTTAGTTCACTATTGTCCGCCTAAAGCGCTTTTTCAACTTTACCATTCGTCAATTCTATTTTTTTTTCCGTTTTCCCTATGTAATGTCTCATGTGGAAGTGGAGTTCTTTCCACCACAAAGAAACTGAACTCAATTAAAAAAAACTGAAGTCACCATAGTAGATAATGATTTAGTTCAGTATTTTTTTGATTGAGTTCAGTTTCTTTGTGGTGGAAAGAACCCGACATTATTTTGACTTATGTAACTGCATTCTATTCTATTTATGATTTTTCCACCAAATGTCAGTCAAATTTCAATTTTGTTGTTTGTTGATGAAAAAATATTTTTAGAATAAAAAAAGTGTTTGTGTAAGTTAGGTGTTGAAATATAAATACAATTTATGTTAAAATAAGAAGAAATAAGATTTTTCATTCTTGTGTTGCAAATAAAATACATTATTATAAAATATCAAGGAAGTGTAAGAAAAATTGTAAATCAAAAATTTGTTAATCGTTTAATTTTAATTGGGGGTTTTTTAATATTTGTTTTTTAGAGACAGATAATAATAAATATGGATTACAAATTCGAGGAATACAAGAAAGGTATTGAAAACAACAAATCACTTTGGGCATACTTTCTTCGAGAGAGAAATGGTGTAGTGTACTTCATTCGCATTTGCGAACAGCACACAAAGTTACTGCTGTGAAAAGAGGATTTGATGAATGTGGTGGAAGCGGTGGAACGTTCACAAATTTGTTACACCATCAACCGAAATCCCTTCTTCTTGTAAAAAGAAAATTACAGGATATTGTTGTAATAAAAGTGACGATTCTTTGGCAGCGATTATATCACGCATGACTGCGAAAGATGGTCTGGCATTTTCTTTATTTTGTACATCGGATGATTTAAGAGCGTTACTTGCATCGAAAGGAATTCAAAATATTCCAAAATCGTCAAATACAATTCGGAAAATTGCTTTAAATTACGGTCAAAATATTTGCGATGTAATTAAAAATAATCTCTCAGACATGAAAAAACAAGGTTGTGGTTTTAGTTTGACGTTCGATGAGTGGACATCAATATCAAATCGTCGCTATTTAAACATCAACATTCACACTAAACAACAGTTTTGGAGCCTTGGATTAATTTGCATTAAAGGAAGTTTACCAGCTGAAAAGTGTATACAGATCTTGGAAGAAAAGCTAACGAAATTTGGTATTTGTCTGTCAAGTGACATTGTTTGCGTAACTACAGATGGTGCGTCAGTTATGAGAAAAATTGGAAGACTAATAGAAGCTGAACAACAGCTTTGTTTTGCACACGCAATTCAATTGGCTATTTTAAGTGTGTTATAAAGATAAATCTTCTAGCTCCAATATTTCGAATGAATTTGAACAGACAGAAAATGATGATACGATTGATATGTATGACGATTCCGAGTCCGACGTTGATGATGAAGACTTGTTGACGAATGAAGTAAATCCTGACCAAATTAATTTTAGCGTTTCGAATTCGAATGATGAATATAATTAACAAGAACTCAGTAATACAGAATTATTACCTCTTATACATAAGATACGAAAATTTGTAAAACTTTTTCGAAATTCACCAGTGAAAAATGCCGATATCCTTCAAAAATATGTCGTATTAGAATTTTGAAAAGAGAAAAAATTTGTATTGGACGCGAAGACGCAATGGAACAGTTTACTTTTCATGTTCGAGCGATTTTATGAATTACGAACATGCGTTCAAAAATCATTAATTGATATGAAATCATCTTATTCTTTTTCAGATGATGAATTTAAACTTCTTTCAGATACTATTGCTGTTCTTTTACCCATAAAATTGGGAGTCGAGTCACTTTGCCGGAGAGATGCAAGCCTTTTATCTGCCGATGCGACCTTTAACTTTATACTCTCACAGCTGGAGAAAAGTAGTGGCCAGCTGGCATGCGATATTAAAGTGGAGCTATTGCACCGAATTAAAGAACGACGAACCGAATTATCTAGTTTATTTCAGTATCTCCATAACAAATAC
Source organism: Nephrocerus scutellatus (assembly GCA_947095585.1). Classification (NCBI taxonomy): domain Eukaryota; kingdom Metazoa; phylum Arthropoda; class Insecta; order Diptera; family Pipunculidae; genus Nephrocerus; species Nephrocerus scutellatus. Next base: position 73,223,525 of record OX352763.1, read on the forward strand.
CAGGTGGTGGATGGTGGATCTTAAACTTATTGTAAAAATCCTAGAAAGAATGTCTAGCAAATCAATTAATGAACCAATTTTTGCAAGAGGTGACGATATTATCGAATGGACTATCCCAACCTGTGGAAGAAATTTATGAACCACCAACAGCGGATGTGATGAAGGATTTATTACAAAAAGTTATTGGCCATCAATTAACGGTCCAACCACAGAAAGAAGACCAAAATGCTCCTAGTCTAACTACTAAAGTTCGCCGGGAGTTAACCCAGTTTGAATCGGATGGGGTTAGAGGCCCAGAACTCGAGAGAGTGTATAATTTTCTTTTGTCGATTCCACCGACAAGCGTGGAAGCAGAAAGAGCGTTTTCGGCGTCAGGAAATATATGTACAAAAATTCGGTCACGTCTAGCTGATGACACAATAAACATGTTATGTTTAATGAGATCGCATTTCCTGGAACAGAAAAAAAAATAATGTTTTGTATAAATCGGATTTTATTTTTAAATGATTAAAACAATATTTCTGTTTAGTTTTGTTTTGTATTTTTGACTGAATTATTTATTATTACATTTAAAATAAACGTGAAAAGCCTGAATGAATCCGGTTTTTTGGGAAATTAAAACCGAAAAACCGGTTTTATAATTTTATCTCAAATTTGCAATCACTAGTCATGGGTGAAATTCAGAATGATCCTAAATTTCTAAATTCATCAGTGACCACTTTGTTCATTTGAATCGTAAACGGAACAAGTTAAAAATTTTTGGGAAATTGAAACAATTGATAACCCTCAATAATTGTCCCTCGATGAAAAACAGTGCGAAAATCATTATTCCACACATGTTGTTCGCAAAAAGTCAGGTAGATATAGTGTTGCTCTTCCAATAAAACCTTGCATTGGTCAGCTGGGTGACTCTTCAATAAGTGCATTACAACAATATTCCTACATGGGTAAGCGTTTAAATTCCAATCCGATGCTTCGTGAAAAGTATGCTCAATTTATGTCTGAGTACATCGATTTTCATCATATGGAGGAAGTTAAAAATCCTGATGAATAGAATTGTGTGTTCGAGAAAACATATTATCTGCCCCATCATCCGGTCATGCGAGAAAGTAGTAGTACGACCAAACTAAGGGTGGTGTTTAATGCTTTGGCAAAATCGTCATCGAATATCTCGTTGAACGATTGTTTGATGGTAGGACCTACGATACAGCAAGACATATGTTCGATCATTATGAGGTTTCGGAAGCATCAAATTGCCGTAACTGGGGACATAGCAAAAATGTATCGCCAGATCCTCGTCCATACTGATCAGCGGGACTTGCAACGTATTTGGTGGAATAGTTCGATCGGGGTCCACTCAAGTGCTATAGGTTGGGTACTGTCACTTATGGTACAGCAAGTGCTCCATTTCTTGCAATTCGAACTATTTTTCAACTCGCGAATGATGAAGAAAAGTTTTATCCGAACGAGTCCAAAATCCTTAAGCGAGATTTTTATGTTGACGATATGTTAACGGGATTCGACACTGAGGAAAATGCAATTACGATAAAAAATAACATCATCGAGTTGTTAGCTCGTGGAGGATTCGAACTTCGTAAAATACAGTCAATCAATAAAATTGTTGAATCATCTTCGCCAAGCATCATCGAACAGAGTAAATCAATTGCTATATTAGGAATGAACTGGGACACAGAGTTAGATCAATTTTCATTTTCATTTAAAAAATACTCGATAGACAGTAAATGTACGAAGAGATCTGTTCTTTCGTAATTGCACAGCTGTTCGATCCATTGGGATTGTGTGCTCCGATTGTATTTGCAGCAAAATCATTTATGCAGAAATTGTTGGAATCAAAGTTAAAGTGGGACGACGAACTGCCCCAGGAGCTGTACTCTTTTTGGAATGGATTTAGGAGTGGGCTTGGTTCCGTTGGACCACTTCGTATTCCAAGATGTGTAATTATAGCTTCGCCTCGAATAATCGAGCTCCACGGGTTTGGAGATGCGTCGGATAAAGGTTATGGCGCCGTCATTTATATCCGATTAGTTGATGTTTCAAATAACTGCTTCGTGAGAATTCTTTGTGCCAAAACTAGAGTGGCCCCTCTTAAAGGTCGGTCTACTCCGGAATTGGAGTTGTGTGCGTCAGTATTGTTGTCACAGTTAACCACAAAAGTGCTAGCAAGTATGGAAATTCAATTCTCATCCATTTATTTGTGGACAGATTCTGAGATTACCCTATATCGCATCAGATCAGTGCCATCAAGATTCGAAAAGTTCGTCGCCAATCGAATCTCAAAAATTCAAGACTTGACTTCTCCTAAATGCTGGTACTATGTTCCAACTTTGAAGAATCCATCTGATGCTGCGTCCCGTGGTCAGACGCCTGTGGAATTCATGGCAAATTCTATTTGGTGGAATGGACCAGACTTTTGGGAGATCCAATTTTATGCATTCCAAATCAACCATTAAAAAAAAATTATAAATCAATAGATGCCGAAATCCGTCAATCTTTGAAAGTCCATACAGCAATTACAGCTGGGAAGAGAAGTAGTAAAGATGATGAATGGAAGTGTCTTGTTAAATTTTCAAGCTATTCAACTACGCTGCGTGTTGTTGGTCTTGTATTTCGGTTTATAAAATTATAAAAAAAAAAGAAAAAATCTTCGAAAAAGTGGCAATTCTCCATTTTTCTGAAAATAGGTAGTACCGTGAACGCACCGTTCCAACAGCTTTCTGCTATAGAATTATATAATTCTTTAAAGATCATCGTTAATTACATTCAACAAGTAGAATATTCCAACGAGAAAATAATATCTTATCAGGTCAAAGTCAGTTAAGGACGTTGAATCCATTTATAGATGAAAATGGTATTATGCGTGTAGGTGGTAGATTAAAGCATTCTGACATTCCGTTTGATCACAAACATCAGATGTTGTTGCCTGCCGGTCATTCTTTTACCAAATTACTCGTCAACCATGAACATATACGACTTTTGCACGCCGGTGCGCAATCATTATTGTACAGCTTAAGGCAGCGTTTTTGGATTGTTGGTGGTAGAAGTCTGTGTCGAAAAATCGTTCGAAATTGTATAAGGTGTGTCCGTGCTCGTCCTAGAACATTAGAGCAAATCATGGGTCAGCTTCCGGGATATCGAGTAAAACCTACTAGGCCTTTTCAGAACGTCGGTATTGATTTTTGTGGTCCGTTCTTGACCAGGACTAATACTAGAGTACGAACAGTGATTAAAGCATATGTTGCCTTATTTATTTGCCTCGCATCTAAAGCAATTCATATGGAAGTTGTGAGCGATTTGAGTACCGAAGCTTTTTTGGCGACCCTTCGTCGGTTCGTATGTCGACGAGGGTTTTGTACAAATATTTATTCGGACAATGCCACTAATTTCGTCGGAGCAAATTCCGAACTTAATGATCTTCGTTCGCTGTTTTTGTCTGAAATCCATGAACATAAGGTTTTAAAATATTGTGTCGATCATGGAATTCAATGGCACACAATTCCACCCAGATCTCCGCATTTTGGAGGACTTTGGTAGGCTGCTATTAAAAGCGCAAAACGTCATATAAGGCGTGTGCTTGGTCAATCATCGTACACTGTCGAACTTCTAAATACACTCATCGTTGAAATCGAGGCGTGTCTTTATTCGCGGCCTATTGGCTTAATGTCGGATGATCCTAACGACTTCGAAGGTCTGACGCCTGGTCATCTTTTAATAGGTCAACCGATAATGTCGGTTCCTGAACCGTCGTTAATACACATTTGGGAAGGTAGATTAAGTACCTGTCAAAAAATTCAATATATGTTTCAAACATTTTGGAAGAGATGGTCACTTGAGTACTTATCTCAATTACAGAAGCAGACAAAATGGGATGTTCCTCGCCCAAATGTTAGGGTGGGTGATCTTGTCATTTTGAAGGAGGATAATATTCCGCCATTAAAGTGGCCATTAGCCAGGATTATTGAAATAGTGAAGGGTGATGATGGGTTCGTTCGTGTGGTGACGGTAAGAACTTCTAATTCCTCTTCCTAATGAGAATTGTTCCGTTTCGGAGGAAAATGCTGAGCATTTGAGTAATCATCAAAAATAATATGTCCAAGTTCGGACGATCATGTAAAGTAAATTAATTATAATCCAAACTTCCTTCAAAATGAGTTACTAGTTTTTTATTTTTCAATTTATGTATTTTCAATTCAAAATCGAATTAAATTATTGTTTGTCATTGATCTATCTTTTGTGAAGATGGATCAAGGCGATGAATATGTTCAAACTATCATTGGCAACACTGAAACTGTAGATGTGCGAGAAAACAATGAGGAGTTTGAGGAGTTCCGTTCGCATCGAAAAGTCAACGGATTAACATCCAAAAGCAAGCGTGAAAGTATAATAAAAAAACATAAAATAATAAAAGTTGTTTAATTTAATGGAAATACAGTCCACTAGTCTTCGAAATCTACATTAATTATGTTACAGACTAACCTCAACTGTAAAACTAAGATGGGAACAATGTGATTCAAAATGTATTTAACTTTTATAAGTTGGCAAACTATATAAAATTAGAAGAAGAAAAGTTAATGGCGAAAGTCTGAGAAAAATATTGTCTGCGAAATCTGAAGCAATCAGCCATCGAAATTGTATCTGCATTGAAAGTTGAGCATTTTTTTGTTAATTGAAGAACATGCTCTATGCTGTAGATTCAAAAGGCGCTTTTTGATTATACTTGCCGTTCATTTGATATTTATCAAAAAAGGACGTCGTACATAAACAAAACGACCTGATCATTCATCCCTGCTTGGAGCTAGAGTAAATTTAACACTTTTCTATCTCACTTTTATTGATAAACTTACGAAAAAAGCGTATGCTTATAGTTTAACTAGCAAAAACTTGGTTAATAAACTGGAATGTATTGAAGAACAGTTTACTAAATTCGGAAAGCCAAAGAAAATTATTTGCGATAACGAATTCAAGTCAGAAAACGTCTAGTTTTTTTTAGAGAAGAAGGAGTCGAACTTCACTTTACCAAGTCTAACTCACATACGGGGAACTCTGACATTGAACGTTTCCATTCAACTATACTTGAAATTCTGTTAACTATTAAAAACAGCCAGGCGGTCAGCCATCAGCAGAGTGGGGCGAATAACACACAATGCTTCAGAAATGCATGTGGCCGCAACTATCTCTGACTGGTGGAAGTGCGATCAAACGACGTGGTGGCCGCTGGTAATTGTCCTCCTGCATAGGAAAATCGAAATTATCGGGATATTCCGTTCAAAGTAAGGTTGGCGCGAAGCCAATAACCTCGCCCGTAAAAAAATCATATTACGGAACCCCAAATCAGCCTCGCATACACTGATGAACGACGACGAAAAAGGCTAAATGATTTAAGCATTTTCTCATGGAACGTACACTCACTGTAAAGAGCTCGAGTTGCACAGCAGCTAGCCGTCCAAATATAATGCTGTCATAACGGCAATTCAGGAAATGTGGTGGACGGGGAATGGTGTCTTACAAAAATCAGAATATGACATATATTAGAGCTGTCATGCAAGACATCATGTGCTCAGGCTGGGGTTTCTAGTCAGCAAAAGAGTGAAACCCACCCTTATCGGCTTTAAAGCAGTTAATGAACGGCTATGCACCCTTCGCGTGCGGGGAAGATCTAAAAACATAAGCCTTATAAACGTTCACGCACCTACAGAGGATTCCCCAGATGATGAAAGAGAAGAATTATTGTTTAGTGACGTCAAGAAATATGCAAGTATGCTGACACACAGCGGTTCGTTCATTCAAGCCAACGAACTTGTTGCTGATCTAGCAGTTGACCTGGAATCAGTTCGTTGGTTTGGGGTAACGAACTGTATTGACGATTCAGCATATCCGCACATTTTAATTTCTATTTGGGGTAATGAACTATATTGAAGATTCAGCACTTTGCACATTTTAATTTCTACTTAGGGCAACGGACTACATTCACGACGCAGCATATTTACTACTTTGTTAATTCTCTTTATTATTGTTTACGTTTAGTTTATTATTTATTAATTGTAAGTTGCCTACGTTATGTATTTTTTGTATTGTATATAATAAGCTACCAATTCAATAAAAATGTGATTATTAATTACACCGTGAAAGAAGACGTTTGTTTTTCATTCGAATAATTATCCACTTCGAGTGTAACAAGTTCAAGTGCTTGTTATACATCAAATCTTTATCAAGTTTATGTGCTTGATAATTACGTAACATCCTTATAGATTAATTGCAGGCAAACGAGTCTGTAACACTTTGGTGACCCCGACGTGATCGTCACATTCAGTCACATTTTGGTGACTTCTACTTTTTTAAAGCGTGGACCAGGGCTATACACTGGTGCCAAGTTTAAATTCGTAATATTTGAAAATACTTTGGCGTGTACCGGAGCCATATACTGGTACCATCCTAATTGCGCGAAAATTTTGATCCCGACAAGGGCACAATTTTTACAATCTATCAACTGTAAATCTTCACTATCGGAAGATTAAACATAGACATTGATCATGGCTTCATTTGAAGAACTCGTCGTGGAACAATTGGCAATTGGCCAAGAAATCCAGAGAGTCATAGCCAATTTTAAAAAGGAATCCCCAGATAGAAAAACAAAAAGGTTTTATTTTGAGAAGCGATTGCACCGGCTGCAAGACAATTGGGGGAAATTCGCAAAAACAGACAGAAAAATAAAGCTGCTGTCGAATGTTCCTACTGATCACGATTATTTCACGAAGGAATACTATTCGGAAATATCAACACTTTGTGAAATTTACAAGAAACGGTTCGAAGAGGCAATGGCGAACATTGAAGATGCGAGTATTGAAGGTGCTACTGGCGGTGAGGGAGGAATGGACCCCGCGCATCCAGCGCTGTCATAGAGATGGCAGCAAGCAATAATTTGGTCGTTGCGAGTACAAGCTTTGCTTTGCTTATAGTTTAAAATACATTTAATTTTTTTCGGGTTAGGATTCATGCCCTTTTAAGTTAGGACATGGCCTAAAAATTCTGTGTCTTTTTGAAGAAAGGAACGTTTATCAAACTGAACCTTAAGATTGCGTTTGTTAAACCCTGGTACTGTTTTAATATTTTGTGTATTTCTTCTCTTTCCTAAACGTTTAAATGGGAAAGATCTATTTTATCAGTGTTTTGACTATATTCAACTTGTTAGGATTCTTCGGAATATAGATTAATTTTCGCCGTGTTTATTAATTTGATGAATCTCCTACTTATATTGAGCTCAGACACGTTCTTCGTAATAATATCCATACCCATAAGAAGATCATAGTCTTTGTTAGTTAATGGCATTTTATACCATTTTAATTTGTATTAAGATACACGGATTTTTCTTCAAAAACAGGGAAACTACTACAGTCAACTCTTGATGAGTTAATTAAACTTACTGTGGAGCCAGTGTCTATTAAAGCTTTGTATTCTATTCGCAGAATATTTTATTCCTGAGGCTTAGTTCCGAAAATACGTCGGTTCTATTCCATTTATTTCCGCATTACATGAGGCGTAACTACTAGTTCAATTTTCATTAGCTGTATTGGCTCCTAAATATTTATTTCCATCGGTGGGTTTTGATTATTATTTCTAACTTGTCCGGACGGATTAAATGTCAAAAAAGAATGTTGTCTCTATTGTTGTTAAAATTTCTTTTCTGTCCTGATCTATTTTTGAAATTTCTATCTTGGATATTGTGATCCTGGTTTCTTTTTCATAATACTACTGACCTATGTGTCCTGAATTTCTATTTTTTAATTTTTTAAATTTCTAGAAGTGTGAAAGTTGGTTAAAAACGGAGGTCAAGTCAAGTTAAAACATGTTAGCTAATAAAAATATATATTTAATTTAAAAAGTTTAAAACGAGTACTGTGCGTAGTAGTTTGCTTTGATCTTTGGAATTATAATCCAAACTTCCTTCAAAATGAGTTACTAGTTTTTTATTTTTCAATTTATGTATTTTCAATTCAAAATCGAATTAAATTATTGTTTGTCATTGATCTATCTTTTGTGAAGATGGATCAAGGCGGGGAATATGTTCAAACTATCATTGGCAACACTGAAACTGTAGATGTGAGAGAAAACAATGAGGAGTTTGAGGAGTTCCGTTCGCATCGAAAAGTCAACGGATTAACATCCAAAAGCAAGCGTGAAAGTATAATAAAAAAACATAAAATAATAAAAGTTGTTTAATTTAATGGAAATACAGTCCACTAGTCTTCGAAATCTACATTAATTATGTTACAGACTAACCTCAACTGTAAAACTAAGATGGGAACAATGTGATTCAAAATGTATTTAACTTTTATAAGTTGGCAAACTATATAAAATTAGAAGAAGAAAAGTTAATGGCGAAAGTCTGAGAAAAATATTGTCTGCGAAATCTGAAGCAATCAGCCATCGAAATTGTATCTGCATTGAAAGTTGAGCATTTTTTTGTTAATTCAAGAACATGCTCTATGCTGTAGATTCAAAAGGCGCTTTTTGATTATACTTGCCGTTCATTTGATATTTATCAAAAAAGGACGTCGTACATAAACAAAACGACCTGATCATTCATCCCTGCTTGGAGCTAGAGTAAATTTAACACTTTTCTATCTCACTTTTATTGATAAACTTACGAAAAAAGCGTATGCTTATAGTTTAACTAGCAAAAACTTGGTTAATAAACTGGAATGTATTGAAGAACAGTTTACTAAATTCGGAAAGCCAAAGAAAATTATTTGCGATAACGAATTCAAGTCAGAAAACGTCTAGTTTTTTTTAGAGAAGAAGGAGTCGAACTTCACTTTACCAAGTCTAACTCACATACGGGGAACTCTGACATTGAACGTTTCCATTCAACTATACTTGAAATTCTGTTAACTATTAAAAACAGCCAGGCGGTCAGCCATCAGCAGAGTGGGGCGAATAACACACAATGCTTCAGAAATGCATGTGGCCGCAACTATCTCTGACTGGTGGAAGTGCGATCAAACGACGTGGTGGCCGCTGGTAATTGTCCTCCTGCATAGGAAAATCGAAATTATCGGGATATTCCGTTCAAAGTAAGGTTGGCGCGAAGCCAATAACCTCGCCCGTAAAAAAATCATATTACGGAACCCCAAATCAGCCTCGCATACACTGATGAACGACGACGAAAAAGGCTAAATGATTTAAGCATTTTCTCATGGAACGTACACTCACTGTAAAGAGCTCGAGTTGCACAGCAGCTAGCCGTCCAAATATAATGCTGTCATAACGGCAATTCAGGAAATGTGGTGGACGGGGAATGGTGTCTTACAAAAATCAGAATATGACATATATTAGAGCTGTCATGCAAGACATCATGTGCTCAGGCTGGGGTTTCTAGTCAGCAAAAGAGTGAAACCCACCCTTATCGGCTTTAAAGCAGTTAATGAACGGCTATGCACCCTTCGCGTGCGGGGAAGATCTAAAAACATAAGCCTTATAAACGTTCACGCACCTACAGAGGATTCCCCAGATGATGAAAGAGAAGAATTATTGTTTAGTGACGTCAAGAAATATGCAAGTATGCTGACACACAGCGGTTCGTTCATTCAAGCCAACGAACTTGTTGCTGATCTAGCAGTTGACCTGGAATCAGTTCGTTGGTTTGGGGTAACGAACTGTATTGACGATTCAGCATATCCGCACATTTTAATTTCTATTTGGGGTAATGAACTATATTGAAGATTCAGCACTTTGCACATTTTAATTTCTACTTAGGGCAACGGACTACATTCACGACGCAGCATATTTACTACTTTGTTAATTCTCTTTATTATTGTTTACGTTTAGTTTATTATTTATTAATTGTAAGTTGCCTACGTTATGTATTTTTTGTATTGTATATAATAAGCTACCAATTCAATAAAAATGTGATTATTAATTACACCGTGAAAGAAGACGTTTGTTTTTCATTCGAATAATTATCCACTTCGAGTGTAACAAGTTCAAGTGCTTGTTATACATCAAATCTTTATCAAGTTTATGTGCTTGATAATTACGTAACATCCTTATAGATTAATTGCAGGCAAACGAGTCTGTAACACTTTGGTGACCCCGACGTGATCGTCACATTCAGTCACATTTTGGTGACTTCTACTTTTTTAAAGCGTGGACCAGGGCTATACACTGGTGCCAAGTTTAAATTCGTAATATTTGAAAATACTTTGGCGTGTACCGGAGCCATATACTGGTACCATCCTAATTGCGCGAAAATTTTGATCCCGACAAGGGCACAATTTTTACAATCTATCAACTGTAAATCTTCACTATCGGAAGATTAAACATAGACATTGATCATGGCTTCATTTGAAGAACTCGTCGTGGAACAATTGGCAATTGGCCAAGAAATCCAGAGAGTCATAGCCAATTTTAAAAAGGAATCCCCAGATAGAAAAACAAAAAGGTTTTATTTTGAGAAGCGATTGCACCGGCTGCAAGACAATTGGGGGAAATTCGCAAAAACAGACAGAAAAATAAAGCTGCTGTCGAATGTTCCTACTGATCACGATTATTTCACGAAGGAATACTATTCGGAAATATCAACACTTTGTGAAATTTACAAGAAACGGTTCGAAGAGGCAATGGCGAACATTGAAGATGCGAGTATTGAAGGTGCTACTGGCGGTGAGGGAGGAATGGACCCCGCGCATCCAGCGCTGTCATAGAGATGGCAGCAAGCAATAATTTGGTCGTTGCGAGTACAAGCTTTGCTTTGCTTATAGTTTAAAATACATTTAATTTTTTTCGGGTTAGGATTCATGCCCTTTTAAGTTAGGACATGGCCTAAAAATTCTGTGTCTTTTTGAAGAAAGGAACGTTTATCAAACTGAACCTTAAGATTGCGTTTGTTAAACCCTGGTACTGTTTTAATATTTTGTGTATTTCTTCTCTTTCCTAAACGTTTAAATGGGAAAGATCTATTTTATCAGTGTTTTGACTATATTCAACTTGTTAGGATTCTTCGGAATATAGATTAATTTTCGCCGTGTTTATTAATTTGATGAATCTCCTACTTATATTGAGCTCAGACACGTTCTTCGTAATAATATCCATACCCATAAGAAGATCATAGTCTTTGTTAGTTAATGGCATTTTATACCATTTTAATTTGTATTAAGATACACGGATTTTTCTTCAAAAACAGGGAAACTACTACAGTCAACTCTTGATGAGTTAATTAAACTTACTGTGGAGCCAGTGTCTATTAAAGCTTTGTATTCTATTCGCAGAATATTTTATTCCTGAGGCTTAGTTCCGAAAATACGTCGGTTCTATTCCATTTATTTCCGCATTACATGAGGCGTAACTACTAGTTCAATTTTCATTAGCTGTATTGGCTCCTAAATATTTATTTCCATCGGTGGGTTTTGATTATTATTTCTAACTTGTCCGGACGGATTAAATGTCAAAAAAGAATGTTGTCTCTATTGTTGTTAAAATTTCTTTTCTGTCCTGATCTATTTTTGAAATTTCTATCTTGGATATTGTGATCCTGGTTTCTTTTTCATAATACTACTGACCTATGTGTCCTGAATTTCTATTTTTTAATTTTTTAAATTTCTAGAAGTGTGAAAGTTGGTTAAAAACGGAGGTCAAGTCAAGTTAAAACATGTTAGCTAATAAAAATATATATTTAATTTAAAAAGTTTAAAACGAGTACTGTGCGTAGTAGTTTGCTTTGATCTTTGGAATTATAATCCAAACTTCCTTCAAAATGAGTTACTAGTTTTTTATTTTTCAATTTATGTATTTTCAATTCAAAATCGAATTAAATTATTGTTTGTCATTGATCTATCTTTTGTGAAGATGGATCAAGGCGGGGAATATGTTCAAACTATCATTGGCAACACTGAAACTGTAGATGTGAGAGAAAACAATGAGGAGTTTGAGGAGTTCAGTTCGCATCGAAAAGTCAACGGATTAACATCCAAAAGCAAGCGTGAAAGTATAATAAAAAACATAAAATAATAAAAGTTGTTTAATTTAATGGAAATACAGTCCACTAGTCTTCGAAATCTACATTAATTATGTTACAGACTAACCTCAACTGTAAAACTAAGATGGGAACAATGTGATTCAAAATGTATTTAACTTTTATAAGTTGGCAAACTATATTAAATTAGAGGAAGAAAAGTAATGGCGAAAGTCTGAGAAAAACATTGTCTGCGAAATCTGAAGCAATCAGCCATCGAAATTGTATCTGCATTGAAAGTTGAGCATTTTTTTGTTAATTCAAGAACATGCTCTATGCTGTAGATTTAAAAGGCGCTTTTTGATTATACTTGCCGTTTATTTGATAAATAAAAAGGACGTCGTACATAAACAAAACGACCTGATCATTCATCCCTGCTTGGAGCTAGAGTAAATTTAACACTTTTCTATCTCACTTTTATTGATAAACTTACGAAAAAAGCGTATGCTTATAGTTTAACTAGCAAAAACTGGGTTAATAAACTGGAATGTATTGAAGAACAGTTTACTAAATTCGGAAAGCCAAAAAAATTTTTTGCGATAACGATTTCAAGTCAGAAAACGTCGAGTTTTTTAGAGAAGAAGGAGTCGAACTTCACTTTACCAAGTCTAACTCACATACGGGGAACTCTGACATTGAACGTTTCCATTCAACTATACTTGAAATTCTGTTAACTATTTAAAACAGCCAGGCGGTCAGCCATCAGCAGAGTGGGGCGAATAACACAGAATGCTTCAGAAATGCATGTGGCCGCAACTATCTCTGACTGGTGGAAGTGCGATCAAACCACGTGGTGGCCGCTGGTAATTGTCCTCCTGCATATGAAAAGGGAAATTATCGGGATATTCCCTTCAAAGGTTGGCGCGAAGCCAATAACCTCGTTCGTAAAAAAATCATATTACGGAACCCCAAATCAGCCGCGCATACACTGATTAACGACGACGAAAGAGGCTAAATGATTTAAGCATTTTCTCATGAAACGTACACTCACTGTAAAGAGCTCGAGTTGCACAGCAGCTAGCCGTCCAAATATAATGCTGTCATAACAGCAATTCAGGAAATGTGGTGGACGGGGAATGGTGTCTTACAAAAATCAGAATATGACATATATTAGAGCTGTCATGCAAGACATCATGTGCTCAGGCTGGGGTTTCTAGTCAGCAAAAGAATGAAACCCACCGTTATCGGCTTTAAAGCAGTAAATGAACGGCTATGCACCCTTCGCGTGCGGGGAAGATCTAAAAAAATAAGCCTTATAAACGTTCACGCACCTACAGAGGATTCCCCAGATGATGAAAGAGAAGAATTATTTTAATCAGTCGAACGGGAACTCCATGCCTGTCCTCAGTATGACGTAAAAATCATTCTGGAACACGAGTCATAGAGATGGCAGCAAGCAATAATTTGGTCGTTGCGAGTACAAGCTTTGCGAGTAAAAATATCCACAAAGCTTATAGTTTAAAATACATTTAATTTTTTTCGGGTTAGGATTCATGCCCTTTTAAGTTAGGACATGGCCTAACAATTCTGTGTCTTTTTGAAGAAAGGAACGTTTATCAAAATGAACCTTAAGATTGCGTTTGGTAAGGCCTTGTTTGCAAACTAAACCCTGGTACTGTTTTAATATTTTGTGTATTTCTTCTCTTTCCTAAACGTTTAAATGGGAAAGACCTATTTTATCAGTGTTTTGACTATATTCAACTTGTTGGGATTCTTCGGAATATAGATTAATTTTCGCCGTGTTTATTAATTTGATGAATCTCCTACTTATATTGAGCTCAGACACGTTCTTCCTAATAATATCCATACCCATAAGAAGATCATAGTCTTTGTTAGTTAATGGCATTTTATACCATTTTAATTTGTATTAAGATACACGGATTTTTCTTCAAAAACAGGGAAACTACTACAGTCAACTCTTGATGAGTTAATTAAACTTACTGTGGAGCCAGTGTCTATTAAAGCTTTGTATTCTATTCGCAGAATATTTTATTCCTGAGGCTTAGTTCCGAAAATACGTCGGTTCTATACCATTTATTTCCTCATTACATGAGGCGTAACTACTAGTTCAATTTTCATTAGCTGTATTGGCTCCTAAATATTTATTTCCATCGGTGGGTTTTGATTATTATTTCTAAGTTGTCCGGACGGATTAAATGTCAAAAAAGAATGTTGTCTCTATTGTTGTTAAAATTTCTTTTCTGTCCTGATCTATTCTTGAAATTTCTATCTTGGATATTTTGATCCTGCTTTCTTTTTCATAATACTACTGACCTATGTGTCCTGAATTTCTATTTTTTAATTTTTTAAATTTCTAGAAGTGTGAAAGTTGGTTAAAAACGGAGGTCAAGTCAAGTTAAAACATGTTAGCTAATAAAAATATATATTTAATTTAAAAAGTTTAAAACGAGTACTCTGCGTAGTAGTTTGCTTTGATCTGAAACAAATTACAAACTCGCGTTGAATCAATTTTTTTTTGCGATTTGTTGTCGTTTTTTGTGATTTTTAAATGTTCATCTGAGCTATTTTTAAAGTTTCAAGTCTCTAGCTCAATGGAAAGTTAGTTTAAAATCATTACAAAATTCCACCCGCACAGACAGACATAAACGAAAGCGAGCTCATAAAAACGTTTTAAAAATGTTATCAAAACTAAAAGCCAATTTATAAAAAAAATTCAAATAGTGGGAGATTTTTATAATCCGTCTCCGTGTCCGTTTTATTATGTCATAAAAACATCCGCAAAATGTTTATTTTTCACATTACATTACATTTTTCAATGTACCGCCGAAGTTTGTCTCTTAGTTTTACGGATTTTTTTTTTGATTAGAAGTTTAAGACGATTCCTCATTTCTTCGTAGTTTTCTTTATTGGCGGCCAAGTCATCTTTGGATTTAAAAAATTTAATTCCATCTGAAATAAAAAGAGAAACATTTATTTATTAATTTAAATAATTTTTTGACGCGACAACGTCTCACTACGAGGGGGTGCATGTTCAAAAATTAAAATGTTAAGTGAGACACTGCTAAGTGATACAGTGCTAACACAGTTAACTAAGCCATTTCTCAAGTGATTCGTATGAAATCCTATGGAAATTCTGGGATATGGCCAATAGGATCTGGTTTGTGAACCAAGAAATTTGTCAAGCGACTCGTATGAACTTCGGTATGTAGGACTAAGATGTAGGATAAGACTATAACCTTTGTTCCTGTGGAAATTCTGGGATCTGGGATCTGGCCAATAGGGTCTGGAGTTTTGTGGAACAATCTATTTCTCAAGCGATTCGTATTAAATTCGGTACGTAGGACTAAGATGCGATTGTTCTGAGAGTAATAACGGAAAGCTTCTCAATTCGCCATTTGTGTCCAAAAATATACATACGCAACACAAATGGTCGAGAGAAGCAATGGTCCGTCGCGCCAAATATTATTATTATTCTAAGACTTGTTGGCATGGAAATTCTGGGATGTGGCCAATAGGGTCTGGAATTTGTCAACCGATTCGTATGAAATTCGTTATTTAGGACTAAGATCCGACTATAAGACTTGTTCCTATGGAAATTATGGGATCTGGCCAATAGGGTCTGGAATTTGTTGGACTAAGCAATTTCTCAAGAAATTCTTATGAAATTCAGTATGTAGGACTAAGATGCAACTTGATGCCGTGGAAATTGTGAGATCTGGCCAATAGGGTCTGGAATTTTGTGGACAAAGTAATTTCTCAAGCGATTCGTATGAAATTCGGTATGTAGGACTAAGTAGACTTAGTAAGAATAACTTGTTACTATGGAAATTCTGGGATCTGTCCAATAGGTTTTGAAATTTTGTGGACCAAGCAATTTTTTTAAGAAATAAGGAATTTCCCAAAAAATAAGAAAAAAATTGTTACGAATTTTGTGAATTAAATTGTAACTATTGGGCTTTTAAGATAAGTAGATTAGACTGAATTACAACTATACATATGGCGAGCTGAGAAGCTCGCTTTACTATCTTAGTGCAAGTATGGGAGGAATAAGCGATGCCAGAAGACTGGCGAAGTGGTAACCTGTGCCCAATAAATAAAAAGGGAGATATAACAACGTGTAGCAGTTACCGTGGTATAACGTTGTTTAATATCGTGCATAAGAATTTTTCCTATATCCACACGCCACAAGAGAGTCGCGTCCCACGCCTGCTCTTCGAAACGCCATTAGAGACTAAACTATTCACAAAATTCCAACTTTCTAGGCCGTGTGGAAGATGGTTAAAAAAATGAGTGCCTATTTCACAGTTAACCCAATTTTCCACGCATCAAACGCACCACACGCTACTTTCGACACGCGGGATCTCAGAAATGTCGTTGACACTATTGTAAGGGATCGCACCAGCGACCACATAAATAACATGACTAAAAGCATACAACGTTTTTGACCCTACATCAAGATTAGAACCAATTTATGAAATTTTTGAACAAGCACAAACTATAGCTACAGACCTAGATGAAACTCTTTTCGATAACAAGGACTTTCAAATAATATGTGAAAGATTGCACAGATACAAAACAGAAGCAATAGATAGAATAGCAAAAAGCATAATACAGGAAGAAATAACGGAAGATACAAAACTTACACCAAACGAAACACTAACCGACGTAGGCAAAATGACGGACGAAATTAGTTTCAGCTTCGCTCAGAAGCTACCAACCCTTACGTGTGAAGAAGAAAGTAAAAGACTGGAAAACATCAGGGACTTTTTAAACAATATCAAGTTCTATTACGATACAATCACCCCGACCGCAAAACAAACCATAATAAAGTTCTTACTTAAATGCAAAATTCAAGGTAAGGCACTCACCGAGTTGGGAAGTCAAAAACCAAAAGATTCTGCACAACTAAAAGAATACCTAACGGAAAAATGCGGACCAAAAGAAACCATAGAACCAATACAAACAAAACTCAAAACAAAAATCAGGGAAACCGACCTATACGAGAATTCGTCACGGACATCGAAACATTAGTAACCGAAATGACAGAACTGGAAGTAGCTTGCCTTGGTGAAAGCACCCGGGCAACATTAACCACAGCCAATGATCGTAGGGGATTAGCCTTTCTAAAAAAGGGGGTGAATGAACAGACTACGTATTATACTCGACAGCGCCAGACACACGACTTTTCAAAAAGCGGCACAGCACTTGCTGGAAATAGACCAAGGGTCAACAAATTCCTCGGTTAACTATCTCAAGTATAACCAGAACTTTAGAGACCAGAACTTTAGAGGACAAAACTTTAGAGGACAGAACTTTAGAGGACACAACTTGAGAGGACAAAACTTTAGACAGCTAAATTTCAGAGGACAAAACTCTAGGGAACGGAACGACAATAACATGACCAACAATTACAACTGTAACCATAATAATAATAATAATAACAGAGTAATTCCACAAAGCAATTCTGATAACCGCAATAGAGCAAGATACCAGAATAACAACTACCGACAGGGTTACGATAATAGAAACTACGTCCCGAATAGAAATACAAATAATAATGATAATAGAAGGACAACCAATGGTAACCCAACTAATAACCAAAGGGTAAGAGTATTGGGAAACGAACAACCCACCGAGGGGACAGCCGACACTTCGGAGGGGAGTCTATAAATCCCGACATACCAAGTACCATATATACGACGGGGATAGATAACGGCCCTTACGTACAAATAGAATCCAACAATCAAAAAGTCATACGATGCTTACTAGACACCGGAGCATCAATTTGCGTAATAAAAAGTTCCGTAGTTGAAGGAATTATACCAATAGAAAAAAACTATAGTACGAACATTATAGGTTTAACAGGGAATCTACGTTCAAAGGGCACCTGTACTAGCACCTTACATTTAGGGAAGAACAGCATTCCGCACGAATTCCATATAGTACCCGATTCTTTCCCGATGATGGTATTATTGGAGCAAACTTCTTAATGGATCTAGAAATCTTACATTTAAATTTTAAAATTAATAACAGACAGCTTTCGGTACCGATATGTGTACAACATAGTTTAAATAACATAACTGTGTCTCCAAGATGTGAAGCTACATATTGGGTGAATACAAATCGCATAGGACAAGCAAATATAACACTAAAAGAGGGAGCGGCAGCAAAATATACCAAACCCTACTGACTACAGGATATAAAAAACGAAATAGACAACATGCTAGAAAATTATATAATAGAACCATCAGTATCCGCTTGGAACTCTCCGATACTCGTAGTACCAAAAAGGAGAGATCCCGTTATCAATCTGCAAAAATTCCGAATGGTTATAGATTACAGGAACGTAAATGAGAGAATAGAAGACGACAAATTCCCGTTTACAAATATTAGTGACATTTACGACATGGTAGGAGGAGCAGTATATTTTTCATGTATTGATTTAAGTCAAGGATACTACCAAATGGAATTGGAACCAAAAATTAGACCTATGACAGCATTTTCAACGGAGGACGGTCACTATCAGCTAAAACGACTACCAATGGGACTAAAAATCTCACCAAGCAAATTCTCGAGAATGATGTCAATAGCGATGGCCGGACTTACGTACTCACGCTATTTCGTTTACCTTGATGACTTAATAGTGTTTGGTAAGAACTTGATAGATCATAACAAAAATCTGATAGACGTGTTTAAACGACTTAGGGAAGTAAACCTAAAAATGCATCCAGGAAAGTGTGCCTTCCTACGAAAAGAAGATACAATCTAGGGCACATTATTTCCGAAAAGGGAATTCACCCAGATCCGACAAAATCCGCAGCAATGAGCAATTATCCTACCCCAACAAATGCAGACGATGTAAGAAGATTCGTAGCATTCGCTAATTACTATCGTAAATTTATTCCAAACTTTGCCACAATAGCCATCCCACTCAACAAATTACTTAGAAAAAACGTAGAATTCAATTTTGACCAAAACTGTAACAAATCTTTTCAACTTCTTAAAACAATCCTTGCTAGTCCCTAAATTTTACATTTCCCAAACTTCGACAAAGAATTCATTTTACGGACAGACGCCTCAGATTTTGCACTAGGTGCTGTATTGTCCAATTTCGATGACAAACCTATTGCTTATGCGAGTAAAACTCTGAGTAGTGCCGAGAAGAATTATAGCACTATCGAAAAAGAGTTACTGGCAAAAGTATGGGCGATAAAACACTACCGACCATATTTGTTTCGACGGAAATTCAAAATTATAACAGACCACAGACCATTAGTTTACCTTTTTTCCCTTAAAGAACCCTCAAGTAGATTGACAAAATTCAGACTGCTACTAGAAGAATATAATTTTCACATTGAATATACACCCGGAAAAGATAATTGCACAGCTGACGCTTTAAGTCGCATTAAATGGGATTCTGACCAACTTAAAGAACTACACGTATGTGTCGTAACAAGATCGTAAACACAAGCAGAGAAGTCAATACAGAAAAATCTAACGGACAGACAGGAAACAGAAGCAGAAGAAAATAATCGTATAATTACAGAGCTACTCAAGCCACCAGAGCATGCAAAAAAAATAACTGAGCTAAAAATATGTAACAGTTTCAAGGACGAGGAATAAAAGATATAGATATAATCCTGGGAGCCAACAAAGTTTTGGCATACGTCCCAGTGAAGAATTGTATACTCCTAAGAAGGGACAAGGATGGCACTACAGCCCGATCGACATCATTTTGCGATTTGTTGTCAAGGGACGTGTATCGCATCTGCGCACCATTATCAATTAGTAAATTATACATTACAAAAGAAGAAATTAAGAAACTCGAAGACGGCCGTCGAGAATACAATATTCGCGAGTTGCAAACAATTTTAGGAGTTATGTTTAAGAAAAGTAATGTAAAGGTGCACCTAATAAATAAATGTATAGAAATTACCGATTCTCATAAAAACAAGTGGACATGACATGCAGGAATAAACCGCATTATAAAAACGATTAAACAAAAATACTTCTGGACAGGAATGCAGAACGACATATATAAAGCATTGTACAATATGTCAGAAGAATAAACATATTACACCTAAGAAACAGCCAATGGAAATAACTTCAACTGCAGAATCAAGTTTCGACAAAATATATTTGGACTTAGTAGGTGGTCCTTTAGACTAATCGGTGAATGGATATAGCATCACGAAAGTATAGGAGCGTTAGAAAATTCCCATAAGGTTCTCGGAGCATACCTCAGGAGCTATGTATCCGATAAGCATACCCACTGGTGTACTTGGTTACCATATTACGTATTTTGTTACAACACCACAGTACATACAGCATTTGAATTCGTATTCGGTCGACGATGTACATTATCTTCAAACTTAACAAGACATGTAGAACCAAGAACCAACTACGAGGATTACGTAATTGACTTAAGAGAAAAGTTACAAATCGCTCATAGAGATACGAGAGATACACTTCTAGACAGAAAAAACGATAGGAAAACTGACTTCGATAGGAAGGCTAGAAGTAAACAAACTAGTTTTGAAGTAGGTAGTTTAGTTTTGTTAAGAAATGAGAATAGAAGAAAACTGGATCCTATTTAAATAGGGCCATATGAATTGTTATCTAAAGAAGGAGTAAACTGCGTTATCAAGTACGAGGAAAAGAAAACGAAGGTCCATAAAAACCGATTGAAGAAATTTTATGTATATATATTAAAACAATTTTTATTCAGTTTAGACTAAAATATAATTTTTTTTTCCAAAAAAAAAAAAGGAAAAGAAGGGAGAGAGCATGCCATAGAATAGGATAGAAATAAGTATATTTAGAATTAATATCATAAACATTAGGAAGTATAAGGAATAAGAATAATCGATAGAATAGGAATAAGTACTAGGATTAGAGACCACAATAATAAAGATCAAATTACTTCTATGCCTCAGTAATTAAGAAGCATTATGAATACTAAGCAAAACCATTTATTAATACCATTATAAAAAAAAAATTTAATAAAAATAATGTAAGTTAATTGTTCGTAGTAAAAATTAAATAATAAACCTAAATTTAATTGAAATTAAGACATTGGCTAATCAAAGTAAAAATCTTACAACAAAATTGTAATTATCCATAGTCAATAAAAATTGAGTAATAATTATTCAACGTAAATAAAAACCAAGCTAATACTCATTCATAGCAAACAAGAACGAAAATAAAAAAAAAAGAGAGTTCGTAACTACTAAATTTATTCAACTTAAGAAATTAGTTATTAAAGAATCCTACACACAAAAAAAAACTTTTTGTAGGTAACATAACATTTAAAAATAAAAATTAAAACACTACATTGTAAAAATTCTTTTTGAGATCGCGCGGCGCGGAAAAGAAGAAATCAAGATATGTCATGATTTCTCCTTTTTCCCCAGGTGTGAGGGATCGCACCAGCGACCACATAAATAACATGCCTAAAAGCATACAACATTTTTGACCCTACATCGACTCTAGTGTCTCTCAAAGTAAAAGCATACACAAATCAGTACTACGTATTAATTAATAGCACACTTGGTGCATGAAAACAAAAATAACCCATATGTATTCTTTAATGGCACACTCGGTGCATGGGAACAAAAAATATAAAACATCTCCAATAGCATAATTTATGACCGGCCTATGAAAATAAATATACATTCTAAGCATCATGGGCAAACGAGCGCCGGCCGCTTAGAACGTTAATTACCCTTTCCATGCATTGCGCTGAGTAAGCTGCGTATGGAAATGGTAATGAAATAATAAGGTCGTTCGCTTGTGGAAACAAATATGTCAACGCAGCAGCATAGGCGAACGAACTCAAAAACACTTGAGGCGGTTGGTCATATATTACATACGTACATACATACACTATGCTGATATAGCGATATTCTGTAAAATATGAATGTCGATGAGTAGGCATTCCAGAGTCGATGCATGGTCGAAAACCGATCAATTATGTTTGTATAAAAGAAGGGAAAATTCACTGAATAAAATCATCTTCACACCTAACGTTGAACAATAATCATCGAGTTTTCATTTATTAAAGCATCATACCCATTCGGTATTCTGACTCCCTATAGAGCTCCGGCTTTTGGGTTTACGTTGACACGGCAACACGCCTAATGAGTCAGATATCGAGCTTGGTATCTAAATCCTTCAAAAAATTAACAGCAAAGTTGTTCCAACAAATAAGGACAACTTTACACTATAATAATTTTTTTTCAACGCTTTACACGCTTCAAACGCGGGATATCTTAATTGGCCCCTGACATTGAGCCGCTCACAACATTTCTAACACACTTCCTAAAGACCGATTTTATTGAAATATTGCACACATGTGTATTTCCGGTGACAACACTTTCTTTTAAAATTTGGAGCACTTGGGCATAATGTCCCATATAAATTTTTTAAAATTTAATCCCATGCGTTTAATGCGTTTAACTATGATGTTATAATTTTTTTATTTATGTAGAGAAACTACATGTGTCTCTGCAGTTAAACTTAATGTTTTGCAATTATTTTTCGGATGTTAGACTATGTGTAAAATATGATACTACATTATTTACCTTTTAGGCGAATATCATTTTTTATGATAAAAAACGGTTGAAGTATAATTTCCATGATAGGCGTGTTCTCTATCATTTTGGAAATTTGGGTTTCTTTATTTTCATATTCAGAGTCGGAGGAATCATATTTAAACGGATTCGTGGCGATTTTCTGTGCGCTATCAAAATGAATTTTGCTGTATTGCTTTGTTAAATTTTCTTTCTGATGCATTTTTTCTGCCTTTCCAAACATGCTAAGTATACTAAAACTATTTCCTTTTGTTTTAAAAGACTGTGACAGGCCATCTTTGATGTTATAAAAAAGTTTTTGTGATACTCCATATTTTTCATTTGTTTCTCCATAAAAATCATTTTTATTTTGTTCGATGTTATCTTCATTTGTTGTGTTTTTCCAAATTAATTTTTGATATTCATTATTTGAAGGGTAAAATCGAAACATTTGCTTGCTGGTTGTGTCTTCATACGGGAGACTTGCTTTTACAATTTTGCTTTCAACATTTTGACATAAAATGTTTTTTTGCCAATTTATTTCATTATTCTCATTCAAAATCGGTTTATCTTCAATTTCGTCTACAAATTTTGAGTTAATTTTAAAGCGAGGGTCTAATGATACATTTATTTCAAGTTTTTTTGCATTTTTTTCGTAATATTTCGCCTTGATGTTAAAATTATTACGTAAGTAATCATTCCCATAAGCACCCGAATCAAAAAGTTTTAATATTCTCGACTCATTAGAAGTAGCTTCATTGTTATCATTGAATAATATTCTACTCGGATTAAGAATCTCCTTGAAAGAAGAAAAAAGAAAAAAAAAAAGGAGATAAAAATGTAAAAAATTGCTTTGTTTTTATGTTAAGAGCTAAATACTTGAAAATAGAAAAAAAATAATTATTCTGGTTTAGTGTTAATATATTATTAAATAGTCTCAGATATAAACAGATTTCAAAAACTTAAAAAATAACATTTACAAGAAATTATATAAAAAATTGATTATCTAAATAAATCATTTATCAGCTTTTTAAACACTAATTTTGACACGGAAAAATTAATCAGAACACAAATAGAGCTGAAAGCAACAGAATATTTAACAATCGAATCACGGTAAATGTAAAAAAGCTCCTTAGAAAAGGCCTTTCAGGAGCATACAAATGAAACAAGCATAAGATATGTGGGCAATCAATGGAGTCTGTAAAGACGAATCTAACAAAATTTAACAAGCAAATCTCTCTTCTAGCTGAAAGTAGTTGAAGATGAATCAATAAACATCTAGCCTTATATAAAGGATAGCAATCACCCCAGTTCACATGCCTTAATGCAAATATTGTAAAAGATTTTTGAATTCTCTCCAGTCTTATGCAATAATATTGGAGTTCAAAACAACACAACCATATTCCAAAATTAACAATTAAAATAAAGGTTTTTGAAAGTTTAAAAATATATCTTGCATAGAAATTCAGGTAATCTTTTTATCTCAAACAAAACACATTATTTTACAGTTATTTCTATAAATTATTTTTTATTTTATCCGTGTGATATTTATATACAAATTCTTAATAGGATTAAGATCGGGGGACTGCGAAGTCCATGGCACGAAAAATTTCTTTTGTCATGATATCTTGAATAAACAATTGGTCCAGTCCAACCTCAAGGCAAGAAAAACTGCCCCACACCATGGCACTTCAACCTCCATGTTTTACCATTTTTTTTTGTATAATTAGGGTGAAACTCCTTTCCTTTGGGTCGTCGAACATTCCTTCTTCAATCAGAACCGAAGAGATTAATTTTGGTTTCATCGCTACATAAAATGTTTTGATAATTTTGAATTGTATGGCTTCTTAAATTTTCCGAAAACTGCTGCCTAACCGTTATATTTTTTTGCTGATTAGCGGGACTTTTCTTGCGATTGTCATATTCTTACTAACCTGTAACCTTCTTCTTACAGTTGGGGGACTGATTACATTACGTATTGAAGCCGCAGTGGTTTTTGAAGATTTTAATGGGTCTCTTTCTGATAGTAGAATAATTTGATTGTCTGTGGTTGAGCCAGTTTTCCTTGGTCGTCTTCTTGTTTCCGTTACAGGTTGTGGTTTTAAAGCCTCTGCGACAAAATTCACTGACCGGCTTTGCGCCTCAACAATGCATTTTAGGAGTTTTCCTTTCTCTCTTAGCAATCAGGAATCCGCTATAAATTTATTTTTGTTTAATTTTACTTACTATTGCTTATTTACTACCTTTGACCTCTTACACTCAACTAATAAGAAAAAAAACAACCCATAAAAATTTAAATTTTTCATCTAAATTCTCTAATCGCAGAAATTAATATGGGAGCCCCTCGATAGTGGGCCATTTTTTTTTATTGTAGGAGAAAATCATCGAAACAGACATTTGACATCAGATGTTAAAATTGAAAAAGCTCAGATCATTTTATTCTGAGCACTTAGAGCACGCTCATACTCTGAGCAAATAAGAAACACGAACATTTATCTTGAGAACTCTTTGACTGCTCTGAACTAATTTATGAAAACGCCAAATGACAGAATATTGTGAAAACTTGTTGTTCTATCTGTAAGTTGATATCGACAACAACAAAAAAGACATCAATAAAAATACAATTCAGTAAATAAAAATGTAAGTTGAAGTAAGCATAAAACATTTATGTCTCGTTTCATTTGCTGGGTTCATTTGTGCGTGAGCTAAGATTTCTCTCTCTCTCTCCACCACCAAAACCATGCAGCGCAGCCGACTGCGCAGCACACACCGCACACAGTCCATAAAGGGCGACGAATATCTGATGCCAGTACAGATATTTAAAAAATGTATAATGGCCTTGCGGCCGAACCCGGGACCCGATCACTACCAAATTTTCGAAAAAGTATTGTTTATTGGGTATACACATGTGTGTAAAATTTAAAGAAAATCGGGTAAATTTTTTAAAATTTTTGTTTGGGACCCCCCGACCCCGCAGCCCGAGGGGCCTCAAAATTTAATAGAAAGTGTTGTCTCCGGAAATACACATGTGTGCAAAATTTCAATAAAATCGGGCCATGGGAAGTGGGTTAAAAATTGATCCCAAGAATCCACGACAGACGACCGACGACCCACGGGCAAGTGAAGTTAATATAGAGAATTTAAAAACAGAGCATTCCGCATGTTAAAAGATCGGCAACATCGATAATAAAATTACGGTGCTTATTGCATTCAAAACAAACAAAAAATGACTGAGAAATCAGTGTTGCCCGTTGCAGCCCTGTTACCTATTATTTTAATAACCAGTGTATATACTTTTTTAAGTATAAAGATCTTTAAACTCAACAGCATGTCTCTTAAAAAAAGCCAAAGACGCCCACGCTTTTGCACAAATATATTCAATGTGGTTACTGAAAGTTAAGTCTATCAATATGCCTAAGTCACAAATTTGACTCACTTTAGGAATGGAAATCGTGCCAAGCCTATATTTAATTGAATAATTGAGCAGGCCTCTATCAAAAATATATTGATTTGCATTTTAAATGGTAAATACGCAAGAGATTTCTATTACACCAATCACTAAAGGAATCGAGATCTTGTAATATTGTAAAGTCCTCCAAGCTAGAAATTTTGAAAAAATATTTAACATCACCAGCAAATAAGAGATTTTTTAATGACCTTAGATTTTTATTTATGTCATTCATATATAAAAGAAACAAAAGAGGGCCGAGGTGGCCTTGTGGTACACCTGACATTACCTGGAAAGAATTCGAACTAAAATCGTTTACGCAAACAAAATTCCATCTATTACTTAGATAAGATTTTATCTAATCCAACATTGGGGATTGAAAACCAATAGCTTTTAGTTTTACAAATAAAAGGTTATAATTCATAGAATCAAGAGCTTTTTAAAGATCAATATAGACGCAATCGACTTGACATTTTTCACGAAACACCGAGTAAATACAGTTCGATAATATGACTACATTCGATACCAGTGACCATTTCAGGAAAAATTCATGTTATTCCTGAATTATGTAAGTTATTACGATGGAAAATAATTTATCTTTAAAAATTGCTTCAAACAACTTATAAATACTAAAAGTGAAAGTGAAGTTTTGGAGTGAAAGTGTCATCGTCTAGTGCTGCTAGCCTCAGTGTTTTACAAGAAGGTTTTTTACTAATTTTTACCAAATACAAACTGAAAAAGTGCAACTATAATATAAGTGAGAAGCACACGAATGTGAAGAGTAAAAAAAAATAAGGTGAGTCGCTTAATAATTGCTGAAAAATAAATTAAAATAAGCAACAAACGCCATGAGCATGCGTCGAACACCAACGCATACAAATAAGAAAAATACAACAATAACAACGCCAATGTCAAAAAGGAGACTGATAGACATTTCCCCAAAAATGAATGATCAGCCCAAATATGAACCAACCTCTAGGGGGGGAGCAGTAGGAGATATGCAGATCATTGATCTGAAAATGATGATTGAATCAACAATGACTGCTTTACTAGATACAAAACTCAATAATATGCCCACAAAGGCGGACATAGAAGGGATAAGCGTAGAGGTCAAGGCATTGAAGAATGACAACAAAATACTGCAAGACCAACTAAATCAAGTGATGGAGAGATGCAACGATCTTGAACGTCAAGTCGAACAGATGGAAAGAAAAGCAAATGAAAAAAATATCGTTGTGCATATCCCAACACAACATGGCATAAACGCAGCAGAGAAGGCAAAGTTACTATGCTTAGAATTACTGGAGTCAGCGGACGCGTCCCAAATAACAGCAGCTAGAACAATTTATGATGGGGAGAAGGTCACGAATGTTGTGGTTCAAATGCAAAATAGTGAAGATGTGGGCAGAATTCTAAAAGCAAAAACAAAATTAAAAAACACAGGCATAAGTATGCATGTTGACTACACTGCGAGGGCCCGCCAACGCAGGAAACGTTTGTTCGAATTAAAAAAGGATATTGCACATCAAAATAGAAGTTTAAGGGTTCAAATTCGTGGTCAAAAACTTGAAATAGAGAATAAAACATTTTATTTCAACAAAAACAACAGTCTAATGTGTGAAGGTGTTCCTGATAATGCAATGATAGTTCTGCAGCAGATTGTGGGTGACAGTTTGAATGTAACTACGTCAGCTGAAACAGGTTCTACAAGATCCACTTATGGTGCAAACACAAGTGATCGCAGCGACAGCAGTGAGTGCCGAGCGCCAATCTCAGAGGGCAATAGAATTGTTGGAGAACATCATTCGGGGTGAGTATGCAGTTCCAAGAAACGTTTTTAATTATAATGCCGTCTGCCATGATAGTAGTAAAAAGTTAGCTAATAAACCAAATGTAATTAAATTTAAAATATTATCATACAATGTAGCGGGTTTACGTAACAAATCGTTATACCCAGAGTTTTTTAGTTTTATTAATCAATTTGAGTTAGTTTTTCTATTTGAGACCTTTCTAGTAGACAAAAAAGAGAATGAAGATTATTTAGAGAATAAGTTTCCAAATTACAAGTACAAATGGATACCTGCAACGCAAATACATAGATTGGGAAGAGGAAGTGGTGGCTGTTAATTTGGCTATAAAAGGGATATCAGAGGTATTATATGTGAAATTAATACAGTAGAGGGCTCAACCTACGCAAATGTTAGTTTTGAAAATAAAGAGTTTTGGATAATCCCAACATACGTCAACTGCAATTATTGGGAACGTGACTTTGATAAACTGCAAAGTATAGCACAGTACAGAGACAATACAAATCTAATGGTGATAGGTGATTTGAATGCTAGAACTGGTACTGAAGCTGTATCTGAAAACACTAGCGCCGGAATAGTTCGAGCATCAAAATATGATTTGCGTAACACCAGAGGCATGAGAGTGCTAGAATTCTGCCAATCTTTTGGACTGCGGATTTTGAATGGAACGAGTAAGTCTGATAAAAGTGGGGAATTTACTTTTGTAAGTCATCAAGGAACGTCAGTGATCGATTATGGACTTATTGGTGGAGAATGGAATTCGCATGTAACAGATTTTAAAGTTGAACAGGTGCCATACTCAGATCATCTACCAATAGTCATAACTTTTCAAGTGAAAAACAACGAAAATGACGGGATCAGAAATATGAAGCTCCTTCCTAAATTGTTGTGGAAAGAGGTTAACGCTCTTCCCTACAAAAGACAACTGGATGAAATACTAAGCATGCAACAAGAGGCAGATTTGGAAAACATTATAGAGGCTATCAAGGTATCTTATCCAATCACCGGACAAAATAATAACCGCAGAGACTGGTGCAGAGAGAAGTGGTTTGACGAGGAATGCGAGATGGCGAGGAAGCGATCATTCGCCTGGCTTAGAGTCTTCCGTAATTCAACCGAGGATAACTTCACTTCGATGCAAACAAGAATTACAAGGAGTTATGCAGAAGCAAAAGAAAAAACTTCTTCGAAGCAGAAGCCCTAAAGTTGGCCCAATGTAATACTGCGCCAGAGTTCTGGAGGCTGGCGAAGAAACTCAATGGCAAGAAGTATGACATCAGTAAAACCTTAACACCTAGCGTGCTATGTACTCATTTTAAGAAATTGCTTAATCCGGTAATGGTTAGACTTAAGTTTCATTATGCTGCTCCCTGTTTAACAAATCAGTTGCTGGATGAACGAATTTCACCGCGAGATATTAGTATAGCTCTGGCTGAGCTAAAAAATGGCAAAGCGCCTGGATCTGACCGAATACCGGTCGAATTTTATAAATATGGGACCACTGTGCTTATAGACAAGATGGCTCTTGTGTTTAATAAAATAATGGAGAATGGCATTATACCGCTGAAATTTAAAGAAGCCCTGATCTACCCCATCCATAAGAAAGGGAATAAATCGGACCCAGCCAACTATAGGGGTGTCTCGTTTCTTAATGCATCCTACAAAATCTACACAGCTATTCTACAAAAACGGCTCACGACATGGATAAGTGAAAATAATTTGTTGAAAGAATTTAAAGCAGGATTTAGATCAGGATATTCGACTGTGGATCATATATTCGTCTTGAGAAGTATTGCGGAGTCCTTTCTCAGAACAGACAGAAGAAGCTATATGTATTTTTTATAGACTTCAAAGCAGCCTTCGATACAGTAGACCGAAATGAATTGTTTTATAAACTATATGGTATGGGGATGTCACTCAAATTTGGCAGGGCCCTACAAAACCTGTATGAGGATACAAAAGCAGCAGTGTGGGATGGGGAAGGATCTTCAGAGTGGTTTCAAACGGAGGCTGGATTAAGGCAAGGATGTTCTTTAAGTCCGGAATTGTTTGCACTCTTCTTTGAAGACTTAATCGATTTTCTACCCGGAGGTATAGAGTTCGCAGGTACATGGATAAAGGCCCTGATGTTTGCAGACGACATAGTAATGTTTGCGTGCACTCCCGAGACTCTCCAGCGGATGATTAATCGGTTATATGAATACTGTCAATTATGGAGCTTAGTGGTTAACTTGGAGAAATCCAAGGTAATGATATTTAAGAGAGGAGGTGGCAGGAGCTGTGCTAACGAAAAATGGTTGTACAATGGAGAAAGAATTGAGGTAGTGACGTATTGAGATTGAGGAATTGAGGTGTAAACAGAAACGTTCAACAACGTTTGAATTGGTTTGGCTGAACGTAGTCACGTACACATGTTTGAACGCAGCCATATGATTGTGACATTTTTTCGTTTCTTTCTCTCTCTATCCTTTTTACTTACTACTTCCGACTTTTACAGAATAAAAACGCATTACATCTACTTTTAATATATTAACTTAATCTTTTATTTGTTCCGCAATCATCAATCATCCCAACAGGTTATGGGCCCAGGATTGTAGAAATGCAGTTTGCAAAATAATTAATAAAGTTGTATATTAAAAGGATAGAAAGTATATTAAATATAAAGAAATTAATAAAGGTTGCATACGGTGAAAATGTCGGAGGTCAAATTGCTTTTTGATAAATTGAATAATGGTAATTATTCGAACTGGAAATTCAAAATGGAGTTGCTCCTTCGAAAGCAGCATCTATGGAAAAAGGTAATCGAACAAACACGACCAGAGCCTATTCCAACGTCAGAGACGAATGCAACACCAAAAAATATAAAAAAAATTGAGGAATGGGATGATGCTGATGAACAGGCAAAAGCAACAATTGGTCTTGCTATCGAAGATAATCAGTTGACACACATTCGTAAAGCGTCAGTGAAAACAGCGTTAGAAACGTGGAATGCAATTAAAGGCTACTACGAAAAGAACACACTGACAAATAAAGTTCATTTAATGCGCTCAATTTGTTCTTTGAAATTAAGCGAGGGTGGCGATGCACGTATTCATATAAACCAAATGCAGGACTTGTTCGTCAAACTATGCGACATTGGCGAGGAGGCGTTAACAGATAAGTGGAGTGTGGCATTTTTATTAAGTAGCTTACCAAGAAGTTACGATACTTTAATTACCAGTTTGGAAACACGACCAGAAAGTGAACTGACTTTTTCAATGGTTCAAGAAAAGATTATTTCCGAATTTGAGAGGCACATGTATGCGAATAGTAATTCGCATGAAGCGGTTTTAAGGACTGTTGCAAATAAAAGCCTATGTTTCTTTTGTAAGAGAGCAGGTCATCAAAAGAAAAGTTGCAGCAAATATCTAGAGTGGCTTTCAAAATGCGGTGGCAACAAACAAAGAGGAAGAGTTAGTAAAGGTAACAACAAAGTTAATTCAGTCGAAGAAAAGCTAACAAATCAAAGTGCACAAGAAAGACAAAAGTCTGAAGTAAACGATTTCTTGTTTGTGGTTGGAAAACAACAAAATGGGTGGATTTTGGACTCTGGAGCAACTCGGCATGTTGTTAATGACAGACGATTCTTTGACGAATTAAATGAATCCTACAAAAGTTCAGTTGAATTGGCAAACGGAACAACAACATCAGTACAAGGCATTGGCAGCGGAAATCTAAATCTTGTAGATGACAAAGGAAGGATTCATACAGCAAAAGCATGTGATGTCTTATTCGCTCCAGATTTGATTGGCAACATGCTCTCAGTTTCACGTCTAGCTGATATGGGTTTTAAAATTGTGTTTAAAAGGTACGTTTGTGAAATTATGTATAAAGATAAACAAATTGGTGTAGGGGATAAAATCGGCAATATATACCAATTACGTGATGTGACAAAACTTAATATGGTTCAACACAATGAGAACTGTATTCATCAGTGGCATCGTAAACTGGGGCATAGAGATCCTAAAGCTATTCGGAAAATGGCATCTGAAGGTTTAGTGGATGGTTTAAAGATAATTGAATGCGGCATCGCAGGTACATGCGATACATGCATGACTGGAAAACTTACTCGATTACCTTTTCCGAAACAATCAAACAGCAAATCATTAGCACCATTGGACTTGATTCATACGGATGTATGCGGAAAAATGCAAACAGTGACACCGAGTGGCAAGCAATATATAGTAACATTCATTGATGATTACTCTCGGTTTACTGTAATTCAGTTGCTGCGAAACAAATCCGAAGTAGAAATAGCACTAAAGCAATATGTTGAATTTGTAAAAAACAAATTCGGGCGAAAACCAAAGAAAATTCGATCTGATCGAGGCGGAGAATACATTGGTAAGAGTGTTGCAGATTTTCTAAAATCAGAAGGCATTGAAATGCAGTTGACGGCGGCTTATAGTCCAGAGCAAAATGGAGTGGCCGAAAGAAAAAATAGGTCACTAATTGAAATGGCACGATGCATGCTAATCGATGCAAACTTGCCGTATACCTTTTGGGGTGAGGCAGTTTCAACAGCAACTTTTATTCAAAATAGAGTCATAACAAGAGCAACGAACACAACTCCATTTGAACTTTGGAACAACGTCAAACCAGGTATCACTAAATTTCATATTTTTGGTTCTAAATGCTTTGCTTATGCACCCACAGAAAAAAGACAAAAGTTGGACGATACAGGGATCGAAGTGATCTTCCTTGGTTACGATAACAATTCAAAGGCATATCGATGCTACAATCCCATAAAAAGGAAGGTTATCATAAGCCGTGATGTGAGGTTCAGTATCAACTCGCAGTCAGAAACAGACATTAAGATACAAATTGATTCGAATGAACGGGTAAATGATTCAAACGCAAAATTACAGTCGACATCAATTCAGGAGGAGAAAACGTTTATTAAAGAGAATAAACATGAAGATTTAAATGAAGAACTTTCACAAAATCAGTCAACTCGCGTTTCACAACGTTCGACGAAAGGAATTCCACCAACACGTCTAATCGAGCAGATACAAATAGCAAAAGAAATAGTTGAACCAACTTGTTATAATGAAGCAATTTCTTGCAACGAAAAGGAACATTGGATCAAAGCGATGCAGGAGGAGATGAATTCACTAGAAAAGAACGACACTTGGCAATTGTGCGATTTACCAGAAAATAGAAAAACAGTTGGCAGCAAGTGGGTATATAAGGTGAAATCTAATACAGACAATACCATTCATCGATACAAAGCTCGTTTGGTCGCACAAGGTTTCTCGCAGAAATTTGGTGAAGATTATGATGAGGTTTTTGCGCCAGTTGTTCGACAGACAACATTTCGTTTGCTGTTGTCTGTTGCAGCGAAACAAAATATGATAGTACACCATTTAGACGCAAAAACAGCATTTTTGAATGGGAAGCTAACAGAAACCATTTACATGAAACAGCCTGCTGGCTTCGCAAAGGGCGATTCAACAAAAGTTTGCTTACTGAAGAAGAGCATTTACGGCTTGAAACAGGCAGCTAAAATATGGAACGATGCGATTCATAGCATGCTGATTAAAGCGGGATTTAATCAAAGTGAAGTTGAACCATGTTTGTATTCGAAAGGCATAGACGGGAGCTGGTGTTACTTGCTCATATATGTTGATGATATGGTACTGGCTTGCAAAAACGATAAACATCTGAAAGTTGTTGAAGCGATTTTATCATCAGAATTTGAAATTCAAAATCTTGGACCAATCAAACATTAGTTGGGAATGACCATTTCGAAAGACAGTCACGGAGACTATGAACTTAGTCAATCAAATTATATTGAAAAAATTGCACTCGACTATGGACTGCACAATGCAAAACCGGTCAAGACACCGATGGAATTGAATTACGGAAAAACAGGTATATCAGACAAGCTGTTGAATAATACAAATTGTCCGTAAATACAAGACCTGACATTTCAGCAAGCGTGAGCATTTTGGCACAAAAGGTTTCAACACCAACACAGGAAGACTGGTCACAGCTGAAGCGAGTAGTCAAATATCTGAAGGGAACATTGACATTGAAGCTTAAACTAAGCAACTTCCAAAAGAGAGAAGAGACTCTGATTGGGTATGCCGATGCAAATTTTGCTGAAGATAGATTTGACCGTAAATCGAATAGCGGAAGAGTTTTCTTCTATAATGGTGGTACCATAAGCTGGACTTGTCGAAAACAAGACTGTGTGGCACTTTCATCGACCGAGGCTGAATATATTTCATTGTGTGAAGCAGGAAAGGAAGCAAAATGGTTACGAGAGCTGCTAAAGGACATGCATCAGAGTGTAGATACATCAACGCTTATTTATGAAGACAATACGAGTTGTTTGGAACTATTAAAGAATGATAAATTTTCATTTAAAACCAAACATGTTGACATAAAATACAAATTCATAAAGGACTTAATTAAGAACGACATCATTAAATGCAAATATTGCTCAACAAATGAAATGATTGCTGATCTTCTTACAAAACCACTCACAGGATCAAAGCATGAAGAATTGAGAGACCGATGCAACATTGTTTGAACGAGGAGGAGTATTGAGATTGAGGAATTGAGGTGTAAACAGAAACGTTCAACAACGTTTGAATTGGTTTGGCTGAACGTAGTCACGTACACATGTTTGAACGCAGCCATATGATTGTGACATTTTTTCGTTTCTTTCTCTCTCTATCCTTTTTACTTACTACTTCCGACTTTTACAGAATAAAAACGCATTACATCTACTTTTAATATATTAACTTAATCTTTTATTTGTTCCGCAATCATCAATCATCCCAACATGACGGACTACAAATACCTAGGAGTTTACTTCACAAAAAACTTGAATATGAAAAAACATTTCGATGAAAAAATTGCAAAGGCAAAAATAGCAATTAATGCTACCTGGAGAAAGTGTTTTGCCAACAAACTTATTTCGCATAGCAGCAAATACAAAGTTTTTGAAGCATGCTCCGAAGCCATTATACTGTATGCAGCCCAAGTATGGGGAACCAAAAGGTATGACACCGTAGAAAAGCTCTTGAGATTCTACATAAAAAGAACATTCCGACTTCCACCGAATACACCTAACTACATGCTAATGATTGAGACAGGACTACCCCCAATATTCATAAAAACGCTAAAGATGCAAGTGGACTATATCCTGAAGGTTCTTAAAATGCCAAATGATCGACTGCCGAAGAAAATTGCACTTAAAACAATTTCCAACCGGTCAAGTTGGTTCGCGAAATGGATGGAGCTAGCGCAAAGCTGTGGCATGGAGCTTCAACTTAATATAGCAGAGCATCAAAATTGGAAACCAATGCTCTATAACCTCATAAAAAAAGTTGACCTTCAACTAAGGGAAGGCTTTCTAAGAGAAGCAGCGGCGTCGATTCACAGAACCACGTATAGTCAATTATGTCACAATCTGCATGACAGTTACTTTAGGGACGAATATAGTGTGGATGAACTATCGATGGTTATAAAACTTCGTGGCGAACTACTCCATCTGAATTTTATTCCACATAGAGAAGATCTTCCAATTATTTGCACCCTATGTAATCTTGGAGAAAGGGAATATGTTCTACATTTCCTTGGAAGGTGCCCGATGTTGAAGGAAACGAGAAGACACTTTTTCGGAACTGATTTTATACCGGACGTCGAAGTACTAGGATGCTTAAACAAGCCTAATGTGTCACAACTGTATCCCTATTGCAAAGTTGCTCTGGCGTATCGAAATCAAATTATTACGCTCAACTTCTAAAGTAATCCCTCTTTCCTTCGTAAATTAAATTCTTTATATTTTTAAATTCTCTATATTAACTTCACTTGCCCGTATGTCGTCGGTCGTCTGTCGTGGATTCTTGCGATCAATTTTTAACCCACTTCCCATGGCCCGATTTTATTGAAATTTTGCACACATGTGTATTTCCGGAGACAACACTTTCTATTTTGAGGCCCCTCGGGCTGCGGGGTCGGGGGGCTCCCAAACAAAAATTTTAAAAAATTTACCCGATTTTCTTCAAATTTTACACACATGTGTATACCCAATAAACAATACTTTTTCGAAAATTTGGTAGTGATCGGGTCCCGGGTTCGGCCGCAAGGCCCTTATACATTTTTTAAATATTTATACTGGCATCAGATATTCGTCGCCCTTTATGGACTGTGTGCGGTGTGTGCTGCGCAGTCGGCTGCGCTGCATGGTTTTGGTGGTGGAGAGAAAGTGAGAAATCTTAGCTCACGCACAAATGAACCCAGCAAATGAAACGAGACATAAATGTTTTATGCTTAATTCAACTTACTTTTTTTATTTACTAAATTGTATTTTTATTGATGTCGTTTTTTTTGTTGTCGATATCAACTTACAGATAGAACAACAAGTTTTCACAATATTCTGTCATTTCGCGTTTTCATAAATTAGTACAGAGCAGTCAAAGAGTTCTCAAGATAACTGCTCGTGTTTCTTATTTGCTCAGAGTATGAGCGTGCTCTACGTGCTCAGAATAAAATGATCTGAGCATTTTCAATTTTAACATCTGATGTCAAATGTCTGTTTCGATGATTTTCTCCTACAATAAAAATAAAATGGCCCAGGATCGAGGGGCTCCCATATCAATTTCTGCGATTAGAGAATTTAGATGAAAAATTTAAATTTTTTTGGGTTGTTTTTTTTAAATCAAAGTGGTAAATCTTGTAAATTATTATACAGAATTAATTGTCAATCGGCAGACAGGCAATGCCATGATTTTTTGATTTTGTAATATTTCAAACGAACGAATGGTAATCTAAATACTAACAAATTTACAAATATGCAAGTAGTTTTCAACAACCGCTTTAGATCCATTCCAATGAATGGGTAAAATAGAACTGTATTTTCAACAAGAAAGAACAGACCCGTCCTCAGTGACTCATAGAACATTGGAATAAAGCATAAACTAAATTTTGGCAGCAGTATTTCAAAAAAGAGTAGCAAAGAAACTACTATACACTTTAAAGCTTGGCTCCAAATTTCATACAATTAGCAATATCATTCTGAGATGTCGATAATATTTATGTCACAAAATGGTTCTATAAATTTATGTCTTACACCCATCATAAACGATATTATGACTGAAATTATTTTTAAAAAATGAGGAACAGAAATCACAAATAGCTTCCATTGCATCCGAAGAAGAGCTGCATAAGGCATGACCAGTGAGCAGGTTTTTTTAAGAATCCAAGAATTTCCAAAAAGCCTTTTGGTTTGATTTAAGGTTCGACTTAACACGGAAAACATATTGACCATAGAGAAATTTGCTTCAAAAGTTATATTCCCGAGTCAATCTTAAGAAATTTATTTAACTCGGAAGAGCAGGTTTTTTTAAGAATCCAAGAATTTCGAAAAAGCCTTTTGGTTTGATTTAAGGTTCGACTTAACACGGAAAACATATTGACCATAGAGAAATTTGCTTCAAAAGTTATATTCCCGAGTCAATCTTAAGAAATTTATTTAACTCGGAAGAGTTTAACTTTAATTTCTGCAGTTTTGATAACAATCGTTTAAGCCATGGCAGATTGGCACCTTTTTACAACGCAATGTTAACAATCAGGTAAACAAAAGGGAGAAAGAATTTTAGAAGTTTTATAATCTAAGGAGTTATTTATAAAAACTAAATCCAAAATCTTGTTGGTATGGTGATCCAAGTGCGAATTGCATCACCAAGAATTCCAAAAAGAATGTTGCTCATGTTTTCGTAAAGCAACAATATTATGGAATGCGGGCCTTCGAAATATTATATTACAGAACGAGCAAGGAAAGTGAACATTATTGCACTCGGCTGTCGTCTCGTGCTTCAATCTTCTAACTCGCTTTCTTTCTTTTCGTCGTGTAATGTTAGCTATTTTTCACACGACCAAAACAATTTTTCTGTTAAACTGCTCACGCGCAATGCAAAACTACTGTGGTAATGTGTGTTCGCGGAGACTGCAGTTAATAACAAAAGTATTTTCTATGTTAACACACTAGTGTGGGTAATGCCTACTTTCGAGGTGAGGTTATAGTATAGGAAACAGTCACTTTTGTCTAAGGTCGTCCATACGTCCATATGTTGGGTTGTTATGTTTGTGTAGCTGTCGGAATAGTCTAGGCCCAGAAATGCGGCTGCTTTGACATGCTGTGTCCATAGGGATAGCGGTGTGAGTAACTTCGAATGGGACGGGCAGCTGAATAGATGAGCGGTGTTATGTGGTGACGTACCACAGTCCGGACATTGATTGATAATGCTCTCACGTAAACGGTGTTTGTAGCTATTCAGATAAGAGCTCCATCCTCATCTCAGTTGTGCCAGAGCTGATCTGGTTTGTCTGGGGAGGTTTTCCTCGCTTTGATGTATAGGAGGCGGGCGACCGCTCAGAACGATATTAATTTGGCGATCATCTAGTGCGATTCTGACTGAAGCTTGATGAAACGCGTTTAGGGCTGGTTTATAGTTTGCTGGATCTAGAGGTGTATGTGCGATTGGTTTGGTTTAGTTTGTCTCTTTTCGGAACATACGAACTCAGATCGGATATGCCTAGGTGGTGTGTTGAGGGTGAGCAGGTCACGGTTCGGGTGATCGGGTTTGTGGCATGCCAGTAGGTATTGTTTGGCGAGAAGCTCTTGTTGTGACCGGCACAACTATTCGATCCCTGACCACACACTCGCTGCACTCTACCCACATCTTCTTTTCATAAATCACTTATTTTATGATCGGCACAGCATGTCTCATTGCCAGTATACTCGTATACCGAATTTCCGAATTCACATCCACCACTAACCTGTATAGTACGTACGGATGGCTAGTGTTTGTAATAAGAAACCGATCGAGATGTGATAAAGGCACTTTTGATCCTTTATTCATATCGAGTTTCGAGCACAGCACGCAGCTCATAAATGCCGATACGATACCGAGAAACAGTTGGTGCACATGCAGATATTACGACATAGTAATATCAGCAGGAGGGCAATTCTAAGGCGACCGTTAAGTGACTCGACTGCAGAAAGGAAATAGATGTCGCAGGTCGACTGTGTGTGTTCTATGCTTGCACTATACTTGCACGATGCTGGCGTTCCATTGGTGGATCGCAATCAACCAATCATATTGGTTTGTCGATCCATCCAAAATATTATAAAAGACCACTGCTGCGATTACAAAGGGCGGCCAGTTGAATATACCCGTAGATTGTATAACATCAAGATTACACTAATAAAAATATACTAATTTTTAAACATACTAAACACTTTGTGTTTTTAATTACTTATTAATATTCCACATATCTAACAGTGGTGTGGTTAACTAGTATACAACGCGCCCGCATACTCCCTCTTCTCTACATGAAAGCACGGGGAGTGTGCGTATAACAAAATTGGTGGCAGCGGTGGGATTTTTTAAAAAAAAATTTTTCCTTATATTTTATATTTTAATGTATTAATATTTTTATACATAATTTAAAAAAAAAGAAGCTATATTCTCGTATAAAGTACCTCGTAAAGTTTAAAGGGTTATTCTCGTTCGCGTAAGTTTCGCTCTCGGTCGAAAGTTTAATAATTTTTTTCAAAATTTTTACGCGAAGTCGTTTTAAGACAGTTAACCTGTTCGAAGAGTTACCTTTTCAGTGCTATCCTTTTTTGACTTATAAAACCCCTACAATGAAAGTTACAATTACAATGTCAGATGCATATAATTTAATACCAGAGATCGACGGAACTCCGGGTAAATTAAATAAATATGTATCATGTTGTAAAACCATTTTTGCGCATACGCATACGCATTTGTGGTTCAACAGAATTCGATGAAGATGAAGATGTCGCTCCAAATATTATTATTATTATGGGTGATTGATTGATTATTCCAAACAAAATGTAAGCTTTAATTTAAAAAATGACGCCATTTATACAATAAAAAACAAAACTCCATCAAATATAGATACAGGTAAAAATCAAACTAAAAAATTTCAAAATAATGAAGTAAAATTCTTACCTAATAAAAGGGTACTACCTACGTGTAATATAAAAGGTGATCGTAAAAATCGGTATGAAAGCACGTCAAAAGTAGACGAATGCCACAACCATCACGATAGTATAGCTTACGATCAACGATCTACTTCCTTAAAAAGTAAAAATAAAACCGCTTTTGGAAATCAAAATCCTAATAAAAATGATAACCATAACACACCTTCATACGACGCAATTGTTTCTGAGCAGCGAACTGTGACCCTAAATCCTATGAGTGAACAACTAACAGAAACCCCGTTCCCCTACAAAGAACACAATAATGTGATGGTTTTAACCAGATCTCATGCTAAAATGCAACGAATTCTTTCGGAACAGTTCAACGAGTATAAGAATTGCAGAAATAACCTCGAAACCAGCGAAAATAATCAAAATTTGAGTGTAATAGAAATAAAAATAAAAAACAATCCATAAAAAAAACAACCCATAAAAATTAAAATTTTTCTTGTAAATTCTCTAATCGGAGATACACACACACACACACACACACACTCACACACACTCACACACACACACACACACACACACACACACACACACACACACACTGCGTGCTCGTCTTGTGGCAAAATCATCATCCACCAAATTACGCAGCGGCAGCGAACAGCGCTGCTCACAAAGCACAGAGCTCAGACTTTGCCGTGATCTGCTGCGATATAGCGATACAAAAAGTGTTTTCCATCGAAGACACACATGTGTACAAAATTTAAAGAAAATCGGGTAAATTTTGTAAAATAATTGTATGGGAGCCCCCCCGAACCCTAGGTCCGAGGGGCCTCTTAATAGAAAGTATTGTCACCGGAAATATACATGTGTGCAAAATTTCAATAAAATCGGGCCATGGGAAGTGGGCTAAAAATTGATCTGAAAATCTGACCAGCCGGCCAGCCACGTTCACGCGAAGTTAATATAGAGAATTTAAAAATACAATTTTTCATGTAAATTCTCCATTAGGAGGGTATGTGTTAAAATTTGAAGAAAATCGAGTAATTTTAAAAAATTAATGGGCACCCCTCCTTCCTAAGGGCCTCACTCCAAAAACTTTACAAAAAAATTTGTCCATCGGAGATACAAAAATTTAAAAAAATCGGGTTAAGTTTTTTAAAAAATTTGTTGGTGCCCCATGACCCTTCAAACCCTGTCTCCAAAATTTTTTCAAAAAGTGTTGCCCATCGGATATACATACGTATATAAAATTAAAAGAAAATCGGGTTAATTATTTTTTTAAATTTTGGTGCCCCACGACCCCGGGACCCAGGGTCTCCAAATTTTTTACAAAAAGTTTTGTCTATCGGAGATACACATGTGTATTAAATTTGAAGAAAATCGGGTTATTTTTTTAAATAATTTATGGGGCCTCACGAACCCGTGCATCTCCAAATTTTTTACAAAAAATGTTGTCTTTCGGAGATACGCATGTGTATTTAATTTGAAGAAAATCGGGTTATTTTTTAAAAAAAAAACTATGGGGCCCCACGAACCCGGCCCGGGGTCTCCAATTTTTTTTACAAAAAGTGTTGTCTATCGGAGATACACATGTGTATTAAATTTGAAGAAAATCGGGTTAATTTTTTAAAAAAAAGTTATGGGGCCCCACGAACCCGGGCCCTCCAAATTTTTTACAAAAAGTGTTGTCTATCGGAGATACACATGTGTATTAAATTTGAAGAAAATCGGGATAATTTTTTTAAAAAAAGTTATGGGGCCCCACGAACCCGGGCCCGGGGTCTCCAAAATGTTTACAAAAAGTTTTGTCTATCGGAGATACACATGTGTATTAAATTTGAAGAAAATTTATTTGTTATTTTTTTAAATAATTTATTGGGCCTCACGAACCCGTGCCCGGGGTCTCCAAATTTTTTAAAAAAGTGTTGTCTATCGGAGATACGCATGTGTATTTAATTTGAAGAAAATCGGGTTAATTTTTTAAAAAAAAACTATGGGGCCCCACGAACCCGGGCCCGGGGTCTCCAATTTTTTTACAAAAAGTGTTGTCTATCGGAGATACACATGTGTATTAAATTTGAAGAAAATCGGGTTATTTTTTTAAATAATTTATTGGGCCTCACGAACCCGTGCCCGGGGTCTCCAATTTTTTTACAAAAAGTGTTGTCTATCGGAGATACACATGTGTATAAAATTTGAAGAAAATCGAGTAAAATTTTGTAAAATATTTGCAGGGGAGCCCACCGACCCCGTGGCCCGAGGGTCCTCAAATTTTAATAGAAAGTGTTGTCATGGGAGATATGCATGTGTGCAAAATTTCGATACAATCGGGCCTTGGGAAGTGGGTTAAAAATTGATCGCAAGATTCCATGACACACAAACAAACTCACAAACCCACAAACACACGGGCAAGTGAAGTTAATATAGAGAATTTAAAAAGAAAGTCGATTTTCGCCAACAACAACCTAGAAGCAAAAGTAATAATTTTACCTTTAGTATTCTCACCTGATGAATTTATTCTTAAAACTGTTGTGACCGGCACAACTATTCAACCCCTGACCACACACAGTCTCTCTGCACTTTATCCACATCTGCTTTAGATCGCATAAATTAGTTATTTTATGCAGCACATCCTGGATCATTGTCCTTAAATCCACCACTTATCTGCAGGGTACGTACGGATGGCTGTGTTGAAATAAGAAACCGTTCGAGATGCAGTAAATGCACTTTAGTCCCTTATGCATCACGGGTTTCGAGCACAGCACACACATTCCGATACGATACTGAGAAACAGTAAGTGTAGCCGATATTACGAAATAGTAATATCAGCAGGAGGGCAATTCCATTGCGACCGTTAAAAGGTTCGACTGCAGGATGTAAAGGAATGTCGCAGGTCAGCTATTTTCTATGTTTTCACTTTGTATACATGCACATAATGCTGTCATATTATTGGTGGATCGAAACAAGCCAACACTTTTGGTTGATCGATCCATCCATAATGTTATAAAAGACCACTGCTACGATAATTAGGGCGGCAGTTGAACGAAATACATCAAACTAATAAGTACGAATAAAATATATCTATATAAAAAATCTGTATAACATTAAACTTGTGTTTTAATTGTGTTCAATCAACGCGCCCGTTTGACACTCTTATCTCGGCTACCCGAGAAAGCACGGTGTCTAAACGTAACATTTGGTGGCAGCGGTGGGATCCCATTAAAAAGGGCCCGACTACCAATAAAAAAAAATATTTAAAAAATTAAAATCAGCGTACTGGGGCTATACACCAGGAAAAGTAGTGAAAGTGAAATTTAAATTAATAAAGCGTTAAACCCGGCTAAAACAGGGGAAATAAGTGTAAAAGGTGCTAAAAGTGCAAAAGACCCAAGACAGTAAGACCTGGCGAACTCCTAAGTGGACGCCGGAGGCAAAGTTTGGGCAGTGTAAAAGACCAGGTCGTAATACCAACTTTAAGGCGCGAAGCCTACCTAACAGCATTATCATCAACGACGGCAGCAGAACAGCAGGAAAATTGATATAAAAAAAACAGCACCCGCCAAACTAGGGAGGCGGACAGCATAATCATCAATCACACCATAAAACGACGGCAGCAGCAGCAGAAACTCGGAACCATAAGCCACAAAAGAAAAAAAACTAGGGTATTTCAAATTTAGTATTTAACTATTTAGTTTTACATCATATTTCTTTCTTATTTTATCTAATATATAAAAATGGTGTGTTAATTGTTTGAGATTGCCTTTCTCAGGAACCAGACATCGCAGGAAGCTGAAATTTTCACCATAGATTAGGATTTTAGCGGTTTGGGTTTTTGTTTTGGTTTGAACTCTCTAAGTGGCACTGTTGTCAAAATATAAGGTTTTTTTTTGTTTCTCAGCAAAGAAGCATCTTAGGAACTTCAGATTTTAACAATAGGTTTGTTTCATTACGTATTTTTAAAAAAATGTCAACGTACTCCCGTCACACCGGGGGTTCATGTGTGCGGGTAGCAAAGTTCCCGGGAACAGCTAGTTTCTTATAAATATTTATATTATTTCTATATACAAATAATATTTTCTCGGGTCCCTCTATTACTCCCTTTAAAAATCCCTTAATTTTTTTTGTATGTGTTTCGCTT
The DNA here is from genome assembly GCA_947095585.1 of Nephrocerus scutellatus. Lineage (NCBI taxonomy): Eukaryota > Metazoa > Arthropoda > Insecta > Diptera > Pipunculidae > Nephrocerus > Nephrocerus scutellatus. The sequence continues at coordinate 73,267,489 of OX352763.1, forward strand.
TTAAACTTCAAAATTCCGCGTTTGCAAATAACGAGACAGGCAACTAGGCGGGCAAAACTTACTGTTTGAAAATTTACCTTTCCATTTTCTTGAGGAAATAAATTCAAATCCTCCAAACATGGATATAAAGGTGGGAATAACAGATGTCTTCAACATCATTCCTGTTTTTGACGGAAAACCTACAGAGTTGGCAAAATTTTTATCGTGTGGCGATATCTTATTTAAATCTATAAAAGAAGCAGACCAGCCAACATTTTTAGAAATAGTCAAAATTAGGTTGCAAGGTCCCGCTTTTGAGTTAACTCAGTGTAACTCCTTTTCTACTTGGGCAGCGCTCAAGGAAAAATTAGAGTCCGAGTATAAGGAAGTAAAAACGCGGTCCTCTGCTCACAATGAGTTGTTAACCACCACACAACTTTTCGAGGAAACGGTAAAAGAATTTGGTGAGCGTGTTTGCGCAGCTCTAAACTGTCTCAACTCTGCTACCTTTGCCACAACCAGCGATGAGACCGTCAGAAAATTTCTCGGGGAAGAAAACCGAAAGTTGGCAATTCAAGTCTTTGAGGATGGGTTGAAGAACGACCAGATTCGGTTAATAGCAAAGGCTTATAAGGGGGGGGGCTGATCTAAAAAAAAATGATAGCTCATGCTGAAGGTCATGCTGCACGCATAGACCACAATCCTCAAGTACCAAGTAATAAGTTTTCTGCCAAAACTTATCAAACTGCGAGATTTTGCCAAATTTGTGGTAAAGAGGGTCACTCTCAGGAAACGTGCTATCAAAACATGCGGTTTCGAAGCACACAATTTCCAAATTTTTCCAACGCCAACAGACCGATAAAAAAGGAAATTCAGTTTTTAACTTGTGGTTATTGTAAGAAGGCTAACCATACTGAAAACAATTGTAGATTTCGGTTATCTAGGAACGGACCACCTGTGAACTACCCCCAAGATACGCTGACAGTGCGTAATCCATTCAGCGACAACACACAAACCGCCAGTTACAGCGGAAATTCACGACCCGAAATGAATACAGTGCGAAACGAAAATCGAGGTGTCCGGTATTCGAGTGTTAACCAAGCACAAGGGTCGGAAAACGATATTATTCGGGAGGAGACCTGCGGCAACCCCTCTCGAATGATAAACACAGCCGAAGTACACCAAACCATGAACTAAATCTGAAATTCCACGTATCGTTTTGTCCTTAATTCAAGGAACCTGCGATACGCCTCAGGTTTAGTCCATCGGATAAAAAATATACCACTCTGCTGATTGATACCGGAGCTGATATAAGCATATTAAAAAATTATAATTTAAAAAATCTAGAAAACGGGCAAAAACAGTACACGATATCAACTATAGCCGGGGATTCATTAAAAACCTTGGGGTTGATATGTGCAACTTTAGAGTTTAAAACCACAGATCACACCTTGCTTTTGGAACATCCCTTTCACCTACTTACAGAAAGAATAAATATTCCGTATGACGGAATAATAGGAAATGATTTTTTGTCTAAATTCAAGTGTGTTGTGGATTATAAAAAAAAATATAAAAAAAAAATGGAACATCCCTTTCACCTACTTACAGAAAGAATAAATATTCCGTATGACGGAATAATAGGAAATGATTTTTTGTCTAAATTCAAGTGTGTTGGGGATTATAAAAAAAATGTATTAGAGATCCCATTTTATAAGCCAAATCAAATAAAAATGAGTAAGTCATTGTCTATAGATGATGAAGGTAAGATTCGAGAAAACTGTGAGGGATCGCACCAGCGACCACATAAATACTATGCCTAAAAGCATACAACATTTTAATTGAATTAAGCATACAAAATTTTGACCCTACATCGACTCTAGTGCCTCTCAAAATAAAATACAAAAATCTTAGATATGCAGTCATTAATTAATAGCACGCTCGGTGCACGAAAATAAACGCACACACAAACCAATACAACGTATTGGTTAACAGCACACATGGTGCATGAAAAACAAAAGCAAACAAAACCCACACGTATTGTTTAATAGCACACTCGGTGCATGGGAACAAAAAATATAAAACATCTCCAATAGCATAATTTATGACCAGCGGTCGCTCGCCTATGAAAATAAATATGCAGTCTAAGCATCATGAGCAAATGAGCGCCGACCGTTTAGAACGTTAATTACCTTTTCCATGCAATGTGCTGAGTAAGCGGCGCATGGAAATGGTAATGAAATAATAAGGTCGTTCGCTTGTGGAAACAAATATGTCAACACAGCAGAATAGGCGAGCGAACCCAAAAACACTTGACGCGGTCGGTCATAAATTACGTACATACATACATGCACTATGCTGATAAGGCAATATTAGGGAAAATATGAATATCGATGAGTAGGCATTCCAGAGTCGATGTATGATCAAAAATCGAGCAGTAAATTGGTATAAAACAAGGAAAAATTATCAAATAAATGCATTCATTTCCAAAAAGTGAACGTTGAAAGTAAAAACCTCGTCGTCTTATTTTTTTCTCGTAAACATATCGTCCTGATACTGACGCCCTAAGGAGCTCCGGCTTTTGGGTTAGTGGTTATACGGCAACACGCCGAACACAGTCAAGAATCAAGGGTGATATAAACTCTAAACCACAAGGTTGGCATCGAAAAGGGACCAACTTTACATGGCGATCCTGCCAAATTCTGGCTTAATACTAAAATAATTTTTCTAAGTCAAGAAAAATAATTTTTCTAAACACTTATAAATCATCGTACATGTCGTCCAACGAACGACAGCAAGAGAAACTTGCACTTGCGGCCGATTACATCAGGGAAGCACAAGCCCTGCTCCAGCCCGAGGTTCCACTAGAACAGGACCAGGTGGGACCAAAGCCACTGTCAATAGAGGAGTACAGACGACGACAGAAATTGAAGAAGCCAGTAGTCAAAGACCATACTGCACCATCACCAGGAAAAAAAACGAGGAGGCATACGAGTACAGCAAAAAAGGAAAGAATTTTTACAGCAACTGAAGGACTTGAAAAAGGCCATCCGCAACAGAAGGAAGGACAAGAAGAAAAAGAATCTAGCCGAGAAACAGGCGTTCGACAAGCTATTCAACGACACCGTAAGCAGAGCCAGGAGAAACTAAAAATTTCGACACAAATGGACAACGACAGTGACAGAGACACGGACGAATTCGTTCTGGAGGACGTCATTCGGCAGTACAAAACAAGACTAATAAATGCAGAAGTGGACCGGTTCCCACAACTAATTGAGATATTCAAACTCATCGACAACTGGAAGATGGACGATGACGAGTAATCGATAATAAATAAGACTAATATCTATGATTATTTTTCAAATATACATTTTTTTTTTAAATATAATTCCTAATAATATATAGTAATATAAATAATAATCAAGAAAATAAAATTCTCTATATAATATTTTATAATATTTTTTTTAGTAATTACAAATTTTTACGAAAATGGAAAGGTTGAAGAGGTCATTGTAAATAACAATGGACCTCAGACCAATAAGAGTTATGACAATATGAACTATGGCATAGCCATAGTCACAATTATATTAATACTAATAATAATTAAAGGATTTAACTATATCCGTAAGATACTTAGCAGGAAGGTAAACAAAGTTATAAAAAAAGAAATCATAAAACATAATGTAATAGGAAGAAGGTTATCAGTATAGTAATTATTTGAATTGAATAACACAACTTCTCATGGAAGAGCTCGGTTCTTTGGTAGAAGATCTTTATGCTATCGTAAAAAATCTAAGGAAGGACGGACCAAATAGAAAAAAAACGAGGGAATCAGGAGAAAAGAAGTTAGAACAAGTTCATGCAATTTTTAGACAGGCACAAATTATAGCAAAACTCCTAGAAGAAACCATACCGGAAAAAAAAGAACTCAATATACTATATAAAAAACTACACAGTTATAAGATAGAAGCAATAGATAGAATTGAAAAAAGTATAATACAGGAAGAAGTAACAAAAGAGACAGAACGTGCACCAAATGAAACAATAGCAGACGTAGATAAAATGACGGACGAATTTAGTTTCAGCTTCGCTCAGAAGCTCAGAAGAAGAGATACACTTCTAGACAGAAAAAACGATAGGAAAACTGACTACGATAGGAAGGCTAGAAGTAAACAAACTAGTTTTGAAGTAGGTAGTTTAGTTTTGATAAGAAATGAGAATAGAAGAAAACTGGATCCTATTTACATAGGGCCATATGAAGTGTTATCTGAAGAAGGAGTAAATTGCGTAATAAAATACGAGAGAAAGAAAACGAAGGTCCATAAAAACCGATTGAAGAAATTTTATGTGTATATATTAAAACAGTTCTTATTCAGTTTAGACTAAAATATAATTTTTTTTTTAAAAAAAAAAGGAAGCGAGAGAGCATGCGCATGCCATAGAATAGGATAGAAATAAGTATTTTCAGAATAAATATTATAAACATTAGAAGTATTAGGAATAAGAATAATCCATAGAATAGGATAGAAATAAGTATTTTCAGAATAAATATTATAAACATTATAAGTATTAGGAATAAGAATAATCCATAGAATAGGATAGAAATAAGTATTTTCAGAATAAATATTATAAACATTAGAAGTATTAGGAATAAGAATAATCCATAGAATAGGATAGAAATAAGTATTTTCAGAATAAATATTATAAACATTAGAAGTATTAGGAATAAGAATAATCCATAGAATAGGATAGAAATAAGTATTTTCAGAATAAATATTATAAACATTAGGAAGTATTAGGAATAAGAATAATCAATAGAATAGAAATAAGTAATTAGTAAACAGAATAGGAATGAGAAACCATAAAGATCAAATTACTTTAAAAAATTATAATTATTACTATTACCATTTTCTTTTCCTAATAGTAAACAGTAGTAAACAAAAATAAGCAAAGCAAAATCTTACAACAAAATTGTAATTAACCTTAGCAAATAAATTATTCAACATGAGTAAAAACCGAACTAACAATTATAAAAAAAAAACAAAAAAAAAATAATAATAGCAAGTCGTTAATAGAAAAAAAAAGAGAAAAAAAAAGAAGAAAGAAATTAGTCATTTAAGAATCCTACAAACAAAAAAAAAACAAAAAAAAAACTTTTTGTAGGTAACATAACATATTTATATCTATAATATCAATATCAAAAAATTGAAACACTACATTGTAAATATTCTTTTGAGATATAACAAAAAATTTAATTATATATAATAATACCAAAACATTGTAAACATTCTTTTGAGATGCCTTATTGTAGAAGTGGCGCGGATAGCGCGGAAGGGTGGTGTGAGGGATCGCACCAGCGACCACATAAATACTATGCCTAAAAGCATACAACATTTTAATTGAATTAAGCATACAAAATGTTGACCCTACATCGACTCTAGTGCCTCTCAAAATAAAATACAAAAATCTTAGATATGCAGTCATTAATTAATAGCACGCTCGGTGCACGAAAATAAACGCACACACAAACCAATACAACGTATTGGTTAACAGCACACATGGTGCATGAAAAACAAAAGCAAACAAAACCCACACGTATTGTTTAATAGCACACTCGGTGCATGGGAACAAAAAATATAAAACATCTCCAATAGCATAATTTATGACCAGCGGTCGCTCGCCTATGAAAATAAATAAGCAGTCTAAGCATCATGAGCAAATGAGCGCCGACCGTTTAGAACGTTAATTACCCTTTCCATGCAATGTGCTGAGTAAGCGGCGCATGGAAATGGTAATGAAATAATAAGGTCGTTCGCTTGTGGAAACAAATATGTCAACACCGCAGAATAGGCGAGCGAACCCAAAAACACTTGACGCGGTCGGTCATAAATTACGTACATACATACATGCACTATGCTGATAAGGCAATATTAGGGAAAATATGAATATCGATGAGTAGGCATTCCAGAGTCGATGTATGATCAAAAATCGATCAGTAAATCGGTATAAAAGAAGGAAAAATTATCAAATAAATGCATTCATTTCCAAAAAGTGAACGTTGAAAGTAAAAACCTCGTCGTCTTATTTTTTCCTCGTAAACATATCGTCCTGATACTGACGCCCTAAGGAGCTCCGGCTTTTGGGTTAGTGGTTATACGGCAACACGCCGAACACAGTCAAGAATCAAGGTTGATATAAACTCTAAACCACAAGGTTGGCTTCGAAAAGGGACCAACTTTACAAAACACGAATAGCTTTAAAAACGGGGCCCATAGCCTAAGCCGTGCTAAGTTGCCGTGTGAATCACGATCTACCGACCCAAATCCTCCCTTTTATTCAAATGAAATAAAAAATAAAAATTTATAAAAAGATTTAGCAACAGAAAAAGCTAAGCAAATTGAAAATTTAAATAAAGACTTAGTAGGCAAACCTAAGAAAAGTAAAAATATACAACTACAAAAAAATAACCTAAAGAAGGATTTAAAAAAAAATATGAAGGAAATACTACAACAGAAAGGAGTAAAATAAACGAAAGAGGCAAATCCAACTAAGTGATCCAAGCATGAAAGTAATATCTGGATATTCTACTATTAATTTTGCATCTGGGGAAGCGACATTTCCACATCCAGTAGGCATAACAATAGAACCAGAGAAAGAAACATTTACCATGAGATCAGAGCAACAATTTGTTGACAGGATTAGAATACCTCCACGAAGTAGTTTATTCGCGGAAGTAAATTTCAATTGTGCCAAAGACGTAGTAATTCGAAAGAAACAGGTGTCTCCTGGGGTATTTTTGGCCTCTTCAATAGCAAAGTCAAGTACAAATCGTATTAAGGTCTTATTTCTCAATATTAATGAAAATCAGGTGAAGCTTGATACACGAAATTTAAATTTAGAATGGGATAATTTGGAAGAATTTGATCTCATCGCGACTGATCCGGAAAACGATCCCTTGCATAAAAGGTTAGAAAGTTTAGAAAAACTAGTGGACATAGAGCAATGTAACCAAGAAGAAAGAAAATCGATAATCCAGATATGTCGTGAGTTTAACGATTTATTTTGTTTACCTGGAGATAAGTTAACTTGTACTGACGCAGCTACACATAGAATAATAACTGAAGAAGGAAAAACTCCTATATATGTGAAACCATACAGACTGCCAGAAACAAGTAGGGCTGAAATAAACTGACAGGTAAAAGATATGCTAGATCCCGATATTATCAGACCCAGTTATAGTCCATGGAATTCTCCTTTATTACTCGTTCCGAAGAAACCTGATGCACAAGGCAATAAAAAATGGCGAGTCGTGGTAGACTACAGGCGTCTAACGAGGCGACTGTTAGAGATGCATTTCCACTCCCAAATATAACGGAAATACTAGATCAATTAGGCAAATCTAAGTATTTTAGCACTTTAGACCTTGCGAACGGTTTTCATCAAATTTTAGTTCACGAGAAAGATAGGAAGAAGACGGCCTTTAGCACATCCACAGGTCACTGGGAATACAACCGAATGCCTATGGGTATCAAAAATGCACCCGCTACTTTCCAACAAACCGTGAACAACGTTCTGATGGGACTAATTGGATTGGAGTGTTTTATCTTCGTTGACGATATTGTAGTTTATGGGCCCACTCTGGACGAGTATAACAAAAAGCTACGTAATGTACTATCAAGGCTACGGGCTAACAAGTTGAAGCTACAGCCGGATAAATGTCATTTCACAAAACGGGATGAGAGGATCAAGCCAAACCCGGAAAAAAATAAAAGTTGTCAAAACGTATCCTAGACCCAAGAAAACGAAAGATATAAAAGCGTTTTTAGGATTATAGAAGGTTTATTCCCCATTTCGCACTAATAGATAAACCACTAAATAATCTTTTAAAGAATAATGTAGATTTTAAGTGGGATGCGCTATGCGAGGAAGCTTTTGTTGAAAAAATGAAAAGAAAAGTTGATAACCTCACATATACTGATATATCCAAATTTTGAGGTCACATTTTTAATAACAACGGACGCAAGCGACTATGACATAGAAGCTGTGCTGTCACAAGGGAAAATAGGCGAGGACAAGCCTATATATTACGTTAGTCGAACACTTAATTTAGCAGAGACTCGGTACACTACGACAGAGAAAGAATTACTAGTAATAATATTTGCCGTAAAACAATTTCGTCCTTATATTTATGGTAGAAAATTTACCATCCTCACTGATCACAGACCACTACAGTGGCTTTTAAATCTTAAGGATCCAACATCAAGGCTAGCACGCTGGCATATATCATTAGAAGAATATGAATACGAAATAATTTACAAACCAGTAAAATTTAATGCAACTGCTGACGCGTTCAGTCGCATTCACGTTAACGCACAAACTACAAAAAACGAAGGCATGGTATTGGTCACAACCCGAAGTAAAGCAAAAGGTCCAAGTGTTGATCAAAAAGAGGTGATAGGAAGTGAAGAAATTATACTTCCACAGATAGAATGTAAGATAGTCGAAACTTTTGAGCCCATATCATTTTCTAAAAACTGTTCAGCCATTCAAATTTTTATTTTATCTCATCAAAAAAGTCAAGAGGAAGAATTTTTTAAAAATATTGCTAACTATACTCGCCCGAATCCTAAAGAAATAAAAATATACCCGAGCACAGCAAAATCTCCTTCATATATTATTACTACTCTACCATTAGACTTAGTAGACAAATCATCTTATGGAAAAACTGATGCATAAAAGCAAAAGTTAAACAAATCGATATTTCTATTCCATCAAGTGAGCCAACGAATTGTCGCCTCAAAAATGCTATATTACAGGTATTCTCCCAAACAAATATCATTTTGTTCCTTTACTCAGACCGTCGAATCAATCTAGATGATCCACAAGAGATCGGTAAAATTTTGCGTGACTACCACAATACACCCTTTGGAGTCCATCAAGGAATTTCCCGAACGATTAAACGTCTTAAAACAAGATACTTTTGGCCGACTCTCGCGAAAGATACCAAATAATTTATTCGAAAATGCGAATCTTGCCAGAGAAACAAATTAAGGCAAAATCGCGAAATTCCTATGAAAATTACTACGACGAGCACGAGTCCCTTCGAGCGTATAGCTTTGGACATTGTCGGTCTGCTTCCAACTAGTTACGACAACAATAAGTACATTTTAACTTTCCAAGACGATTTAACGAAGTTCACTGAGGTTATGCCACTACCTAATGCGGAAGCAACCACAGTAGCACGAAGTTTTGTGGAAAAAGTTGTATGTCGTTTTGGAATACCCGACGCAGTACTAACAGACCAAGGCACAAACTTCTTGAACAACCTTTTTAAGGAGATATGTAAAATTCTTAAAATTAAAAAGATACAGATAACTCCCTATCATCCCCAAACGAACGGAGCTTTAGAACGAAGTCATCGAACGCTCGCCGAATATCTTAGGCATTACGTTAACAATGACCAGTTTTCATGGGACACTTGGCTACCATACTCAATGTTTGTTTATAATACAACACCTCATAGCACTACGTTTAGTCCATTTGAATTGCTCTATGGATTTCCTGCACGGATACCAAATTCCATTAACAGAAGTCCGCAAACATCATATAATTACGATAACTACGTAATCGAGCTAAAGGCCCGTTTACAGCATGGTTACCAGGCCGCTAAGAACATATTGCAAGACAGAAAGGAAAAATCTAAAAAGCACTACGACAAAGGTACAAGCAATAAAACATTTAACGTTGGAGACAAAATCCTAATAAGAAACCACACTCGAAAAAACAAACTTTCCTCGTTGTGGGAAGGCCCTCATGAAGTGTATAAAATAATATCCGATGAGAACACTGTGATCAAGATAGGAAATAAATACAAAATTTTACATAACAATAACATAAAAATATTCTATGAATAAATATATAAATAAATACACACCTACATCGCACAGAAGCTAACAAAACACATACCGCATCTAAATGCAAATTTAGAAACAAAAACTTAACATTTAACAGGAAATTGTTACATCAAATCCAAGGATCTTTTATTACGTTCGTACAGTGAACAAGAATACAATTTCACACAATTCATATGTCACACTTATGAACATTTCCAAGTTTTTAGCTAATATCATTCTTCCGACGATCAGTAGTACTAATCAGCTAGCTTTTGTAAAATTCTCTGGCCAAAATGACCTTAGGCTTATATCAAAGCAAATAAAAGTCCTAAAATCCGAAGAAAATGTCCCACTTTTGCATATTAGCTCACACGATATACATCACTATACGGTAATCTATACCACACTCCTCTCGATAGTTGCCTTTTGTTTATACCGCCTAGTCAAATGTAACGAAATCCAGCACTTCTTAAATCCATCCCAAGTCTCCTTAAAATCCGAACTACTCACATCCTCAGTACCTAAATTAGTATTGACCTCCGGTATGTAAAAACAAATTTTCCTGTTATTAAAAAAAAAATATTTCCTACAATAATCAAACTATGTATTCTTCCACGAAAATTCAAAATATAGAAATAGAAAAAAAAAATATGTATGTTAAAGCGAAGAAAGTCAAAATCAAAACATCAAAAAAATTGGTAATATATTTCATTATACTTTACTTTTATTATTACTTATGTTTGAATCATTACTTTAACCACTTCGATTTTAATAAATTGTATAATAATCGTATATATATTTTTTTTAATTAATAATTTACTTATTATATATACAAAAAAAAACCCATTTATATATTTATTATATATACAAAAAAAAAACCCATTTATATATATATATATATTACAATATACTATATTGCATTATATTACATTATATTACATGAGATATAATTATTACATTTATCAATAATTAAATAAAGAAAATTATGCATTTAACACATATATCATGTACATGTACGCCAACCAAAGTTTTCGTATCAGTGGTTAAAAATGCTTTTTTTGCATATGCTAACGAGAAGTCATTGCGGCAAGGTTCATTCTCGTTTGACGAAAATTTTACCTATTCGCGGTAGAATTTTCTTATTCGGGGGGGGAAGGGATGTTGTAACCGGCACAACCCCTGACCACACACAGTCTCTCTGCACTTTATCCACATCTGCTTTCGATCGCATAAATTAGTTATTTTATGCAGCACAGCCTGGATCATTGTCCTTAAATCCACCACTTATTTGCAGGGTGCGTACGGATTGCTGGTGTTGAAATAAGAAACTTTTCGAAATGCAGTAAAGGCACAGCACACACAATCCGATACGATACTGAGAAACAGTAAGTGTAGCAGATATTACGAAATAGTAATATCAGCAGGAGGGCAATTCCATTGCGACCGTTAAAAGGTTCGACTGCAGGATGTAAAGGAATGTCGCAGGTCGGCTATGTTCTATGTTTGCACTTTGTATGCATGCACATAATGCTGTCATATTATTGGTGGATCGAAACAAGCCAACGCTATTGGTTGATCGATCCATCCATAATGTTATAAAAGACCACTGCTACGATAACTATGGCGGCAATTGAACGAAATACACCAAACTAAAATACGAATAAAATATATCTATATAAAAAATCTGTTTTGTGTTTTAATTGTATTCAATCAACGCGCCCGTTTGACACTCTTCTCTCGGCTACCCGAGAAAGCACGGTGTCTAAACGTAACAAAACCCTCAATCAAAAGTTTATTAAACCAGGCATAGGACAAATAGAAATCTTCTCAAATGGGAAAAAGGAATTTAATTACACTTCCTTGCCCATACCCTTTCGAACCAGCACAGACAAAAATACGACTCAAGCGACACTAAACGATCTTAACGATATTCTTAGGTCAAAAAACTTTCGTAAAATTGGGTAGTCAATACCAGAACTTAAATTTGAGGTCAAAAACGAGTTTAAACGTTTATTAGAAGAAGTAGAAGTTCCAATCAAACTGCTGACAAAACTGATGACAAAATACATTTACATGACGAAAAAGACATTTTAGAGATTTTAATACAATATCATGACTCACCACTCGGAGGACACCAAGACATCCAACGAACATTAAAACGTATAAAATAAAAATATTTCTGGCCTACAATGAACTCAGACATTAAAAATTATATTAAAAAATGCACCTCCTGCCAGTTAAATAAAAGAAGACGAAATCCACCCATACCGATGAAACAAAGCCCTAATGTGAACTATAATTACGAAAACTATGCAAACGAAATAAAAGCACGACTTCAACACGGTTATCAAATAGCGAGGAAAAAAATTATTAAAAGGAAAGACAGCGCTAAAAAATATTATGACAAATCAACTGTATCAAAACAATTCAATGTAGGTGATAGAGTACTTTTATGTAATCACACGCGAAAAAATAAGCTGTCTTTATTATGGGAAGGACCATACGAAATAGCAAAAATTATATAAAAAAAAACAGTGCTATTAGAATCAAAAATAAAACAAGGCTTGTACACAATAACCATCTTAAGCATATTGTCGATTAAAACTTCACATTTGTTTCTTTATTTATTTATTTATTCCTTTACCTTCGGCACATGCTGGAAAGTTGGTATTTATGCAGCCAAAAATTTCACCACCAAATCACAATATGTACGCATGCATGATGGAACACCCGCTTTTTTACCATAATTGTCATCCTTATAACTGCAATCTCATTGAAAAAGTATAAAGTGGTGAAACTAAAGCAACGATTAACTCCACAAGAATCAAATCCCACCGGAATAGAAACTAGTCGCGAACAGAACAGCGAAAGGCCCAAAGCAACTAAATTCGTGTTAAAATTTAACGAGAAACACCCTTTATAATTATATGATCATATGATCATATGATTAAACTATATGTGATATGTGATTTCATCACAAAAAAAAAAAAAAAAAAAAAAAAAAAAAAAAAAAAAAAAAAAAAAAAAAAAAAAATAATAATTTTTTTAACCTTTATTATCTACATATTACTACTATCATATTATATATTACCTTATACATATACCTTCATCTTCCCCAATAAAATATCATACCTATTTTAAACAGAATAATATACCTTTACTTAACAACAAAAAAAAAATCAAGTAAAGCACTCCGGGAGTGCCGACAGAAGTGAAAACTTATTTTGGCGCGTTAGACATTTTTTAGATGGGTACTAGGGTTATTGGGTTATGAATTGTATTTTATTAATTATTATAAACTTTAAAATACATTTAATATTCTTTTATGAATCATCATTAACAATTTCGACCACTCTTGTATCATCATCATTATCATTAAAATTATTACAATCTAAAAAAAACTATAGGTTCATGGTAACTAAAATAGGAAATAAACAATTTTGATTCGAAGTTATTTACATATCTCGTGAATACGCTAATATTGCGTTGATTGAACATAGTACAATCTAAGTACTAACCGCGCCCGACGCTGCTTAATTTCGGTGATCGGACGAGTACCGATGCGTTCAGCGTGGTATGGTCGTTGACGAAATTCTTATTGGCAAAAACATTACTTCAAATTCAATGTTTTATACTAAAACTGCTATGTTAAAGACATTTTATGCAAAATAATAATAATTATTGTAATAATTTAACCCATTTATACATATACAATACAAACAAACAATTTGTACGCCAACCAAGGTTTTCAAATCAGTGGTTTTTTCTGCTATTCTGTTAACGATAAATCACCGCGGCAACTTCATTCCCGTTTAACGAAAATTTTTACCAAGTCCTGGTAAAGAATTTTCTTATTCGTAGGGGGAAGGGATGTTGTGACACAAAAGTCAATGGCTTTATTCGCGGTGATAATGATCGGGATATGGTCGGAGTTTAACGCTATATCTGTTCTTTACAATGTACATGCTAATAAGGAGTCACTCACTATGCTGATGTCTGGGGAGCTGGAGCAAGTGGCACAGATCCTGGTGGGAGAATTTTCATTGATGGTACCAAAGTTTGACTCGTTGATTTGCTCAGCAATATGCGTGCCGTGACGATCGTTCTCTAGATTAGAGTGCTGGCAATCTTGATAAGCGTTAAAATCCCCAACAATCAGGCGGTTACCATTTGTTAGTAGATTTTCTAAAGAAGGAGCAAGTTGACATTGTTTATCGGATTATGACTGGTTGAGGGGGAGCCTGTGGATGGAGTGTGAGGTTGTGGGGCTGTCTGTAGTGTTTTGTTTGAGCAGCATGGGGCTAAGAAGTAGAAGTCCATTTACGACAGTTATTAAGTCCATAGCAGGCTCTAAATAACACCAGTTATCACGGTCATTGCATTTAACGGAAGAGGCATTGCCATGTATGCGACTTTGGCTTACTGAGCAGTGCCAGGTGGTAGAGTGGTTGGTTGGCTGAACTCGTGTCTTGCAGCATTCCGCAATGAAACTCCGATTTGAGTCTCTGATGTTGGCTAGACCTGAGCATCGTCGGAAACGGCACCAGTGTATGCAGTTGTTGCATTTAACTGAGGAGATGTTTCTATTGATCCTTGTGTTGCATACAGAGCATCTCCAGATCCGAGGACCTGGATTAGGCTCAATGCGGATGATAGGATAGGAGTAGTATGCGTTTGATAATACGAATTGTAATGCTTAGACCAACTGAAGTTTTTGTCGAATGTAGCACCGAGATATTTAAATGTATTTACTTTTCAACTTTCACCAACACTTTGTATCGCATACCTGATCATTTACAAAGGTTGCATTCGAACTATGAGAAATTCTATCACTAATAAATAATTTGGGACGCAAACAATCAAGGGAATGAAATACGATTTCACAAAGAGGTTGTAACAATTCCCCCTTTGACTGATCTTAGGAGGGTGGTTGTAAACAGAAAAGGCACATTAGGGACCCGTCGCGATCTTTGCCGTCAGGGTATGTGAGTGAGTGTTGACGGGTATAAGGTGCCAGGTGTAACAGCAGGAGGAGGGAAATGTCGTGCCCGCCTGTCGTCCGAACCCGCTACTGACCCTGCCTCATCCTCAAGGGTCTCCGCCTAAACGTACATCACCACCCTCTTACGACAATAATTACGACAAATAAGAAGTTGAATTTGAGTTTTTTTTTTCTATTGAAAAAAGGAACTAATATCTAGCCTTAAATCTAATTTTAAGTTTAAATATACTATTGTGAGATAAAAAAATATATAGGATAATATAAGAAAAGATACAAGGGGGGTTTTTTGGTGCACCAGCCCAAAGTTTATAAATGAGGTCAATTGACCGCAACTTCAATGTACTATATACGGATATAATTTATGTATATAAGAAAAAAAAATACCTTATAACGTAGATTATCACACATTATCACGATTTTTTTTTCAAATTTTATACACATGTGTATCTCAGATGGACAACACCTTTTGTAAAAATTTTGGCGGCCCCGGGGCCCAACTCATAGATTTTTTTTTAAAAAAATTAACCCGACTTTCTTCAAATTTTAAAGACATGTTTATCTCTAATGGACCAAACTTTTTGTAAATTTTTTTGGAGTGATCTGGCCCTAAGGCTCGAGGGGTGCCAATATAAGTTTTTTAAAAATTAACCCGATTTTCTTCAAATTTTAAACACATGTATATCACCGATGTCAACACTTACTATTGAAATTTGGCTGCGATCGGGCACCAATGTCGGGGGCTCCCACACAAATTTTTTTACACATGTGTATCGCCGGTGACAATATTTCTTGAAAAAATTTTGAAGTGAAGGGGCTCTTATATTAATTTTTTCCAAATTAACCCAGTTCAAACTTTGCACTCATATTTATCTCCTATTAGAGAATTTACATGAAAAATTTTTATGGGTTTTTTTTTTTAAGTTTTTGTTTTTCCATTCAATTCTTTAAGCAAGCTATTCATGCTTCTTCACTGTACACCACAACGTACCGGGTCGATGAATTTCGCGTTCGACTATACCGCCACTCAATGCAGCTGCTTGACGTTGACATTGGCATCAGCAAGTGAAAACGGAAATTACCCACTGCCGACGCCACTGCAGGGCGAACGTCCTATCGACCACGCACTTGCACTTCCCCTGACCGATAAGCGACGACTTGTTGGTGTTGACTGCTTGGATATGGTGCGATGCAAGATGTTGCAACGTAATAGCGCCGCGCAAACAAGATGCCACGACGAAGTTGATAATTTTATGGTGTATTAACTTAGGAGAAATGAATACGGTTTACATTTTCCTCTTCGATGATGTTCGCACAAAAAAAAATTGCACCTATATTGCGACTATATTTCGCTTCAAATAGACATGGCCTTCGACGAGTTTATTCCTATTGCTTTTCAGGAAATGGGATTACCCTTTGGACAAGGTACCACGGATTCATGTTAAATGTAAAGAAAATATTGCAATTTTATTCCATATATTTTTTTTTGAAAATTCTGACAAATTAATTTAACACTGAAAATCACGCAAACAGAGACAATCAGTTAGTCACAACCCTCCTTCTACTTTGCAGAGAGAACTTCTCCACACAGAATGTAAATCGCAGACCAAATGCTATACTAAGATTGGGACGCAAATATTTTATTTCACAACGAATTTCGAAACTTCGGCAAATAAAAATTTTTCACTCCTTCTTTCCGCACTCCTGTCAAAACTACTAAGGATTAGCTGAGCACCTTCCCTTCAAATTATAGTGCGATTCTCTCACGCGAACTCTGTGACTTTTGGGTCCGAGTAGAGAGGCGAATTTAGCGAAGCCGACGAACCAAACGAAACGTAATGGGTGCTCTTTAGTACCCATTTATACTTCTTAAGTTCCTTTTGTGTGTAGGTACTCCACAGTTACGTAATTATATTAGGTATTTTATAATAGGATATTTTATAATTTAAAATCTTATAATAATTCAAAAATCGGAAAAATGCACAGTGGTATGAGTAACCGGTGTATTAATAATCGTAAATCTAATATTTTTGGTTGAAATGTACTGCCATTTAACCAATTTACACTGAACACGATTAGGAAAAAAACCAGAATGCGGATTTCTAAGAAAAAAGTCGCCAACAAGAACGTTTTCTTTCTCACCGTCGAGGTGTAGCTTATATTTAAGTTAAAACGAGTAACAATGAATTTAGGTAAACGGATATAGTAATCGAAAAAAAACTTATTAAAGTGAATTTGAAAGCAGAATGATAACTTTTTAATGTCGCGTCCACGTTTTCCTTTTTTTTTCTCGAGAACAAAGCAACACCCGACTTGTTCGTCGACATTCAAAAGCGGAAGTAAGACGGTCTCGTTCTTCTTTGCTTCTCTCTTCTCTTTCTTCTTTCATGTTCATCCAAAGGAAATGATTGTTTTTTTCTCATGTTGGCAGTAATGCTGATTTGCGAAGCTATGCCATATGCCATAAATTGTGAATTATGTGGCAAGGGCTATACCACTCGCCACAAATCGTGGGGACGACCCACCCCGAGAAAGAGTCTCGATACGCCGGGCCAATACTTTTCTGATTTAAAAAAAAATTGAAAGATGTTCAAATGAAAGAAATAAATCTAGCTATCTAACTATAGAGTTTCAAACCGATGTAGAGTCTCGATACGACGGGCCAATACTTTTCTGATTTTTTACAAAATTTTTAAAAGATATTCAAATGAATGAAATAAATCTAACTATCTCACTATCTTACTATCTATCTAACTATCTAACCATCTAACTTTCTTACTATCTAGCTATCTAACTATCTAACTATTTAACTATCTCAGTTAGTTGTGAGCGTTGTGGTTCAGACGTGTTTTAATCCTGCTCTTAGAATTCCTATGATATCGAGTGTAAAAACGATACATAAAATAAGCAACTATAGAATAATGAAATTTTAAAGTAGACATATAAAAATAATAAAAAGTATTTGCGATCTGTGTTTCGAAATTTAAAAATAATAAAAAAATATTCAGAAAACGGATCTATTTCGAGTTTCTTTGCCTGCTGTCTGCTCTCTTTGTAGTTGTTTAACCTTGTTGTTGCTATTTTACGGTATGTATGTATGTAATCGTGGGCGCCGTGGCTCAGTGGATAGGAGCATGGACTGCTGAGCAGGGGGTTCATGGTTCGAATCCCAGTAACACCAAAAAAATGTTTCACGGTGTCCCACCTCTCGCGAAAGTTTGACAAACATCCGAGAGTAATAACTTGTCACTGAAAGCTTCTCAATTCGCCGTTCGGATCCGGCATTAAATTGTAGGAGGGACATTTGTGTTCAAAAATATGCATGCTCAACACAAATGGTTGCGAGAAGTCAGGCCTTGGACCGTATGGTTTGTCGCGCCGATATTATTATTATTATTATTATGTATGTAATCACTGCAATAAACCGCTTTCTCAAGAGGGAGATTTCGTTGCTTGTTCTAATTGCTCGCGTAAATTGCACTTCGGATGTACCACCATCACCGAAAAATCATGGAGAACTATGGGTACAGCAGTTTCTGTACCTGCTGTACCCATAGTGGCATGGAAATGTCAGTTCTGCAGGAATCCAGTAGATCAACAATCTTCGGTAGGAACTCAAAAAATTCCTTCTGACTATGGTGCAGCTGCAGCAATTATACCACCTGCCAAAAGACAACGCAATTTGTTGCCAAACAGCCCAGAGCAGCCACAAGCGATAACGGCCACTGTTCTAACAGAGTTACAGTTGATGAGAGCAGAAATGAAAGAAATAGCTCGCAGCTGTGAATTTTTTGCAAAAAAATATGACGACATTAATGCCAATATGGTGAAAAACAATAACATCATCGAAAAATTGACAAAAGAAATAGCGGAGTTAAAAGAAACTAACATGAAGAAATAGGAAACAATTAGCAAAATGCAAACACAAATTAACACACTAGAACAGCAGATGATAAAAAACAACACCGAAATTTTTAACATTCCAAATTAACCACAGGAAAATCTGACTGAAATAGTTAGAAGTGTAAGCAAAGCAATAAACTTAGAATTAAAAGATCGCGACATCATTGATATTTATAGAACGAAATCCAAAAACATAAAAAATTCCCAAATCATAGCTGCTTTTGCAGTCAACGAATATCTCCATTTGACTTTGGGACTACAACTACAGGACTGGCCCATTCGGAATACTTAATAGGAATTAATATTCCATCACTGACTAACCTATAAATCTCGACTGTCACTTTTTCTTTCAACCGCAACGGCACTGCATAGGACTTATGAAAAATTGGAGTATATGGTTTAATATGAATCTCGGCTTTATATCCACGAATAATTTGTCCGCTGCTCTCCGATACAACATTCGGAAACTGACACCGTATAAATTGCTCCATATTTTCATTTATATGGTTAATTTGACTGACAATTTTTCACATCCTGTTTATATAATTATAGTTAGTTATATAATTAATTTCAACTTGCTTTTTATCCTCGTCGCCACTATTTTGTCCCATCCCAAATAAAACAGTTATTTTTATAAGCTATTACACAAAGTTTTATTCGTCATCTTACTGTCGACTTCTTCGTTCGACTATTCCATTTATTCATATGGAACATTATCCGCTTCCGTCTATAGAGGATATTTTTGCGAGTCTGAGTAATTGTTCATATTTTAGTGTGCTTGACTTGTCAGGAGCTTACCAACAACTAGTAGTCTCACAGTCATCGCAACATTTGTTAACAATTAACACCCATCGTGGTCTTTTCCAATATACGCGTCTTCCGTTTGGGGAACAAGTGCACCTTCATTGTTTCAGTCCATTATAGACTAAATATTAGTCAATTTAAAAAATGTATATTGTTATTTAGACGATATAATCATTGGTGGATCGTCGTTAGACGAATGTCGGAATAATTTGCTTCTCACTTTAGAACAGCTGAACTATCACAAGGTCAGAATCAAATTAAGGAAGTGTTGCTTTCTTCAAATGAAGGTTGAATATTTAGGTCATGTCTTGTCAAATAACAATATTCAACCAAATCCAACAAAAGTCCAGGCTATAATTGATGCACCAGCACCTAAAAATGTCACAGAATTTCAATCATTTTTAGGATTATTGAATTATTATCGGAGATTTATCCCCAACTTATCTAGCAAATTAATTGCATTATATGCATTATTGAATAAGGGGGCAAAATAGGAATGGTCTAATCGGCTAGAAAATACTTTTAAAGAAGCAAAAATGTTAATAATTAGTAACAATGTCTTGGAATTATTTGATCCAAAAAAGCCGATAATAATATCCACGGATGCAAGTCCCTATGAATGTACTCTCGCATTATTATAATGGTGAGGAGAAGCCTGTAATGTTTGCATCTTGTACTCTTTCTTCAGCTGAGAAAAACTATTCTCAGATTCATAGAGAGGCGTTAGCTGTCGTATACGCAATGAAAAAGTTACATAAATATATATATGGCAAAGAAATTACTATATATACCGATCACCAAGCTTTAAGGGAAATATTTGATCCTAAGAAAAATATTCCAAGTATCGCCAACGATTGCCAATTCAAAATGATACGAATATAAAGCACATAAGTATCAATTCAATTAATGTGTCTTCTGAAATGCCCATGGACATTGAACAAGTCAAAGAAGCCATGGTGCATGATAAAGTTTTAAGCGAAGTACTGCAAAATATAAAAAATGGATGGTCCAAGTCAATAAGGGCCGATGTTAAACCATATCAGGCAAGGAAATCTGTGTTAAGTTGCGATGATGGGTGTGTGTTTTATGACAATAGATTAATAATTCCCATTAGTCTTCGTCAAAAAATTTTAAAATTATGTCATGAAAATCACGACGGTATTGTCAAAATGAAGATTCAAATCCGTTCGTACTTTTTGTGGCCTTCAATAGACAAAGACATAGAGAAGTTTATAAAAGAATGTGGAATTTTTCAGAAGACCTTAAATGTACCTAAGAAAAACATAAAGTCGAGCTGGCCAACTACCAGTTTTCGATTTGAGCGAATTCATTTGGATTTCTTCCATTTCGGAGGAAATACCTTTTTAATATTAGTGGATTCTTACAGCAAGTTTGTAGAGATTGAACTAATGCGTAATACTACGAGTGAAAGCCTATGTCAAAAACTGTCAAATTTTTTTTAAATTTTTGGGTTGCCGTCTCAAATTGTTACAGATAACGGTCCTCCTTTCGGATCATACGATTTTAGAAAATTTTGTGATAAACAGAAAATTATACTTACGCATAGTCCTCCATACCACCCCCAATCAAATGGGTTAGCGGTCAATTAATATCAAGTAAATCATTTTCTAATAAATTTCCGTAATTCACCATGCATTAAAACATCGAAAGTCCATCTGAACTTGTATTCTCTTTTAAACAAAAAATTTTATTAGACCTTATAAATAGGAAAAAACAAGTTACATTTAACTTAAGTAATAATTGTAAGACTAATATTAGAGAGAATAGTTATAATTGTAATAACGGTAAATTTAAAGCCGGGGAAAATGTTATGCATAAAAACCATTTTAAACACATAATTAAGTGGAAACCTGCCAAAGTGGTAAGGCAGATAAGTCGCTATATTTATCTAATTAACATAGAAAACAACATAAGAATGATTCATGAGAATCAAATACGTAAATCATCATTGCATGATAGTTACCATCCTAGCATTCGAATAATACCAAAGAACTCTGGGAATGATGACACGATTGATATAAAAAATCAAAACGCTGATATTATACCAGTACAAAAATCTAAAAGAATTAAGGAATTGTATAAAAATGTTAATTATAAATCTTAAGTTAAGTCGGGGAAAGTGTTATGTATATAAAGCCTATTATCTATTATGCACGAGTATGTACTAAAAATGTATGTTTCTGATCGACTGTACCGTTTGGTCTATGAGGAGATCACAACTTGTATTTGACGGTGTAAGTTGGATGGTCGAACGAAGCAGTCGACAGTAAGACGAATAAAACTTTGTGTAATAGCTTATAAAAATAACTGTTTTATTTGGGATGGGACAAAATAATTACCAAAACGAAATTTATTAAACATGCTCGTATAAGGAGAAATCTAATGTCGAGTTTTTTTTGTTTTAGCAATCTGCGGTAGAGCGTAGATTTTTTCTCGAAAAAACGAACGCGAAAGCCGAGAATCTTTTGTTTACATTGTTTTGTTGCATGTGTGTGTGATGTGTTTTACCTAAACAAAATGACATCAGTTGTTGGTGTTAATAAAAGAGGGGTAAATCTCCCAAAATATGAAGATCTGTTGAGGGGAAATCCAATCTACCGTAGATTGGTTTTTTGGAATAAACGAACAACTTGACAGCCAAAAAAACACTCTACGGCAGATTTTTTTAAAAAAAAAACTCGACATAAGACTGAATAATGTGATGCAAACTGCAGCTAGTGCAAGCTCTAATTCTGAGGTCAACGACATCAAAGTTTATGTCAACAACCAGCTGACCAGGCAAAACAAACATCTGCTTTGGTTGGCAAAACAAAAGGCAAAAGAAGAGAACTGGAGTTTTGTGTGGGAGAAAGAAAGAAAAGGACAAAGAAAAACTTTTACTAGGAGTTTATAGGCCTCCGGGATACAGCATAAACGATTTTATCGTAGAATTGGCAAATAACTTGCAAGAAAACAATGGGATAAAGGAAACCATAATCATGGGAGACATAAGCATTAATGTTCAAGACGTAACAAAAAGCTGGGTTAAAGACTACCAGGAAATGCTAGCGTCAAAAGGACTTAAAAATATTATAAAAGCACATACAAGAACAGACATGGCCACAGAAACGTCTTCGTTAATTGATCACATTGTTATCAGCATGCCGGAACATCAAATATATTCGGCCGTTATCGAGACTGACATTTCGGACCATTATGCCCTATGGTACGGAAATTGTGCGATGCAAATCGTAGCGCCTAATGAAGACAGCACAACATACAAGTACCTCTGCTCAAACACGGTCAATGAACTTTTAAGAACAACCAACTGGTATAACGTTCTCAACGAGACCGACGTAGAAATAGTCGATAATTTGTTTGTATGCAAAATGAATAAAATTTACGAAAAATCGACTTTGCACAATTCCCATAAATCGAAACGTAAAAATAACCCATGGATTACTTCTGAACTCTTGTCACAATGTAAAAAACGAGATGAGCTTTACAGGAGATGGAAAAACAATAGACTGAACAAAACTTATGAGATGGAGTACAAACGATATCGAAACATTTTAAATAAGGAATTATCGTCTAAAAAATCGCTTTACTATGAAAATAAATTTAATGCAGCCTGTCATGACCCAAAAAAAACATGGAGTCTAATAAATGAGATATTGGGAAGAAAAAAACCAAATATTGACAGCCTTATTACAAAATTCTCGCTAGAAAAAAATATTGCTCAGTTAACGATTTTGCGGAAAATTTCTCCGAACAAGCTACGAGTATAATTCACCAATGCGTTGCGATAACTTCAAATCACATAGCATTTCCAGTTCTATATATGTTGAAGAAACCAATGAAGTGGAAATGCATGCAATATTGAGATCAATTAACCCAAATAAAGCTCCAGGGGTTGATGGAATTCGGGCTAAGGATATTAAACTTAACGCTAGTGTGTTTGCACCACTAATAGAAAAAATTGTTAATTTAAGCCTCACACAAGGAGAGATTCCAAATCTACTAACGCAACGATACGGCCAATTTTTAAAAAAGGAATTGGAAAGTGATATATGCAATTATAGGCCTATTTCCATACTTCCAGTAATTGATAAATGCCTAGAAGAAGTTGTAAGACGACTTTCTAATTTCATTGAAAATAATAACCTGTTACATAAAAACCAATATGGTTTCGAAAAAATAAAAGTATAAACAAACTTCTGGGAGAGTTTTCAAATCTGGTAAATGGTAGTTTAAACAAAAAACATCACATACTTGTTGTATTTATAGAATTTAGTAAAGCGTTCGATACACTAAACCATGATAAGATAATTTCTGCACTAGAGAGAGTCGGGATTCGCGGGGTACTATCAAAGTGGATAGAAAATTATCTTAGTGACAGGATTTTCAAGGTTAAAATAAAAAATACGTTTAGTTCCAGCAAAGCAGCTAATTATGGAGTTCCACAAGGATCAAAGCTTGGTCCATTGCTTTTCATTATTTACACAAACGAAATGCTTCGTATTTTTAAGAAATCAACTGCGTTTGCTTATGCGGACGATACCGCAATCATCGTAAGGCATCGCTCCCTGGAAACGACAATCTGCTACATGCACTCGGAAGTTGATAAAGCAGTTAGATGGTGTCACGATAACGACCTGGTTATTAATACATTAAAAACTAAACTGATGCATATTAGGGGTCCCCATCATAGGGCCTCTAATCCAAGAATAACTGTCAGAAATGAAGATTGCCCAAATGGAATGACGGAAAATCCGATAGAAGTTGTGGACACCTATAATTACCTTTGAGTTACGATTGACTCGCACTTTAGATGGGATTTCCAGGTTGATAGAATACGTAAAGAGCTCAAAAGTGCATTGTTTGCGTTAGTGTACCTAAAAAAGTATTCGACGAGGAACGTACAAAAACAAGTGTATTATGCTTTGGTGGAGTCAAAATTACGATTTGGTGTACTATCTTGGGGTAACGCGTCAAAAACCCATATCGATAAATTAAACAGACTACAGACAACAAACCCTCAAGCATGAGTCAAACAGCTAAGCTGGACATGCATTCGGAATGAGCAAAAAAAAATGCTTGAAATTTCAAAATAATCAAACCCTCAAGCATGAGTCAAACAGCTACGCTGGACATGCATTCGGGAGGAGCAAAAAAATTCTTGAAATTTCAAATAATCAAACCCTCAAGCAGATGATAACGATATCTTGATGGCGATGCTGCTGATGCTGACACGTGGGTTTGACGATGATGATGATTGAATTGAAAGCAAACGCGAAACAGTTTTCTTGTACTTGTTTTTATATTGGTTGCGTTCTTTCAAAACGAAAGCAACTACTTCGCTCGTTGCGCTAAGCATTCCAACCAATGATAGATTTAGCAAAACCAAATAATTTCACGTTTTATCACCGTTTGAAATTTCAATTTAAGTTACTCCAAGAACAATAATTCATTTTCATTTTAATTCTCTATATTAACTTCGCGTGCACGTGGCTGGCTGGCTGGTCAGATTTTCTGATCAATTTTTAACCCACTCACCAAAGCCCGATTTTATTGAAATTTTGCATACAAGTATATTTCCGGTGACAATACTTTCTATTAAATTGAGGCCCCTCGAACCTCGGGGTCGGTATTTTACAAAATTTAACCGATTTTTTTCAAATTTTATACACATGAGTATCTCAGATAGACAACACTTTTTGTAAAAATTTTGGCGGCCCCGGGGCCCAACCCATACATTTTTTTTAAAAAATTTACCCGACTTTCTTCAAATTTTAAAGACATGTTTATCTCTAATGGGCAAAACTTTTTGTAAATTTTTTTGGAGTGATCTGGCTCTAGGAGTGCCAATATAAGTTTTTTTAAAAATTAACACGATTTTCTTCAAATTTTAAACACATGTATATCACCGATGATTTTTTCCAAATTAACCCGATTCAAACTTTGCACACATTGTATTTGCACACATATGTTTTTTTTTAAGTTCTTGTTTTTCCATTCAATTCTCTAAGCAAGCTATTCATGCTTCTTCACTGTACACCACAACGTACCGGGTCGATGAATTTCGCGTTCGACTATACCGCCACTTTGTTAGCGACGAAAACTCAATGCAGCTGCTTGACGTTGACATTGGCATCAGCAAGAGAAACGGGAATCAAAAGAGCGGTACAGTACGTTCGTATTGAAGATTGAACTGAACAGTATTGTTTTTATTATTTGTGGCAACACAGACGATGATAAGCGAAACATTGAGGATTGGGCCAGTGGGTATCTATGGCTGATGGCTCACTCTCACCCATACGGAAAACAAAATTGGTTTTTGTTTTATTTATTACTTTTTACGATATTCTAAAATACCGGGTGATTTTTTAAGCTGAAATTCAAATATCTCGGGAAATAAACTCTACGAAAAAAATCTCCAAGATCAAAATTTAATCATTCCGCGGGTGAAATATATTAGTGTTAAAAATAGTACCCCCATCCATTTTTAATTCTCCAACTAAGAACCTATGTATACGATTCAGCATTATGTTTGCAATATAAATACTTGTAATTGGTCGTCAAAAAAATTTTGATTTTGCTTCTTCATAAACCAGAACCATTTCAATTTTCTCTTGTATAGTTAAATACTCCGTTCTAAAGTAGTATTAATAGCCTAACACAGATATTGTTGTTTTCGAAATAATCTTCAAGCTGAATCGGTATTTTTGAAACAAAATAGAAAAACATTCATTAATTTAAAAGCAGATTTAATCGCCTGATCCTGAAAAACTTTTTACTTTCTTTTACTAGTAGTAAAAGTAAGTATAGGTAATCATGAAAATTTTCGAACTCGGGATTTTTGCAGATTTACCCATTACCGTATCTCCTGAGTCAGAAAAAGCAAAAAAAAAATCTCTGTCTGTGTGTCTGTGGCTCTGTGTCCTCTCTACAGCCCAGATGGCTGAATTGATTGGTACGAAAATTCATATTTAAGCTTTTTACATAAATTGGGAGGGCCCAGTTGATTTTGGCGGAAATCGGCCAAACGGAAGTGGTAGTCGTAGTAGTAAACTACTATGAGAAAATGCAAAAAATATATATAGTTACTGCAAATTCCGGCCCCGTCCGTAAAAGAAAGTCGTGTTGTGCCCACACCTCCATTTTTTTATTGCAAACGTAATGCAGAATTATTCATAGGTTCTCAGTAGGAGTAATCGAAAAATTGAGTATTGTCTTACGGTGCCATCTATCATGAATCGAAAAAAATGTTTCAGACTTTTAGCCGTAGAATCCAAATTTGCAATAAAAAATAGGGGTTCCAATTTCAATTTCAAAAGGTAGCCCCACCCCACCTAAAAGGGAGTACCAATTTTAGCACTAATTTATTTCCCCCGCGGAGCCATAATTACGATCTTGGATATTTTTTCCGTAGAGTGCTTATTTTCCAAAATATTTTAAAGTTTCAGCTTAAAATAATCACCCGGTATAAGGGATGATTGTGTTGCTGTTAGCTTTTTATTTCGCAAATTTTTGAACTTAAGGTTTTCTTTTTCTTTCAGCCGTGAAAGTATACTGTGTTGTACCGTTTCTTTCATCGCCTGACAAAGTCGTTGTGTTTTATCTCGTTTGTATACGTATGTTCTAAGTGTACTTTATCAAAAATTTTCTGCAATAGAGCACTCAGACAGTAAAAAGAACCAAATGAACGAAACGAACGAAATGAACGGATCTTTTGAATGGCTCTTCGTCGTGACTGAACCAAAAGATTCAGTACACTCAAGAGATCCATTTTTCCCACCTCTACTCCGGTGGCGATGTCAAAACCGGCAATTTCACTTTGGCATCGGCATAACACCTGATTGGCAATGTCGGCACACTGCAGACAATGCGCCAATATCAAAACAGCGAAGATCTTTGTAGGTGACTGTAGTCACAATTGAAAGCAGCGCGAATCAAGTCGACGTTCACCGCACTTCTTCGTCGAGTTACGTTTGGAACCTGAGCTGTTCAACCCGTGCAGCGCGAACTTGTCTAATATAAGCACGTCTCTGTTCCTTTAATTCTTCGCCTTGCTCTTGTGTTTCATTCTCACGGTCACCGTGCATTCTTTGTGAATTACGGTTTCTTCGTCATAGGTTCGAACGTCTGATAGCCGATATTTTAAACAAAAATCAATTCTTAAAATTTACAATAATTCATTTGACTAATTTACTTTGAAGTCATAATCCACAAAAATGAACTTCCGATCGAATCAATCCCGCAATCCACTTTGATAACCGCACTTGTCACGCACCAAAAAATGTCTGGAAAAAATTATCGAAATCGTAAAAACAACACCGATCTTCATATGATTTCAATATTGGTACCGTTTTTTTTTTTTTTAACTGCATTTGGCTTTATTCTTGAATCTTTCCTATTTTGGGAAACTTACAATTTGTTTTCAAATCTTACAAGCTAGATAAATTTTAAGTTAAATTTTAACTATTTGGTTTGTTGTTCATATGGATTGGTTAGCTAGATCTAAGGGATCTTTTCTTTTACGGCGCCGATATCTAGTCCTCCATAATATTTCCCGAGCTAATGTGTTGGGATGTTGTTCTAACTTAGTTTGGTATTTTCTGCTGAACTGCAGTATTGTATTTGCCACTGTTTCGATTTTGAGTTCGCGGTGTATGTTTGTGTTACGTATGTACCAAGCTGCGTTTACCATCCTTCGTAGTATTTTTGATTGCACACGTTGCAATTTTATTATATTTGAGGCACAGGCTGAGCCCCACAATTGTATTCCGTAAGTCCAGATTGGTTTAGTACCATTTTATACAACAAGACTTTACAGTCTAGCGTTAATTTAAAATGTTTTCCGATTAGCCAATTTATTTTATCACTCTTGATGTTGATTTGTTGTCGTTTTGTTTCGATATGCTTCTTCCATGACAGTCTTCTGTCTAGATGTAGACCTAGGTATTTAATGGATTCGCATTGGGGTAAATTGATGTTGTTTAACTTCACTGGAGGGCAGGTTTGTTTACGGAGAGTGAATGTAATGTATGCTGATTTCTGCTCGTTTGCTTTTATTCTCCATTTTGAAAGCCACTTAGCTATTTCTTCTAAGTGTTCTTGCAGGACTCTTGATGCTATTTGGGGGTTTTCATGTGTCGCTAATAATGCTGTATCATCTGCAAATGTTAAAACTATTACATAATTTGAAGTAGGAAGGTCCGCTGTGTAAATTAGATATAACACTGGACCCAGTACACTGCCTTGTGGAACCCCTGCGTTAAATTAAAAGATGCACTATTATATTTCACCAAGAATTTCCGGTTTAACAGGTAATTTTTAATGATCGCATGATAGTTTGATGGTAGCTGAGCCTTAATTTTATGTATAAGGCTTCCTGCCATACTTTATCGAAAGCTTGGGCAATGTCTAAAAATGCTGCGGAGCAGTACTTTTTTTGTTCAAATGAGTTTCTGATTTCTGCTACGATCCTATGCACTTGTTCTATGGTTCCATGATCTTCTCTAAATCCAAACTGGTGATCCGGTATAATACTTTGCTCTTGCAGAATTGGTTTGAGCTTTTTAAGAAGCATTTTTTCAAAGAGTTTTGACAGAGTTGGCAGTAAACTGATTGGACGATGCGAGTCTACTTTTGTTTCATCTTTACCTGGCTTATGGATCATTATGATCTGTGAAATTTTCCAAGCTTCAGGAAAATACCCAGTTTTCATTACAGCATTGAAAATGTATGTTATTAATTTGATACATATATATTTGGAAGTTCTATAAGCATTTTACCACTAATAAGATCATGACCAGGTGCCTTTTTGGGGTTTATATGTTCGCTGATCAATATTTTTACTTCACGCCATTTATATTTAATAGGTTGAAATTCTGAAGCTTCAGCTTCTTCAGGCAGCAATTCCGAAGTTCCATTATTTTCGTTCGGAGTAAATACTAAATGTTGGGCGAATGCGTTTGCTTTTTCTGCATCGCTTCTTGCCCAGGTTCCATCGGGAAGGCGAATCGGAGGGACATGATTGCGTAGGCCGTTTCAGGTTTTTTGTGGCTTTCCACAGTGAGTAATCTGTTGCTTCTGATGCTGTAAGTTTGCTTAGATAATATTGAATCCCCTCATCATGTTCTTTTGTTAGTGCTGCTTTCAGGTTTTTGATAGCTTTATTTAATTTTGATTTAAGTCCAGGTGATCTATGTAACTGCCATTGCCTGCGCAATATGCGTTTGGTCTTTAAGAGCTGTTGAATATTCTCTGACGCTTGGTGCATTTTTACTTTAGTAGAGCTGTTGCATGTAGCATCCTTTGCTGCTTGCTCTAATATCTTTGTTAGGTGTTGTACTGCTTCATCAATCTCAGATTTCGATTTAAGTGGGATACTTAATGAGCACTCTCTTGTCACTGCAGATTTGAATTGTGACCAATTAGTGTGTCGGTTCGTTAAAAAAATATTTGATTCTGAATTTAAAACTTGTGTGCTTAATATTATTAAGACCGGGGAGTGGTCAGATGATAGTTCGTAGCATGTGTCGGCCGTAACATAAGTTCTAGGAATGCTCTTCGTTACACAGAAGTCGATTAAATCGGGAATTTTTCGTCTATCGGTTGGCCAATATGTTTGTCTGCCTCCAGAAACGTGATCTAGTTTTCCTTCCTGCATACATTCCCACAGCTGCTTGCCTTTTGGTGATGTTAATCGGGAGCCCCATTGGATGTGTTTGGAGTTGAAATCTCCTCCTGCAAGGAATTTATTTCCCAAGGTTTTAAAATAATTTGCAAATTGTTGCTTTTTAATTGAATGTTTCGGTGGACAGTAAGCTGCGGATATGGTGCATGTACCGGACCATTCTTCTAAGCAGATACTAGTTGCCTGTATATGATATTTGTCCAATTCATGGTGTCTTATTCTATCTCTAATAATAATTGCTGGGTATCGTAAATTGTATAACCATTAAATTTTACAGAGCTCATTTGTGTAAAATGTGTCTCAGAGACCATCATGATGTCAATGTTGTGTTCATTGAGAAAATTCTGTACTTCTAATTTATGTTGCGCTAGCCCATTGGCATTCCATAAGGCTAATTTAAGTTCAATCATCTTATATTTTGATTGTTCGTTAACAGTTGCATCAGGGTAGTCATATTTTGCAGCATGAGTCCCATATTTGTTTCCATAATTTGCATAAATCTATTCATTGTTTCGTTGAGGGTATTTATCATTTTGTAGATTCCCTGATCATCATTATGAGGCTTATTTGCTTTATTTCGCACGTTACCCGCGACCACCTCTGAGTATAATGTTTCTGTGTTAATGGTTGCAGAAACTTTCTCATTGTTTGAGCGTTTATGTATTTGATTGATAGCTCGTTGCTCAATTCGTTGCCTTGGGGTCATTTTTTTCCTTAACTCCTTATACACTATGCATTCTCTGTAATTTGCGGTATGGTTTTCCCCACAATTACTGCATTTCTTTACTTCTGGTTTGGTTTTGTCCAAATCACACTCGCTAGTTTTGTGCATGTTGCCGCATATCACGCAAACAGCTGGCAGTTTGCAATAGTTTCGAGAATGTCCAAATTCTTGACAATTGGTGCATTGTAAGACTGACCTAAGTTTGTGTGGCTCTTCCACTACCACCCTTCTATACATCAGATACCTCATGTTACAGATTTCGTGTGTCCCTTTGGTTTTTTTTGCTTCAGGTTCCAGCTCAACTTTGAACATTGGTTGAGGGATTTTCTCACGATTATATTGATAACGCTTCTTATATTGAAACCCTTGGCAGTGAGTTCCTCACTTATCTCTTGTGGCGATACCGATGACTCAATTCCTTTTATTACTACTGATAGTCCTCTCGAACTCTTCAATCTGTAGGTGTAAAAGTATTTATTAGCTGCTTCTAAGATGGCAACAATTTTGCGATATGCCTCGATGCTCAAAGCTTGAATTTTGGTTTCACGGATACTGCCTTGTTTAATCGGGGCAATAAAAAACTCTCCACCTGCTTCTTTTTTAAAATCGGCTACCAATTGTTAAGACGGCGCTTCTCGAAGGTATATTGATGGTGGTCGCTCTTATCATATAACAACGAATTAATACTCAAATTTCGATTTAAATAGCAGCAAGAATAGAACAAACCATAAAAATTTTCGTGTAAATTCTCTAATCGAGTACATTTTTTAAAATTTTTGTTAGGGAGTCCCCTGATCAGATCACTACCAAATTTTTACAAAAAGTTTTGTCTATCGGAGATAGATAGAGATAAACTAAACTAAACTAAACTACAATTTGAAGAAAATCGGGTAAATTTTGTAAGCAATTTATATGCGTGACCCCCGACCCCGGGGCTCGATCGCTTCAAATTTTTTACAAAAAGTTTTGTCCATCGGAGATACACATGCATATAAAATTTGAAGAAAATCTTTTTTATTAAATTTGTATGGGTACCCTCCGACCACGAGGCCCGATCAATTCCAAATTTTTACAGAAAGTGTTGTCGATCGGAGATACACATGCGTATAAAATTTAAAGAAAATCAGGTAAATTTTGTACAAAATTTGTATGGAAGCCCCCCGACCCCGAGTTCCGATGGGCCCAAAGTTTTAATAGAAAGTGTTGTCATGGAAAATACACATGTTTGCAAAGTTTGAATTAAATCCGGGTTTAGGAAGTGAGTTAAAAATTTGTTACAAGATTCTACCATCCAGCCAGCCAGCAATTGGCACGCGAAGTTAATATAGAGAATTTAAAAAAACAACCCATAAAACTTAAAATTTTTCGTGTAAATTCTCTAATTGATACACAAAGTGCAAATGGAGCCCCCTTATCCTGATCACTCCAAAAATTTTACAAACAGTGTTTTCCATTGGAGATACACATGTGTATACAATTTGAAGAAAATCAGGTATTTTTTTTATAAAATTTGTATGGGTGCCCCCGACCCGGGGCCCGATTACTTCTAAATTTGTATAAGAAGCGTTGACCAACGGTGATACACATGCGTATAAAATTTTAAGAAAATCGGGTACTTTTTTTATAAGATTTGTGGGTGCCCACTGACCCCGGGTCCCGATCACTTCCAAATTTTTACAAAAAGTGTTTTTCATTGGAGATACACATGTGTATAAAATTTGAAGAAAATCGGGTACTTTTTGTAAAATAATTGTATGGGAGCCCCCCGACCCCGCGGCCCGAGGGGCACCAAATTCTAATAGAAAGTGTTGTCATGGGAGATACACATGAGTGCGAAATTTCAATTAAATCGGGCATTAGGAAGTGGGTTAAAATTTTATCACAAGATTTGGTGTGCCAGCCAGCCTGCCACGGGCAAGTGAAGTTAATATAGAGAATTTAAAAAAAAGTTTGTCTGTTTGTTTTGTTTGTGTTTAAAATTTGAAGGAAATTGGGCTAATTTTTAATCACTCCAAAAAATTAACATAAAGTTTTCTCTATTATTTTTACAAAATGTATATGGGCTACCCTAGGGCCTCAAAGCCCGTCACTCAAAAAAATTTACAAAAAGTTTTGTCCATCGCAGATACACATGTGTATAAAATTTAAAGAAAATCGGGTCAATTTTTAAAAAATTATACTTGAGTCCCTCGGCCCTAGGACCACTTCCAATTTTTAACAAAAAGTGTTGTCCATCGGAGATACACATGCGTGTAAAATTTGAAGAAAATCGAGTACTCTTTTTATAAAATTTGTGACCCACCGAGCCCTGGGCCCGATCACTCCAAAATTTTTACAAAAAGTGTTGTGCCAGTCACTTCCAAATTTTTGCAGGAAGTTTTGCCGGGTTGGGTATGTAATCTCGCATTTCAAAATCTCGGATTTTTAAAAGGAAAAACTCCCTTTTAATAACGCCTTTTAAAAGGAAAAACTCCCATTTTACTTAAATAAATAAATTAATGCGAGATTTTGAAAATGCGAGATGTTTATATTTGCGAGATTTTGTAATGCGGGATTTCGTATCACTCCCAGTTTTGCCCATCGGAGATACACATGAAGAAAAAATTTGTAAAAAAAAATTTAATAATAATAATTAATAATAATAATAATAATAATAATAATAATAATAATAATAATAATAATAATAATAATAATAATAATAATAATAATAATAATAATAATAATAATAATAATAATAATAATAATAATAATAATAATAATAATAATAATAATAATAATAATTAATAATTTTAATATTGTCATATTATTGGAAATATACATGTGTGCAAAATTTCAATAAAATCGGGCTTTGGGAAGTGGGTTAAAAATTTATCAAAACATCTGAACAGCCAGCCACGGGCACGCGAAGATAATATAGAGAATCTAAAAATAACACGTTCACAAAATAGAAAATGACAATGCGAAGAGGAAACCGTCAAATTTATCAATTTATTACGATTTTCTGAGATTTACAGCGTCCAAAATGAAAACATGCAAAAAAAATTCAATTTTCTTCGGGGTTTTTCGGAAGTTTCCGAGTTTTCCGCTCAGATTTTCCCATTTTTTTCTTCTAAAAGACTATCTGGATCGGATACGCGCAAAATCCCGAACAAAAACATAATAATTCGAATTTCCAAATTTTACGACTTTTACAGTGGATTTTCCCAAAATTTTCTTTTGGAAAAACCATCTCCTGGCAATTGCGAGATTGAGCCAAATCAGTCGGCCGTTTTCAACTGATGCGCGCACATACATTTTTACACCATTTTTATATACGGTAGAAATCGGTTATAAAGATGTCGTATGGATCTGAGAATCATCGTTCTAACCGGTGTATCGTTATATCCACTACAATAAAAATTCCATCGTTTGAATTTAAATTTAAAGCAGCCCATACATGAGTAGAAACGGTTTGATGTTGTCACTGCTGTCAGTGCTTCATTTACAGATGGAACGTGCACTTCTTCGGACTCCTCGTCTTCAGTCGAATTACCATCGTCGTCGTTATCAGCATGATTTATTTGAATATCCGACACAATGTTATTATCTTAAGAAATTGTTCAAATTTACTTTAGATTTGAAAATAATTCCTTATTTTTAAAACGTTCCGCACGTTACCAAATCATAGTCAACATCTATCAATACGTCGCAATCTATAGCCTTAACTATCATTAAGATGGCGTCAAGAACTGTAATCTGATGATTTTTGCGATTCAATATGCTTCAGAATTTCTCAAATCAGCAACTTCCTAAGCAGAGTTGGCAGAAATAAGAGTTTGATAGCTTTAAAGGATTGGATTTGTGGATGTGCCGCATAATTATCAATCAAAATTAAAGTTTTTCTTTCTTTTTTTTTGGTAAAAGCTCTCTGTCCCATTCTCGCACGACTTTTTCAAAAATAATAGAGGTCATCCATGCCCTTTTATTATTATCATACCAAGCAGGTAGGTTTGTTACATTTTTAAAACAGCGTGGAGTTTTAGGTTTGCCTTATTTTCTCTTCCCGTCATATTAGCAGATACTGAGACTGCCAAATGTTCCTTAAGACATTTTTCTCTTCTGAATTTTTAAAATATTGTCGGGGGTCATTTTGTAAAAGAAGCCAGTTTGATCGGCGTTAAAAATATCGTCATCTTCATATCCCTTCCGAAGCATGGGGAATACTGGGATCAACCAACCTCGCAAATTACTTGTGACACGTCAACAGCTTCTCCTCTTATTATTTGTTTATTTTTTAAAATTGCTGAAAGAGTTGGTTAGGATATATATAATTCTTTACACATATCAGTGATTCTTACACCCCTTTAAATTTTTGAAATAATGTCATATTTTTGGGCAGTTTTTCGGCATAAGTCTGGTACATTTCAATCGCTATAACGTTGTTATATCCGGCATCGTTAACCGATTCCAAATTACTTTGAGATAATGGGATTTTGCCGGGACTGTGCAAACATATCGTTATATCCGGTTCTCCGCAATATCAGGTATTATTGTAACCGATTTCCACTGTATTTAGATTTAATTTTTTTTTTTGCATTTGTATTGCAGGGAATTAAGGTAATGACGAATTTGTGCACGCTCGTAGCTTTCGTAATAGAACATAATTCAATAAATTATTATAACTTATATTTTTATACCGAAGAAATATATTTTTAAAAAAGAAAAATATATTTATAATAAAAAAATTTTCACAAAAGTAATTTTTTTAATTCACAACTTATTTTATTATAACTTATTTATTATATGTACTTCACTTGTTGAATTACTGGATTAACTTTATTGAATATTAACTGAACTTTATACAACTGAACTTTATACTTGATGACTGAACTCGATGAAGTCTTGATGGAACTAAAAGTAATTCGTGTATTTGCATACGGCTTATATACTATTTGTGTGCTGTACAACTTCTTTGTTAGCTTTTGGACTTTGATCTTGTTCTTGAATTTACGAAGTAAACATGTTGATTTCTTAGATTGAATTTTGAGATAAGAATGCGTTCATGTTAGAACATGCGCAATTGGACATCTGGCGTGTCCTTGAGTTTCGAAAGATGTAAACATGTTGATCTCTTAAATCGCATATTGAGATAAGAATGTGTTCATGTAAGAACATCTATAGAATATATTATTGGACTTTGGTTGTCCTTGAATTTAGATCAAAAGGTAAACATGTTTACTTCTTAAAGATATGGAATGAATAATGAATAATATTATGAATATATAGTTAGTGATTGTAATATTATGAGTAATATCATGAATATATATATTATGATTACATAGTTATTGAAGATATATTCATATTATTTGGAATGTATGTGGTGTGGGATCCACTGCTTTAACAGTTATACTCTTTGACAATAACGTTCAAACTTAAACATTTAATGAATTCCGGTCGGATTTTGACCGTAAATGGGCCTCTAGTATTTTTTAAATACATATAATACTGTAACGAAGTCGAGTAAAATCGACTACGTCACAAACCGTATGTCTAAATACTCGCCGTACAAAACACGCAATCACTCGAGTTCCGATACATATTGCATGGCCAACCAACATAATTCATATATCACGTTGGCAGCATGCGAGTGTACTCGGCCGACATTCAGTGGGTGTGATGTTCAATCCGGAGACCGAACCAATCAAATTATTATTTTTTTCTGGGAAAAGGTTTGCCACCCGAACAATAGTACAAATTTAAGAAGAACAATACTATAAGAAGATATTAATATAATATTACTAAGAATCCTTATATGTCAATACATTGTCAATATATGAAGAAATCTATTATTTTTCCAAACGGGTGGCAATGAAATTCTGTGGTATACATCAAACTCTCCTAAAGGAAAGCTCACCCGCTGGCCGCTGTTCTATACGAACAAATTTTTAAAACAACAAACGAGTTAAGCAATCAAGCAGTAGTCCTGGAGCTATCACACTCATTTCCTTGTTGTTGCCAATATAGCAAAAATACCATCGTCGTCTGACAAGCTGCTTTTATTTGAATTCCGAATAAGGAATTCGATTGTCAAAACCAGCCAAAACCAGCCAGACAGCAAGTTTTCATATTCCAAAGAAGGAATTCGACAGTGCAATTGTTGTTGTAATTCCGAATTCGAACTCAAAAAAAATACAGCTATTGTGCCAAATCAGTCACCAAAACCATTGGCGTCGACCGACACAGGGTGATAACCGATTTGAAAGCAACCGGCTGTCCATATGCTCCCATAGCGGTAGCGATACCCTTGGACCCCGCCCCTTTTGTTGTTTCCAATATAACAAATTACCATCGTCGTATGACGCGGTAATATGCGTATAGACCAGAGTATAATAAGTAGTATTAAAGGTATAATATTGTTAAGTATGAGACAATTAGTATTAAGAATATAAAATAATAAATAAAACCGATTATAATTAAAACCGAAAACGAAACGTCAGCTTCAGTTGTATAACTTAAGAAAAGTAATTACTCAACTTGAATTTTTCTATTATAATTTTTATTCATAATAACTTACCAACCCAGACAACGATTGTTGTATAGCTAACTTCTTCAATTTATAATTACTTTTTAGTTTAGAAAATGATTTTTTCCGTTTTTCGTCTGCTTCGGTAGCTTTTTTATTCAGGCGCTTCACAGTGTTTCTTCCATTTATTATATGATAGGGTGCAGTTTTTAGAGCATTTATGATTATCTGAAAATAAAATAAATTAAACTCGTTATATATACACTGGTGATCAAAACAATAGGTAAAACAATTAAACTAAAGGTTTTTGAAAGTTTTAAAATATATCTTGCATAGAAAATTAGGTAATCTTTTTCTCTCAAACAAAACACATTATTTTAAAGATAATCTTTAAATTATTTTTTATTTTTATTCGTGTGGTTTCTATTAGCAATATAGAATTTATATCAAAACCCAGTTGCTCATAATAATAGGTAAATTATATCTCAAACATTATAACTGTAAAAAATATTGAATAACCACCCTTATTTGATATGACTGCTTCAATCCACCTTGAGGCTATTTAATTTTTAAACAGGAATAGCCTTCCAGTGCCTCTTAATCGCCGCCCAAAGGTTCGCTTTGTTGTGGAAAGTTTCCGTTGACAAGGACTTCTTTAGTACCGACCACAAATTCTCAATAGGATTGAGATCGGGGGACTGCAAGGCCATGGCAACACAGAAACCTGGTGTTCCCTCAACCAACCACTTAACAGTTGTGATCAATGTTTGGTATCATTGTCCTGTTGGAAGTGCCATCTTAACGGCATATTGTCCTCCGAATATGGCAGCATATGATTTTCAAGAATATCACGATAAATTTCTTTTGATATGATATCTTGAATCATGATATCTTGAATCAAAAATATTAGTCCAACCCCAAAGTACATCCATCTCCAAGTTTTACTGTTTTTTTTAATAATGAGAGCGAAACTACTTTCCTTTGGGTCGACGAAAATTCCTTCTACAATCAGAACCGAAGAGATTAATATTGGTTTCATCGCTCCATAAAATGTTTTGAAAATTTTGAATTGTGTGGCTTCTTAAATTTTCCGCAAACTGGTTCCTAACCCTTATATTTTTTGCTGATTAGCGGGACTTTTCCTGCGATTCTGCCCAGTAATTTATTATCCTGTAACCTTCTTCTTACAGTTGGGGCACTGATTACATTACGTATTGCAATGGTCTTAGAAGGTTTGAATGGGTCTCTTTTTGATAGTAGAATAATTTGATTGTATGTGGTTGAGCCAGTTTTCCTTGGTGTCCTCTTGTTTCCATTTTAGATTGTAGTTTTTAAACATGTTTGACGAAATTCACAGACCTGCTTAGCGCCTCGGTAATTAATTTCAGGGTTTTTTCTTGCTCTCTTAGCCTATGGACGATGCGACGTTGTTAAACACTGCAGTGCCTTTTTCGACCCATCAGCAATCCGCTTATAAATATATTTTTGTTTAATATTACTTTGAATGAAAAATTTCACAAAAAAATAAAAATTACCTATTTTTTCAATCACGCGTAAAAGCAAGTGATCTTAGCCTTAGCCTGTTACACTCAACTAATAAGAAATAACAGAGCTTACCGCATGTCAAAAGATCGGTTACATCGATAATAAAATAACGGTGCTTATTGCATTCAAAACAAACAAAAAATTAGAGAGAAATCAGTTCATTGCAGCCTGTAACCTATTATTTTGATCATCAGTGTATTGTGTACGTATTGTTACGAAAAGTAATTAGTAGCGCAGATAATGGGGTTCGAATCCTAGATAAATCGCAATGTAAAGGCTCGTCCAACAATAAGCACTAAAATTAGAATTAAAAAATAGTATACTTTTAGGTTATACGAATTATTCGATTATTTGAAATTTGAAATGTAACCGCCTGTAAGTTTGGATCATGGTCAAAAATGTAGTCAAACCGGTTTGTGCGTTTTGCCCGGTTTGTGTGCTTCCTGCATTGAACATGTAGTTTATTTTTAGAAGATGACTCATTACATATAAGTATCGTTAGTTGTAAATAAGGGAATAAGGCTACAATTTTCTGGTCTTATCTCGATATTTCTGTCTATAATATTGGAAGAAGGAAGACAAATTATAAGTTAATTGGAATTTAACCACTGCAGTTGAAAAGCTCTTGCTTGCAGAAAAATTGTGAAGTACAAGTTATAAGTATTTTTACTGTTTATTAAAGTTGTTATTTGTAAATTAATAAATTTGTGTTGTGTTTTATTGCAAAATACTTTACAAACTCGAAAGCCTTAATTTCGTAACAATATAATTAAATATAATTATATCATTAATAATAAATACTAGGTACTTATTTTGAAATTAACATAAGTTTTACTCATTAAAGGTCTACAAGAATTATACTGGTCAATTATCGCAACCGATAACAGCATGAAACTAAAAAAACACGCATGGTAGCTTAAAGCCAATAGTCTTATAAGGTCTGGCAATACTATTCAAATCCAGGAATTAACAACCGAAGCTGCTCGGCGTAAGAGAAAATAGTCATAGCAGTACTTACACTCTATTTATTTGTATGATACCTGCAATGCCATTCACTTATCTTAAAAAATCTTTTACAGAAGGAAACAGGGATATGTATTTTTAAATTTTCTATATTAACTTCGCGTACCCGTGTGTTTGTTTGTTTATTTGTTTGTCGTGGAATCTTGCGATCAATTTTTAAACCACTACCCGATTTCATTTAAACATGCATATCTCTGATGACAACACTTTCTATTAAAATTTGTGGCCCCTCGGGGTCGGAGGGCTCCCATACAAATATTTTAAAAAATTTATCCGGTATTCTTTAAATATTATATGTGTATCTCCGATGGACAACACTTTTTGTAAAAAATTTGGTCGTAAGGCCCCATAAAGTTTTTTAAAAAAATTTACCTGAGTTTCTTCTAATTTTATGTAGAAATTTTGGAGACCTCGGTCCCGGGGTCCATAGAAATTTAAAAAAAAAAAGTTAACCTGATTTTTTTTCAAATTTTATACACATGTGTGTATCTCCGATGGACAACACTTTTTGTAAAAATTTTGGAGACCCCAGCCCCCGGGGTCGTGAGGCCCCATACAAATTTTTTAAAAAAATTAACCCGATGTTCTTTAAATTTTATACACATGTGTATTTGATGAACAAAACTTTTTGTAAAATTTTTTGAGTAAACAAGCCCTGAGGACCGAGGGGTGCCAATATAAATCTTTTAAAAATTAGCCTGATTTTCTTTAAATTTTAAACACATGGGTATATCCGATGAACAAAACTTTTTGTACAATTTTTGGAGTAAACGTGCGCTGAGGCCCGATTTTCTTCACATCTGTATCTATATCTGTGGACAAAACTTTTTGTACATTTTTTTAAGTGAACGGGCACCGAAAACTGAGGGGTGCCAATATAAATCTTTTAAAAATTTGCCAGATTTTCTTCAAATTTTAAACGTGTGTATGTATATCCGATGGACAAAACGTTTGTAAAATGTTTGGAGTGAACGGGCCCTCAGACCCAGGGGGTGCCCATATAATTTTTTTTAAAAAAATTAGCCCGATTTTCTATCTTCGATGGACTCCGATTTTTTGTAAAAATTTTGGAGTGAACGGACCCGAGGGGTGCCCTCAAAAAAATATTAAAAATTGGTCCGATTTCTTCAAATTTTAAACACAAGTGTATCTCCGATGACAACACTTCCTATTAAAATTTGGAAGTGATCGAGCCCCAAGGTCGGTGGCTCCTACACAAAAATTTTACACAAGTGTATCTTCGATCAACAGTTTTTGTAAACATTTTGAAGTGGGCTTTAATATTAATTTGTTCCAAATTAACCCGGTTCAAACTTTTCACACATATGTATCTACTTTTAGAGAATTTACATGAAAAATTTGGGTTTGGGTTGTTTTTTTTAGTTGTCAATAAAAGCATGAAATGTACATTTTTTGTACCACTTGTTAAGGGACACATGCTAAATCTACCTGTTAGGCATTTAAAATCCATAAACCAAGATAGTCCTGTTAAGAATTTTAGTTTTATGTTTTATTTAATGATTATTTTTGGTTTTCAAAAGTGGTTACTGCCATCGGATTGCTGAATCACTTCAATTAACCTTCTGTATAGTGGTTCATAAAAGGCCTCTAAACAGTTGACTTAAATTTCGGACCAAGCTCAATGTTTTCAGTTATGTATATCGTCTGTATTATGTTTTCAGTTATGTATATCGTCTGTATTATTATAAAATACTTCAATGCCCCAAAGAAAAAAATAATTTTTGGTCATTGATGAAACGATTTAAAAATACTGCCAACGTTCATTCACAATGACATTCCAACTGTCAGCTCTATAGACAAGGCCAATCTGCTTGCTCCACGCTACCAGATAGCGCGCTGTCGCCGCCTGTTCTTTGAGGAGTCGGAACCTCTATGGAAAAGATCTACTCGTCAAGTAGCTAGAGTATTAAATGATCTCAAAATTCATAAATCTGTTCGGCCTGATGGCATTCCTGCTATAGTTTGAAGAGATGTTCTTCAACGATGGCATTGCCACTGTGCAGGGCAGGCTTTTCCATTTATCTTATTATTCTGCAGCCTTCCCAAGCAATTGGAAAACAACCTTTGTCCAGCCTGTTCTTAAAAAAAGGCGAACCGTCATGTCTTTTCTCGTATCGTATGTTAGCGCAATAAACATCCATACTTTCTAAAGTCAGGAAACTCTGATCAATCGAAGCTTATTCAATACCTTGAATCTTCGTTCTACAGGTGATCTGATGGCATATCTCACTGCAAAGTGGAACCAGTCTATACACAAAATTGGTGAACGTAAAGTTGTTGCGCTCGATCAAGCTCTTTCGTCGAAAATGAATGCCTTTGGAATTGATAAGACTTTACTTGTTTGGGCTAGTTACTACCATTCTGACCCTATGTTCCCCAAGGCTCTGTTTTGTCTCCGACACTCTTTCTAATTTTTATTAATGATCTCCTATCCGCTACTTCTAATCCAATTCATTCCTACGCTGATGACAGCACTGTTACCTTTTTATACGAGTTCGCGCCCTCTCCACGCCCCTCTTCATCACAAGTGGAACTTGAACAACAATGTTTGTTAAGTACGTTAAATTCTCCAAGAGTCATCATCGAGCGCTCAACACGAGCACACGCAGATCACGCATCATATCGTCAAGCTACCTGCTACAGATTGAAAAAAAAACCCAAAACCAAAAGCGAGCATTTCGCTACCTGCTACTTTTTATTTTTTATTTTTCTAATTATTTCACTAATTATTTTTTAATTTCAGAAATATTTTTTTTTCATTTAATATATATTTTCAGAAAAGATCTTCCTTTCGATCAGCCCTATAAAATGGGGAAAAAAGGAAAAAGGAAGGAAAAAGTAAACGAGGTCTTATCCTTAATTAAGAAACAAGTAACCAACCATGGTGTGGATTTCCTCTTGTCGTTGTACCGAAGGCTGGATGAAGTGAACCAGCTGTGCGATTCAGCGACTTCAGAGGAGGAAACCATGAGCGTTGTCGAGGAATCGGATACTGAAGTGTCCGAATCCAGCAGTGGTGGAGAGGATAACTCCAGCGACGAAGACAGTCGCGCAAAGGCAAAAAAAGGAGGTTGTCTGGAAATTCCAGACCATCATCGCCACCAACATCATCTTCTCCTGGAGTGGCTGCTGTTGATAAAAAAATTGCTGTTGATAAAACAGCTTTACCAAAAGAGTCCCAAAAGGTCTCAAATAAGAAGGCACCACCACCAGTCGCTCCATCAAGCCAAAAATCCCAAACTACGGGACCAACAGCAAAACCTTTTGCCATGCCGCCAATAGTCTGCTTCAGACTAAACGTCGCTGAACTATCAAAGTTCACGAAGAGCGCCAACATTAGTTGCAGAATTCGCAACATCAACAGCAACAAATCAGTCGTTACGGCCATGAACAGAGATGGCCATCAGCTAATTCGGTCTTTCCTACAATCGGGAAAGACTGAATTTAACACTTATACTGCAAAGGAGGACAGGAAAGATATGTTGGTCCTAAAAGGTATTAACCACTCCTTCGATGCTGAAGATGTCAAGGAAGCGTTGACGACAGAGGGTGTCCCTGTACTAGTGGTGAAACCCTTCAAATCTCAAAGGACTGACAAGAAATTTAATCATTTCATTGTCGAGCTAGAGAAGAACTGCGATAAAGCGGCAGTTTGCTCAAAAACCCTCC
Source organism: Nephrocerus scutellatus (assembly GCA_947095585.1). NCBI lineage: Eukaryota > Metazoa > Arthropoda > Insecta > Diptera > Pipunculidae > Nephrocerus > Nephrocerus scutellatus. The sequence continues at coordinate 73,311,250 of OX352763.1, forward strand.
TTTTGAACCAGTTGGTGCATTGGGAAAAACAACTAAAATCGGCGGGCATTACTCAATGCAGAAACTGCCAAAAATTTGGACATGTCGCAAGTAATTGCCTGGCCAATGCCCAAGAAATGCAGACAATATAAAAGACGACAACGTTTTCTGCACAAACTGCCAGAAAAATGGACATCCTGCAAACTATAAAGGATGTCCAAAATATAAGGAAAAGATGGCTGAAAAGCTTAAAACCGCACAAAATAAGAAGGAAGAACATAAATTCGCCCAGATGTCTGCTTCAAAAGCCATAGTAAAGGGAGTAAGTTTTGCTAGTATAGCTGCTATGGGGACTTCCAGCAAGCCAGCAACGATCAGCAAGCCTCTAACAAGCAGCCATGCAGCATCAAACAGCAAACCAATAAAAAAGCCAGCCGTTAAACCTGTACCATCTACCGGAAAAGCCAACATCTTCGACGATACGGAAAGGCTATTTGGAGCTGACCTCTTTACAATTTTATAGAAGGCAAGAGAAGTCGTGCCTGCTAATTATAGCAGTCTTGATGACAGGTCCAAAACAACCGTTTTGGGTCGACTTATTTGTGAATTATGTTCACAATAAGCAGGATAAGTAAAGGGTTATCCATTTTGCGGTTTCAAAAGTAAACGTAAATAAAACACATATAAAATATTTTTTATCATGATATTTATTTTTTATTATAAAGTTTGAACGTTGATATTATGTGTGAAACACTACATCATTTAAATTACCACCACGCGAATTGTTGCAAGCATCAATTCTTTTGAGGTAATTTTTGACCACTTTTTGACACATATTGGGCGGTATCTCAGCCATAACTTGACGAATATTGGTTTTTAAGTGCTCAAGAGTTAAAGGTTTATCTGCATAAACACGGTCTTCCGCGTAGCCCCACAAAAAAAAGTCAAGCGGTGTCAAATCGCATGATCTTGGTGGCCAGTTGATATCGCCACGACGAGAAATTACGCGGCCAGGAAATGTCTCTTGCAATAAAGCCTTATTCGCTCGAGTTGTGTGGCATGTGGCACCGTCTTGTTGAAACCACATATTTTCTAAGTCGTATTCTTCAATAGCAGGCAAAAAAAAGTCGGTTAGCATATGACCATAAACCTCCGAATTGACGGTGACAGTCGTTCCATTGTCGTTTTCGAAGAAATAAGGTCCAATCACACCTCCAGACCAAAGAGCGCACCAAGCAGTGACTTTTTGTGGATGTAATGGCCTCTCTTCAATTACTTGAATACGACAATTTTGTTTGTTAACATACCCACCGAGTGAGAAATGTGCTTCGTCGCTGAAGAATAGTTTGTTCGAAAAATCGCCGTCCACCGCCTGTTGTTCAAGCACCCATTCGACGTATCTACGACGTTGTGAATGGTCAGCTTGCTTCAGTTGTTGTGTGAGCTGGATTTTATATGGATGTAGGTGTAGATCCAAATGCAAAATACGCCATAATGTGCCGTAAGACAGTCCTAATTCCTGAGAACGACGAGGAATCGGCACATTCGGGTCTTCGGCAACACTTTCACTTACAGCAGCGATATTTTCAGTGGTACGAGCGAAACGATGATGCACAGGCCTTACAATATCTGTAACCGATCCAGTCTCTTCTAATTTCTTCACAATTTTGCCAATTGCTTGCGTAGTTGGACGATTATGTAAACCATAATCTCCTCTTAAAGCACGATATGTGGCTGTGGCAGAATCACCATTTTTGTAGTAGGTTTTTACAATTTTCAAGCGTTGTGCGATAGTTAAGCGATCCATTTTCGTAAATGTCAGACTTTCAACTGAAAAAAATAAATTGTTTTAACAACTTAGTTTGACAGATGTCGAATTCCAGCCCTATACTTTTGAAACCGCGAAATGGATAACCCTTTATATTCTCATATAATGTGAATTCCATTTATTCGTTAGCTAGGCGTATCACACTAACATTATTTATTAAAACTAATAAACCTGACATTCTTCTTTTACAGGAAACAAATCTCACTGGGAGAAATCCGTTCAGTCCAGACGGATACATTATCCACAGGGTCGACAAAGGCAGTGGACCGCCTGGGACGGCGGTCCTTATCAGGAACACTATGGCAGGCGAAAAGGTGCAAATCAGTGGTCTACGTAGCATGGAAGCAACAGCTGTCAGCATTAAAGTCAACGAAGTGGAGACCTTGCTGGTGATATCGGTGTACAATCACTGTAACGCAACGAGGGAAGACATCCAACGGGATTTGCTAACTGTCTGCAACACTTCCTCTAGACACACATACTGTGTTGTTGGAGGTGATTTTAATGCTAGACATACTCGATGGCAGGACGAAGTTTGCAATCAAAAAGGAAGGGCCATTACATACTGGATTGACTCAAATCCGCATCAGCACACGACGGCTATAGTTACACAGCCCCGGAAGACGTACCCTCGGACACCGTCAACTCTGGATTTCTTTCTGGCAACCACAAATTTCTTAAATATTCTCCCAGAATTAAGAAATTATTCCTGCTTGGCGCATGATAGCGACTCGGATCATATGGCCATAGAGCTTCGAGTGAGGCCGAACCAGCGAATTGTGCAAGTCACCCCAACACCTGAACTTCACATCAACTTTAAGAAAATAAACTGGAACCGGTTTAGATCAGAAGTTGAAGCTGAACTTCCTATTCCAGCGGCATGCAGAAATCTGGAGAATCCAGAAATTGATGATGCTATCAGAAATTTTGAGATTACAGTGAATTCAGCCATTAATCGGCAGAAAACAATTCGCACTAGCAGGGATCGCTTCCAACACTTGCCTGAGCATATACAGGCCATATATGCTCACAAGCAACGGCTTAGGAAACGCCTTCAGAGAATCTTCAATAGGACACTTAACACAGTCAACGACGAATACCTGTCTGTACTTTCGCAACTGCGTTGTACAGTTAACATGTCTCGTCAAGCTGTGCGGAGGTTTCAGGAAGATGAACTGACCAAACGGCTCCAGGACATCAAACCAGGCCCTGATGCTTTTAGGAAGCTGAACTCTCTGGTTGGAAAGCGTATTTCCATTCCAGAGATTATCACCATTGAAGATCGAACAGTATCCAGCGCTGCTGAGAAAGCGGAAGCCTTTGCCTGCCATTTTGAAAGGAGCTTTACGGACCGACCACCAACGCATCTTCCAGATTTCTTGGAAGAGGTTGAAAGTCTTGTGGAAGACACCACTTCTCCAGGAAATACTATAGTGCAGTTCAGTGAAGAAACTCGCACCAACGCACCCGTAGACGTCGATATGTTTACCGGAACAGCTGTTGTCAATGATTTGATTATGAGTGGAAACTCAAAAAAATCATCAGGCACAGATGGGATTTCTAACTTTTTGCTTAAAAAGTTACCGGGTATGGCAGTTTTGATGTTAACCTTCATTTTAAACAATTGCCAAAACAATGGCTACTTTCCGGACAACTGGAAGGTGGCCAAGGTAGTACCAGTACCCAAGAAAACTGACCGCTCCAGCGTAACTGGTTACCGTCCAATAGCTCTACTGTGTTGTATCAGTAAAGTATTGGAATCATTGATCCGTAAAAAGATCAATACGTTTTGTACGGAAAGAAATCTTATTCCTTCCTTTCAGTACGGTTTCCGAGAGAAGCACTCTACGCTGCACCCTCTGCTGAAGCTTCACAGTGACGTCACTAAAGGACTGAACGTCAAAAGTAGTACAGTGGCCTGTTTGCTAGACATCGAAAAAGCTTTCGATAGTGTCTGGATAAACGGGCTACTGTACACGCTTATTAGTTTGGTTTCCCCAATTATATTGTAAAAATAAATAAAAATTTTCTTTTTAACAGGGTCTTCTTTGTACAGGTGTACGACCGCCCATCGACAAGGAAAAGGAACAAAGCCGGAGTTCCTCAAGGTTCCAGACTTGGACCAGTCCTGTATAGCATCTTCACGGCGGAGCAACCCACAAATACAGCCGGAACAAGGACTATGCTCTTCGCGGATGACTCCATAACGTATGCAGTTTCCCGCTCTCCCGAGATAGCTGCCCGAAGAGTGGAGGAACACCTCAGAAATCTTTGGGACTACTATCTGAAGTGGGGACTAAAGATCAACGCCAATAATACGGAACTCATCTGCTTCCGAGTACCAGCAACCGAAACAAGGATAAGAAAAATCGCAAGCCGGTGCAGACCCTTAAAAATCACCCTTCCGGATAACACAACAATAAACACCAAGTCAGAGACTAAGTACCTGGGAATCAACTTTACTGAGAGGCTCAAGTTTAACTCTCACATCGACAAAACAATGAAAAAAGCGAACTACGCTCTTCATTTGGTGCACCCGCTACTTAAAAGACGAAACGGTCTGTCCAACAACACCAGGCTGCTTATCTACAAGCAACTCATCAGGCCAGTGATAACCTATGGCTACCCCATATGGTTCACCGTCTCACCAACAACGATGAAGAAGATCTCCCTATTTGAAAGGAAGGTACTAAGGATCTGTACAGGACTCTGGAGGGTGACAAACAACTATAAGTTTGTGTCGACCACAAAACTATACGAAGCAGCAGGTCTGCTGCCAATAACTGACCACTTGTACCGAATGGCGAGGAAATTCGTCGACGCATTGGAAACACATCCAAGTCCTGAGATGCAAGGACTGCGAATCGAGGAAATCGAGCCAAGTCACCGGTACATACACATAAGAGGATTCAGTGATGCTAGATTCGATGACATCTTTAACAATCAAGACGTCTCCTTCTACGAGAAGGCGGGCAACCAATATTACAGAGGCTGAAGTTCGCCCTGTTTATACGCCGCTTAATATTTTTCATTCTTATTTTATTTTAAAATTATTGTTTAAAATTTAATTACCTTAAAAATAAACATGTAGTAGATTAAGTAGTAAAAAAAACAACCCATAAAAATTAAAATTTTTCATCTAAATTCTCTAATCGCAGAAATTGATATGGGAGCCCCTCGATCCTGGGCCATTTTTTTTTTATTGTAGGAGAAAATCATCGAAACAAACATTTGACATCAGATGTTAAAATTGAAAAAGCTCAGATCATTTTATTCTGAGCACTTAGAGCACGCTCATACTCTGAGCAAATAAGAAACACGAACATTTATCTTGAGAACTCTTTGACTGCTCTGAACTAATTTATGAAAACGCCAAATGACAGAATATTGTGAAAACTTGTTGTTCTATCTGTAAGTTGATATCGACAACAAAAAAAACGACATCAATAAAAATACAATTCAGTATATAATAAAAATGTAAGTTGAAGTAAGCATAAAACATGTATGTCTCGTTTCATTTGCTGGGTTCATTTGTGCGTGCGCTAAGATTTCTCTCTCTCTCTCTCCACCACCAACAAAACCATGCAGCGCAGCCGACTGCGCAGCACACACCGCACAAAGTCCATAAAGGGCGACGAATATCTGATGCCAGTATAGATATTTAAAAAATGTATAAGGGCCTTGCGGCCGAACTCGGGACCCGATCACTACCAAATTTTCGAAAAAGTATTGTTTATTGGGTATACACATGTGTTTAAAATTTGAAGAAAATCGGGTACATTTTTTAAAATTTTTGTTTGGGAGCCCCCCGACCCCGCAGCCCGAGGGGCCTCAAAATAAATAGAAAGTGTTGTCTCCGGAAATACACATGTGTGCAAAATTTCAATAAAATCGGGCCATGGGAAGTGGGTTAAAAATTGATCGCAAGAATCCACGACAGACGACCGACAACCGACGACCGACCGACGACCCACGGGCAAGTGAAGTTAATATAGAGAATTTAAAAATATTGTTTAAAAATAAACAATACCAAAAAAAAAGACAATGTAAATACGTCGGGCCCCTATTGTTGAGCCGACAAATATTAATATTAGTTATAAGTTTAGTTTTAAATCAAAATTGTATATTACTTTAATGTTTAATAAAAATATCTTAACCTTAATCTACGTTAAATTCTGACCTTAACAGCATAACAAGGTGGGACTACACAATAGAGAAGAATTTAACGCTTCCAAAACCCAATCCTGTCTTATGTCCTCTATGCGTTATTTAAACCCCCAATCTTTTTCCATGAATGGATCCTGCAACAAAGAAACAAAAAAAACCACAATACTCGGTATTTGCGTCAACCACAAGCTTCATTGGAATGACCACATATTCGCCATCGCTAAGAATGCTACGATATGTTTAGGTTTTCTAAAACGTCGGAAGATTTGGCTGCGATTTACATTGGATATATTCGCCATAAACTTAAATGCAACTGTATTGTCTGAGCAGGTGCTCCCAAGACCACGTTGCATCTACTCGACAGAATTCAGAACCGCACGATAAAACTTATCGGAGACGTAAATATCGCGAAAACAATCGAGTCGCTTGAACACCGTAGGAAGTTTTCCTGTTTGTCACTGTTTTATCGCTTTTTCCATAAGCGGTGTTCAAAAGAAATATCCAGATACATACCGGCCATCCTCCAACCCAGCCGAAATACCCGTGCCTCTACTCGAGCTCACGGGTCCACCATTAGACCTCTCTTAGGACGTAACAATCAATTCAGAGATTCCTTCTTTAGCCGCACAATAATTATGTGGAATAAATTGCCCGACTCTGTATTTCCGCATTTGTATGATCTTCAATCATTCAAGACACATGAGCACAGACATCTCACCTTTTCCTCTCCTTAATTTCCGAACGCATACGCTGTGCTAAGCATTATAAGGGTGCAAATCCTTTGATCGTGTGTACATTATAAAAAAAAATTACAACATAAAAAATCAAGCGGACGCTTGTCCGTGTTGGTGTTTAACAACAACTCAGTACTTCAGGAACTCGTATACCATTGACACATCAGGAATAAAATCCAGGGATTGGAGGTAACGAGGACACTGGGACCACAAGCAACAAAAGAACTTTTTTTTATATAAAGAGACTCATTGCCAAGGGAGGGAGGACTCCCTGAATGATTTGCGTCACGGCAATAAGTTGGGCTAAGCCCTGTATTAAATTCAAAATAAAATAAAAATCGAAAAAATGTGATTTTAATATATATCACATTTCTCACATTTGTAGCCGGTTTCAATTTATTTTCTCAGAATTCTCTCTCTGATTCATTGAAAAAGCAATACGGAAAAACGAACACGAAAAACTAAAACGACGCGAGTCCAAATGCTTTCGTCAATGAATCATGGTCAGGGGAAACTACAAAAAACCTTGACTTCAACTTTCATCTTCATCCTTCAGGAAGTTGTTACCGGCTAATTTGAAGGCCTGCAGATTATAAGAATCAAGAAACACGGGATCTACCAATTGATTTCACATCGAAGAGACTCTCGGAGACTCACTTATCAGAAACTGTAGATTTTTTTTTTAGATTAAGATATTTGTTTAAACATTTAGGTATTATACAATTTTGACTTAAAACTAAACTTATAACTATTATTAATAAGTGTCGGCTCAACAATAGGGGCCCGACCAATTTACATTGTCTTTTTTTTTGTATTGCTTATTATTAAACAATATTTTTGACTACTTAATCTACTACATGTTATATTTAAAGCAATTTAATTTTAAACAATAAATTTTAAAATAAAATAAAAATGAAAAAAATATAAGAGGGGGTATAAACAGGGCGATCTTCAGCCTCTGTAATGTTGATTGCTGGCCTTCTCGTAGAAGGAGACGTCTTGATTATTAAGGATGTCGTCGAATCTAGCATCTGTGAATCCTCTGATGTGTATGTACCCTTGACTTGGCTCGATTTCTTCGCTTCTCAGTCCTTGCATTTCAGGACTTGGATGAGTTTCCAATCCGTCGACGAATTTCCTCGCCATTTGGAACAAGTGTTCGGTTATTGGCAGCAGACCAGCTGCTTCGTAAAGTCTTGCAGTCGACACAAACTTATAGCTGTTTGGAACCCTGCAGAGTCCTGTACAGATCCTATGTACCTTCCTTTTAAATAGGGAGATCTTCTTCATCGTTGTTGGTGAGACGGGTACTTCTTTTTATAAAATTTGTATGGGTGCCACCGACCTCGGGACCGATCACTTCAAAATTTTTACAAAAAGTGTTTTCCATTGGAGATACACATGTGTATAATATTTGAAGAAAATCGGGTTGACATTGGTCAACTTTAATTTGTTTTGTATTTTTATAGTGAGAGATTCGTCGGAAACGCATCTAAAAAATTACTTATTTCAGTAAAAAAATTTCTGAAGTGAGCTTAAATCCGAATATTTCTTATAATTTTTATAAAATATTAATGTCTCATTTTGAAGATTCATTTTCTCATCCGATTTATTATCACAATGCGTACTGTTAATTTGTAATTTCAAACGAGACACCACATATCCAGCAAAATATTTTTCCGAACACTCATCTAATATAGGAAGCGTTTTAATGATTTTATCTTTTAAATCGTTAAAATATAATGTTCCAGCATTTCCAGTTCCAGTATCTGAATTGATTGCAGTACCGTTAGTTTGTAATTGAAATCCATCAGAAGCCCGGAAATAGTTGTTAGGATCCAATAAAATTTCATCATTATCATTCTGGCAGTAAGAACGGTCCGTTGTTTGTAAAATTTAATGCAATAATGTCGTTAAAATTATGTTATGTTGGATTTCTTGAATTTCCGTCAGGTAAGTATAAACGAAATTTGTTAATTTTTGTTTAAAAATTCATCAGTGAGATTTAACCCAGCATTAATAGTTTGCAAAAGTCCAGAAAAACAAAAAGTTTTTTTTTTGGTATACCCTTTAATCTTTGCTATAAAATTTAACGACGATTTTTAAATTTTATATGAACTATTTTCTGGTTTTAGAGCTATTTTATTTATTTATTTAATTATTTACTACTTAACCATTCTTTGTGCATTTAAGAGTCAATCTTTTAGTTATACACAAATTATTTTACTATATATCGTATAACCAAGAGAAAATTAATCATTAATTTAAAAAAAAAACTAAAAAATTAAAAAAAACGAAAAAAAAATAAAAAACTATAACTATAAAAACCATGAAAGTATGGTGAAATAAAAGAACAACCCATAAAAATTCAAATTTTTCATCTAAATTCTCTAATCGCAGAAATTGATATGGGAGCCCCTCGATCCTGGGTATTTTTTTTTTAGGAGAAAATCATCGAAAGAGACATTTGACATCAGATGTCAAATTTGAAAATGCTCAGATCATTTTATTCTGAGCATTTACAGCACGCTCATACTCTGAGCAAATAAGTAACACGAGCATTTATCTTGAGAACTCTTGGACTGCTCTGAACTAATTTATGAAAACGCCAAATGACAGAATATTGTGAAAACTTGTTGTTCTATTTGTAAGTTGATATCGACAACAAAAAACGACATCAATAAAAATACATTTCAGTAAATTAGTAAGTAAGTTGAATTAAGCATACATTTATGTCTCGTTTCATTTGCTGGGTTCATTTGTGGGTGAGCTAAGATTTCTCTCTCGTAGTTCCAGTTTAACGTTGCATTTGCGAACTGTGCTCGGAGTACGGTTTGATCTTATGTACCTTTCTTTTGTAACCGATAATGTTACTTTGCTACCCGTCGGCAATCGGGTACATCGGGCACTCACCTCGTTCACCTCGAAAACTCTGTCACTTTAAAAGCTAACCTTGTAACGAGGTTTTCCCAGCCGGGGTATCCTCAGTGTGACCAGGGTTCGTTGTTTTAAAGGGTCGTTACAATAAAAGATTTATTTTTGGTTAGGAACTCTGAATTCAATGTTTTTATTTTCCTTTCGTTTTAAAAACAGATGAAAATTGATTTTGGAAATAATTAATTTGACTTAGGTCTTAGATGTGTCCTGTGTGTCCTGTGGTTTTGATGCCTTGGTCCAGAGGGATCGAAGTAAATCGTCTGCGTTTCTTCCAATTGCTTACCAGCGAAAAGAGGATGCTACGCTCAATTCGTTGCCAAAGAGTTGATATGTTTTCGTGTGTTGACCAGCGAAAAGAGGATGCTACGCTCAATTCGTTGCCAAAGAGTTGATACGTTTTCGTGTGTTGACCAGCGAAAAGAGGATGCTACGCTCGATTCGTCGCCAAAGAGTTGCTGCGTTTTCGTGAGTTGACCAGCGAAAAGAGGATGCTACGCTCAATTCGTTGCCAAAGAGTTGCTGCGGTTTCGTGAGTTGACCAGCGAAAAGAGGATGCAACGCTCGATTCGTTGCCAAAGAGTTGATACGTTTCCGTGAGTTGACCAGCGAAAAGAGGATGCTACGCTCAATTCGTCGCCAAAGAGTTGCTGCGTTTTCGTGAATTGACCAGCGAAAAGAGGATGCTACGCTCAATTCGTTGCCAAAAAGTTGCTGCGTTTTCGTGAGTTGACCAGCGAAAAGAGGATGCTACGCTCAATTCGTTGTCAAAGAGTTGATACGTTTCCGTGAGTTGACCAGCGAAAAGAGGATGCTACGCTCAATTCGTTGCCAAAGAGTCTTTGTGTCTATGTAGTTTGATCAGTGAAAGAAGGATGCTACGCTTGATTCACTATCAGGAGTCGGTCAGATGTCCAAGTATTTTGATCAGCGAAAGAGGATGCTACGCTCTGTTCACTATCAAGAGTCTTTCCGAAGACGAAGAGTTACTTTGTCCAAGTATTTTGATCAGTGAAAGAGGATGCTACGCTCTGTTCACTATCAAGAGTCGGTCAGATGACGAAGAGACTAAGAGACTGTATGCTGGGCTTGTGTTCCCTTTTATAGCCCATGAAACGGTTTTAAACTTCAAACCGGGCTGTTCCGTTTCCATGATTTTCTTACGGTAAACTACCGTTGTTGCTATGCCAATTGATTTTTTCCTAGTAGAGTTAGTTTCCTCGGAACTGCAGTGCGTATGCGTTCTTTATTGTTGTTGTTCTCATTATTGTCGCTGCAGAATGTTGATGGAATTCCCTGTGTATTTTGTTGTTGCCTTTTTGCTTTTCGATTTGTCCACTGTCGTTGCTAAGAAAAATGTTGACGAAATTCCCTGTATGTTTTGGTATTGTGTTTTCTCGTCGCAATTTGTCCATTGTCAACGTCACCGTTGTTTGCAAAAAGTGTTGGCGAAATCCCTTTTGCAATTTGTTGTTGTAGGGGATTCCGTTGGTCTAGGATGATTATTCTGTTGATGTATAGCATTGTGGTATCGTTGTACATATTGCCTTTGGTCAACGCTTCTCGATCGTTGACCTCATCGGTTGGGTGTTTTGATCATTCGTTTGTAATGTGTTGGTATTGTGTTTATTGTATGTTGGGTTTCTGCCTACGCTTCTGGGCTCCTGACTGCACACAGAATTTTGCATGAAGTATGCGCTGTTTCTTTCTTTCTCCCATTGCTCCCTTATGGTAGTTGCAGTGGAGGCGCGGCTACTCAGTACTCATGATGTTTTTCTGTTGATTGTGATCGATGTCCAAAAAATGGAGGTGTGGCCTAGTGATCGCAATCATATATTGGAGAGTGCAGTCGGCTGGAGCAGAGATGCCGTCGCCGTTTTTCTGTTTTTTTCCTAAAACATGATCTCATAATAATGACTTTTCAATGTGGTTTTTCTTTTATGAAAGTATAACTATATAAATTTATAAAAATGTGTGGGGTGAATTTGTGGTCAAATTGACTCCTTACAACCTATGGGTATGGTTTCGGATACGGTTTGTGCAATTGGAAAGAGACATTAGTAAACAAAATACATACATATTACTTAAAGATCAAATGGAATGTTCATAATCGATTCGACTTTTATACTATTACGCACATTCATGGAAACTTTGTGAAATGGCATTAATAATGATTGTGTAAGTCGGAGTAATGTATATTGATGCTTGAGAAATTATGTGAAACCGAGTTTTTCTGTTTTCGTTCATTATTAGAAATAATGAAATTATTAATAACCGTGTAAGTGCCGAGTTAAAAATATGGCGACACAAACTCGTAGTGCTTCCATGAACAGGCAGAATAGATTTTGCAATCAAAATCCACCACCCAAAACCAAGCAGCGCAGCAAACTGCGCGGCATACACCGCACACAGTCATTAAAGGACGACGGTATCTGATGCCACTATATGATATTTAAAAAAAATTTATAAGGGCCTTGCGGCCGAACCCGAACCACTACCAAATTTTAGAAAAAGTATTGTTTATTGGGTATACACATGTGTGTAAAATTTGGAAAAAATCGGGTAATTTTTATTTTAAATTTGTATGGGAGCCCCACGAACCCGGGGCCCGATCACTTCCAAAGTTTAAAAGAAAGTTTTGTCCCGGAAATACACATGTATACAAAATTTCAGGAAAATCGGGCTTTAGGAAGTGCGTTAAAAATTGATAATTTAAAAAAAGAAAAATTTGTATGAGAGCCCCCCGACCCCGGGGCCCGATCGCTTCAAAAAATTTTACAAAAAGTTTTGTCCATCGGAGGTACACATGCGTATAAAATTTGAGAAAATCGGGTAAATTTTTTAAAAATTTTGTATGGGAGCCCCCCGATTCCGCGGCCCGAGGGGCCCCAAATTTTAATAGAAATTGTTGTCATGGGAGATACACATGTGTGCAATAAAATCGGGCTTTAGGAAGTGGGTTACAATTTGATCACCAGCCAGCCAGCAGATTTAGAAGTTCAAAAAATTCCGTCAGTGACCCTCGGCATAAAACTGAAAAACTTTTATCTTAAAGGTGTTTCGTGTTTCTTGTTTGGCTAATATCAGGGGGTAGAAGATTCCAAAGTTTAGATTAATAAACGAAGAACTGACGAGAGGTGACCAGATATTTATGTCTCGGTGTTATTAATTGCTGCGTTCTCTGACTTCTAGCAAAGTTTACTTTTTCAAATAGATATTCAGGTTCTTTAGTGGTAATTATTTTATTTAATGTTGCAATAGTTTTATACTTAAATAAACTCATTAAAGAAGAATCTGCTTGACAAACTCTGAAATATGTACGTGTCGGCTGACATTAAAGATATATCTGGCACAACTGTTACATTCAGGAGTGATTCGTCTCATTGACCCACTATCAATGCATGAAAAAATCTCACATCCATATAACATGATAGGTAAAAAAAAACGATTTCACAAGCTTCAATTTAACGTGCTGCGGAAGATATTTTGCAGTGGGGCCTAGGCCGCGAAGAGCACCGTAAACTTTTGACACTATTTTATTAATGTGGAGATTCCAACTGAAGGTTTCACTAACATTGCAGCATTGGATAATTTTCTTTGGTTTTACTTCTGTTAATTATTAGCGCCTTAATTTTTCTCGGATTGAGGCTAAGCTTATTTTCTTCCGACCAAAGAAGTACTTGACTTAGTACATGATTAGTTTTGATAAAGGCCAGAGTTTTGTGGCTATTAGGAATGAGATTATATAGCTGCACATCATCAGCGTATATGTGATACTTAGCCGTTATGTGGCCTCCTATGTCGTTTATGAAACATGTGAATAATAGCGGACCAAGTAAAGAACTTTGTGGTACACCCAACGGAACTTTTAGTTTAGATGAACATTCATTATTGTTAATAACATATAGCGACCGATTCAAGAGATATGATGATAAAAGGTTACATAAAGAATTTCCGAAAATAAATTTTTCTTTGTTTCTTGACTAACAAGCTATGATTGACAGAGTCGAAATGCTTGGAAAAGTCAAGAAAAACAATTAGTCCTGACATGTCACTATCCAAACCAGCACGTATATTGTCTCAAACCTTTAGGAGAACCGTAGTGCAACTGTTTTTCTCCCCGAACTTTGACGAAATCAGGATGGATATTGTCGGAACCAACCGTTTTTGATTTGATTTTTAATATTGATAGACCTACATATGTTTCATCTACGCCTGAAAGTGAAAGCGATCCTGTGAGGTGAGTTCTAATATCCGATTAATTTGATGAACTTGTTGTTAATGAATGAGGTTGAATAAACTTGGCATTCAATTCATCCAGGTTCACATCGATTGGCACAGACTGTTTACCTAGTCCAACTTGACGAACATTTTTCCAAAACTTGGAACTAGAATCGCAGGTCGAAAATGTATTCTCATAAAAAGTCTGCTTGTTTCTACGAATAAGAGATGTCACAGCATTGCGTGTTTATTTAAATTCATTGTGAATTGCAGAACACCTGTATCTTCTCCATCTGGCATAAAAAATATCACGCTGTTTGATGAGATCGATTACTTCTTGTGTAAACCAAGGTAAAGTTCTCCTTTTAGATTGACTTATCCTAACAGGCACATGTTTATTGAAAAGATGCAAAATATTTTCATCAAAAATTTCTATCTGCTTGCTGACATCACTTGTTGTATAAATAGGTAACCAATTTAAATTTCGACAAAATAAGTGATCCAAGCAGATATTTTTATAAATATATTGGATCTTACATTGTTCTTCCATATTTGGCAGATATACATGCAAGTTTAAGAACAGCATATCATGATGAGAGAGAGCAGGCGCTTACAGCTGGTCGTAGTGCGTTATTAAATTATGATCTGATACGAAAATAAGGTCCAGCATTGAAGGATTTTTATTAGGCATGAAGTGAGTTGGGCGACTATAGTTCGCAAAACATAACTTGAACGACTCAACCATATCTAAAAAGGGTTTGTTCCTGTTTTCTCATATGTTTATGTTTAAATCTCCACAAATTACAATGTCAGTATGCGATAGTACTAAGTCTTCAAGTAAACTCCGTATTAAAGTATAGTTTACCACATTAGGAGCCATATATATACAACCAACTAATAGCTTTTTATGACCAAAATTTACCTCTAGGAAAATGTACTCAATTAGATCTTCTGCTAAAGACATTTTGACAATGTGAAACCTGTAGCGATTTTTTATATAGATGGCAACACCTCCACCTATTTTGTTATGCCTATCTGCCCGAATAAGTCTAAAATTATGCAACCTGAAGATATCTGTACATATTTCAGGTTTTAACCAAGTTTCCAAAAGACATAGAATATCCACCATGCTATGATTGGGGATCGTTGGTATTATCACTCCGTTTAGAATGGAAAATAGCCTTCAACACGTGGCACGTGGCACAAATGGTGGAAAATCGACTTCAAGCTTTCTTCTTGTAGCTGCGGAACTCCTTTGAGGGTAGCATCATCTGCTAGCTATTTTTTTATTGCTTCTGCCTCAATACACTTAAGACTCGACATTCTCCACGCGTAAATGGAGGTCTTTAAGAGATTGTTCAATAATATGAAGACTGCTTGTCCAATTCTGCTCGAAAAGTGTAATTTGATTCAATAGATGTGCACGCAGAGTGCTCATTTCGGCAGAAAAGCTGTTCATAATAACATCGGTGTGTTTAGTCAAGCGCTCTTCAAAATGACTTAGAGTGAGAGCGTTGGATTGACCTGAAACAGCAGATGCATTTTTGTACAATACCTCGCTGGGTGTGAAAACCTTCGTTGTTTGGCCAGCTACAACACTTTTTGATGATGGAGTGCTGATATGTTTTTGTGTTATAACGGTGGATACACTCGCTTTCTTAGAGCGAGTGTGTACTCCGCTCGTGTTTGTGTCAAGAGATGTGTTTGACGACATATTCGCGAGAAAGAAAGTGAACGGGAACAGCAAATTTAAAATCTTAAACTTTAGCACAAGGAATTCAATGTTTTTTTTTTTATAACTTTTGTGAATTTATGAAAGTTATGATTTGAAAACCATAACATATGACAAATTTGTGCACATTTTTGTGGTAGGATTTGTTTCGATCTCATACAATTCTTCCAATACAGACCACCTTGCAACTCCGTCTGAGGTTGAAAAATCCGTAGTTAATAACTTATTTCGAACACTTTTAACAACACATTGTTACATTGACATTGAAATGCCTTTTTAAAACATCGCTATGTTTTTGCGGACCGAAAATCTATATATATTAGGCTATAAATGTTTGGGGTTGGCTCCATTTCGTCGTTTAAGATTTCCGAAGCAATAACATTTTGCCTAGTTTCTTCGAAAGGTCGTACATAACAGAAATATTCTTATTAAATTCTCTATATTAACTTCGCTTGCCCGTGACACGTCTGTCGGTCGGTGTGTCTGTCGTGGAATCCTGCGATCAATTTTAAACCCACTTCCCAAAGCCTGATTTTATTGAAATTTTGCACACTGTCTCATTCCAGGGACAATACTTTCTATTCAAATTCGGGGCCTGAACCCCCTCAGTTGCCCTGAGGCCCGAGGGGTGCTCATTTAATTTTTTAAAAATTAGCCCGATTTTCTTCAAATTTAATACACATGTGTGTGTGTCATTAACGGACAAAACTTTTTGTAAATTTGTTTGTGTGATTGGGCCCTGAGACCCGAGTGGTGGCCCATGTAAACTTTTTAAAAATAAGCCCGATTTTCTTCAAATTTTAAACACATTTCCTATTAGAGAATTTACATGAAAAATTTTAAAATTTTAATTTTTATGGGTTGTTTTTTTTATAATTAAAAAAATGGGTGGTCTTCAGAAACATTTAACTGGTAATAACAATTTCGGTTATTGGACCCTTGGTCACAACAAGTCAATATTTTCTAATAATTTTTCTCTTATTTGGTCACCTTTCATATTATTTATATTGGATCATAAAAATGTTTATTACCTAGTTCAGTGAATCCATCATCATGATCATGAAAGAGTTATATTCAAAATCTCGTTTAATATCGACGTATTCATATACAATAACCGCATATCTTGAATTACCATCCATGTCCTGGCATCTTTCAGCTAATTTATTAGAAATGTCTCCATTAATACCAGGTTTTATGTGTTTTACTGGGATCCAACCTCGAATTGAGGATACAGCTGGTAGTCGACATTGAAATGCCTTTTTTAAACATCAATATGTTTTTGCGGACTGAAAATATATATATTAAGCTATAAATGTTTGGGGTTGGCTCCATTTCGTCGTTTTAGATTTCCGAAGCAATAACATTTTGCCTAGTTTCTTCGAATTCAAGTTTTATTAAAATTGTTATTGTTATTTATTTAAATTGTTTCTATCTAACATTCTATATACATTGACACATTTCACACATTCCTTTATTATTTTGTAATAATCACGCATCACACGCGACACACGTTACACGCGGGATTGGCCTCTGAAATTGAGCTAGGTCAAAAGTGAAAAGGACCTCAAAGTAGTCGAAAATACAGACAAACAGGGATCAAGTTAAGTTAAATAAAACTTTTTAAAAAGAATAAATACCTATTAAAAAAATTTATTATTCTTTAAAGCATAGATTAATTATAAAATTGTTGAAAAGCCCTGAAAATTTAATACTCACAAAATTTGAAGAAAATTGAAGAACGGGTAAACTTTTTAAAACATTTGTATGGGAACCCAATCACTTCCAAATTTTAATAGAAAGTATTGTCACCGGAACTTACTTTCCACTTTTGCTTAACAAGTTAAGAATGCACTCACACAACTGAGTGTACAACCCATTTCAATTGCGGAGACCATTAATTTTTGTATACATACTTGATATCTCTACACTCTTTGGTTAAAGCCATGAATGAAGACCTGTTAAAAAGTGTTAGAAAATGAAACCTGAAAACTGGTTAAAATATCGAAAGATCGAAAACCTATCGGCTGTAAATGGGGTTTTAAAATTTAAAATGATTCGAATGGTCAACCTTAATTCAAAGCACGGTTGGTAGCACAAGGCTTCAGTCGAAAGTTTGGTGGTGTTTATTAACCATGTATTTGCGCCGCTAGCAAAACAAACAACGTTACGACGTTATATGAAACAACCGGCTGGTTTTGTTACTGACAATATAGATGATCATGTGTGTTTATTGAAGAAAAGCATATACGGTTTGAAACAATCCGCAAGAGTATGGCATGAATCTTTGCTACCGACTTGATTTAGATTTTAGATTCATTATTATTTATTAATTTTCTTTAAAATTCACAACCTTAAAATATATGTAAATAAATAATAAGTATAGAATAAAGAAATATTCGCGACATTCTGTATTTTTGTGTACTAAGTATTAAAAAAACAACCCATAAAAATTAAAATTTTTCCTGTACATTTTCTAATAGGAGATACATATTATGTGTTTAAAATTTGAAGGAAATCGGGCTAATTTTTAAAAAATTTACATAGAGCCTCACGACCCCGGGGGCCCGGGGTCTCCAAAAATTCTACAAAAAGTGTTGTCCATCGGTGAAACACATGCGTATAAAATTTGAAAAAAATCGGGTTAATTTTGTTAAAAAATTTGTATGGGGTCTCACGAACCCGGGGCCCGAGGTCTCCAAAATTTTTACAGAAGTGTTGTCCATCGGTGAAACACATGCGTATAAAATTTGAAAAAAATCGGGGTAATTTTGTTAAAAAATTTGTATGGGGTCTCACGAACCCAAAGCCCGGGGCCGGAGGTCTCCAAAAATTTTACAGAAGTGTTGTCCATCGGAGATACACATGTGTATAACATTTGAAGAAAATCGGGTTAAATTTTTTTGAAAAATTTGTATGGGGCCCCACGAACCCGGGCCCGGGGTCTCCAAAATTTTTACAAAAAGTGTTGTCCATCGGATATACACATATGCGTATAAAATTTGAAGAAAATCGAGTAAATTTTGTAAAATATTTGTATGGGAGCCCCCAACCCCGTGGCCCGAGGGGCATCAAATTTTAATAGAAGATTCCAAGACACACTACCGACGACCGACTGCCGTGCCACGGGAAGTGAAGTTAATATAGAGAATTTAAAAATAGTATCAAATGCCACTTCAAAGGGCTTATATATATTTAAATATTAGTTTTGGGTGGGGTGATCCTATTAAAACAATTTTTACTATCCAAATTATATACTTACAATAATATCCGAGACCAGCAAATTAGACTGAATAAATTAAATCGTCTCAATAATGCTACAAAAGGATACTTTTATTTTTTATAAGATTTAATTGCTTCAAGATAAAATAAGATTAAACCAGAATATTACAAGGAATAGAACTATTGTAATCTAAATTCAATAGCCAGTGTTTTACAAGTTTTAAAAGCATTTCAGGAATTGCTGTTGCTCTGATGGATTGAGGAAGATTATTAAATAAACGCCATGATGAAACTGAACATATCATTTCATTTTCAAGAGCTTCTTCGACAATGTTGGTGATTCTATGTACTTCCTCGATAGTAGAATGTTTGTCTCTAAAGCCAAATTGATGAGACGGAATCATATTCTCACTATTTATAATTGGCTTGAGTCTTTTAAGCAGTATCTTTTTGAAAGCATTTAGAAGTACTATTAATTTAGTCTTTGCTCTTGGCGGTAGGTGTTGTACTAGCTCATCAGTAATAAGATCATAGCCATGTGACTTTTTCATCTTGAGATTTTTTTGTATAGTAGTTTCTACTTCGAAGGGTGTAACTGGAGGATTTAACACAGAGAATTGCTCGATTTCCGGCCATATTACTTCATTTTGCCTTTCAGTGTGTTGAAATACATTCGTCAGATACTCGGCGAATATTTCTGCTTTCTCAGGGTTGCTTTGGCCCATGAGTTATTTCACTTAATTGGTGGGTTGTGTTGAATGGTACGTTTAAGGTTTTTAGTTATTTTCCACAATGAGTATTCGGTCGATTTATCGGATGTTAGTTGACGTAAGTTTCGATTAACTGCTTTATTTTCAAGTTCGTTTAATTGTAAGCTTGTTTATTTGTGACTAGTACAACGGGTATCTTAATTGTCGCCATTTTTCCTTAATTTTCTCTTATCGGATATTAAGTTTAGTATTTGTTTCAGGTAACTAGATCCGATTTCTTTCTTTTTTATTTGAGGAGTACTTTCCCAAGCTGCTTTATGTTTTTGTTCAGTAAAATCTAATACTTCTTCTTCTAGTTGGTAAGGATTTGTATATTTCACGATTATACATATATATAGACTAATAAAAATTACGAAATGTAGTTGTTCGGAAGTTTGGTACAGATACCATGTTCGAAAGTTTCCACGTAAATTATAACTTCAGATTAAACGATAATTGCGATTTCCAGACTTCATAAAGAAAGTCTTCAACACTTTAAAGCAGTACAAATGTCGGACTGGAAAAATTTGTTGGTCATAGAACAATGGAAAACTCGGATGTCTTCTAGGTATTACGAAATATTATTCGTAAAATATATTTCTGCAGTATTAACAGCGGTTAAATTTTATTTAAATAAACACCTCAACAACAACAAACAATACCATTGTAAGGCAAAATTCAAGGCAAAATAAATGAATGTAAGGCAATTATTAAATGTTTAAATTTATTAAATGTAAGAAAATGACTGATAAAACGAATGATTAAAGTTGTCGAACGAACGTTAAAATGGCTGTCTATGTGTTGCAAGGTGAAAAATGTGGTTCTTTGTCAAAATGTTTCACAATTGTATATTGTTGTATGTCTTGTACGGCTCTCAAATGGCGACTGACTCTATATCTTTTGACAGCTCCTTTGTACAAGAGAAATATCTAAAATGCATGGAGGCCATTTACACATGGATGCTCTAACAACCATATTGCATAAGCTCATTCTTGAATCAATTGAAAGCCCCAAGTATTTAAATTCATTCACTGACTCAATTAAAAAACACATATTACTGCAACTTGAACTATCAAAAAACTCTTGCAATTTAAGAACTTGTATTTTTGGTACTCAGGTGCATGATAAAAAACGTTCGCTTCCAAATTGTTTATGACAAATCAAAATATATTACTTAAGTTTTAGAGCTTATAATCAACTTGTGCTCAGCAAACCAGGTTCTCAATAAACTTAGATCCCAATTGATGTCGAAAACTAGATCCAAAGGACTGATCAAACAATAAGAAAACCCTATATCATCCCCAAACCCATAAGGTGATCCTTTGATATTAAGTGCACGGAGTGAATTAATATAAACTAGAAACAAAATTGATCCCATAACAGAACCTTGTAGTACACCCAAATTGAAGAAATTTATGTCGCTCCTAAGCTCATCTAACTTCACTCTTTGCGACCTATACCACGAAAACCGGCTTTTTCTAAAAAAAAAAAAATATTCTAATTGACCTTATCAAAAGCTTTGGTGATATCAATAAATAACCCAGCCGTACACTTTTTCCCATCAAGGTTTGACATTACTTGAGCACAAAACTGCATTACTGCATCTTCCGTAGATATACCTTTCTGAAAACCAAACTGATTTGGGTTAAAAAACTTGATTCTAATTAGAAACCTTACTATTCTATTTTTGACAAGTTTTTCGAAGATTTTACTGATTTTAACGCAAAGAGACATCCACTACACTACGAAATAGCAATTAAATGCCTCAGCCATGACAGATTTGTTTGTAACGTCGACATTATTAAGACGTAGAATAGAATTGAGTTAAATTGAGTACGGTTATCTTGACAGATCGGATGAAAGCCGAATTGGTTCAAAGTTTAAATGACCGATGCTTATACTCAATTTCCCGCAACAATGGTTCCGCTTACATGTTGGTTGACGTAGATGATTTTCTGAATGCCAGAAAATCAGAAAACCAATCAGTATTGGCTATGGTAAAAAAGAATCCGAACCGATGATTAACAATGAACAATACCGAAAGACAATTGGATGTTTACTTTACATTTAAATTAATACCAGACCTAATATATCTGCTGCAGTTTCAATGTTGGCACAAAAAGTTTCGAATCACAGGCATGAAGAGTGGGTCAAAGTAAAAGGAATTGTGAACTTTTCAGTAATCATTGCAATTGTTTTTTGATGTTGGAACATTTACCACTAGGCTTTGTGCTTAAAAAATGTTCCTAATTTTATTCATTACATTTATTCCAAAAAAATTTATTTTCTTTTTGCCAATAAACCTACTTTTATAATTTATTTTTGTCAATTTAATTGTGTAATGTAATTATTAGGCTATATATATATTATTTGAAAAAATTATTTGTAATGAATTAAATTAATTAATAAAAAAATAAAAAATATATATGCAAGCTACCGCCAATTTAGAATTGCAACTGGGTGATATGCAAGATGAACATAAATTCTGCGCTTATGCAGACGCTAACTGGGATAGTGATGTGAGAAGCTGAAAATCAAATACAGGCTATGCTATAAAGTTAGGCGGTGGTACTATAAGCTGGACCTGCAGACGTCAAACATGCGTTGCTTTATCATCAACTTTCGCTTTCCGAAACATGCAAAGAAGTTTTATGGTTACGCAGACTTTTAACTGACTTCGGTGGGTGTAAAATTTAATTATCCAACTAAAGTATACGAAAATAACCAAAGCGTCCTTAAAATGTCCTTAAAATGAAAATGCGAATAACTATGTTTAAATTATGAAAATGATAGGAGTGTGTTATAGATAATATTTATGTAACATTTAACATAATTTGTATTTTACTTGGTGTTATTTGAATGAAACAAAGCAAACATAGCAAAATACATATAGAGAATATGTATATAGGATGTGTTTTCAATTAAATAAATCAGTCACACATTATTAACATTTTTTTAAATCATCGAGCATATAAATAATTATTATTCGTCCAAATTAGGGCTCCGTTAAAATATGTTCGCTATTTTTCAGCGTTCTTTAAGCAAACTATTTTGCTCTGAATCAGAACTGAAATTAAGCAAAACCTTCAGATTAAATTTAAATTTTCAAACATTCTGAGTTTTAGCAAAAGCGAGTTGCAAATTCAGAACATATTTGTCTATATTTTTGGTATTTTTTAGTGTTTTTTTATCTTACTATTCCGCTCTGAATAAGAGATGAAATAAGGCAAAACGTTCAGAACATTCTGAATTTTAGCAAAAGCGAGTTGCAAAATCAGAACACATCTTGGCGATATTTTTGATATTTTTCAGCGTTTTGAGGCAAACAATTTTGATCTGAATCAGAGCTGAAATTAAGCAAAACGTTCAGATTAAATTAAAATTTTCAGACATTCTGAATTTTAGTACAACGAGTTGCAAAATCAGAACTTATGTTGCCACTATTTTTGCTTTTTTATAGCGTTTTTAAGCAAATTATTTTGCTCTGAATCAGAGCTGAAGTTAAGCAAAACATTTAGACCAAATCAAAGTTTTTAGACATTCTGAACTTTAGCACAGCTAGTTGCAAAAACAGAGCTAATTTTCCGAATATTTTCGCTTTTTCTATATAGTATTTTTGACCAAACTACTCTTATTTTTTACATTCAAAAAGCAAAATTTTCTCCGATTTTTCCAAAAAATAAGGCAAAGTTTTCTCTGATTTCTCGAACTTTTCTCTGATTTTTTCAAAAATCTAAACAAAATTTTCTCTGATTCAGCAATTACGCAAAACACAGCGTTAGCAAACTATTTTATAAATTGCAAATTTATTCTTTTTAAGAAGCTGATCGGAAGGGTCTTCGAAAAACCTACTGTTTTGCTAAATAAAAGCTCTCAGAATGTCCCAAATTTTGTTATTAGGCAACAACTTTTCGCAAAGTCAGAGAATAAAATAATAATATTCGGCGCGACAGATCATTGCGGTCCAAGGCCTAGCTTCTCGCGACCATTTGTGTTGCGCATGTATATTTTTGGACACAAATGGAAGGGACCTACAATTTAAGGCCGGATCCGAACGGCGAATTGAGAAGCTTTCCGTGTACCGTTCGCGAGAGATGGGACACCGTGAAAAAAACTTTTGGTGTTACTGGGATTAGAACCACAACTCATGCCATTTCCACTGAGCCACGGCCAGAAAGTCAGAGAATAGTTTGCTTGAAATTGTTACTTGGAATTGTCTAAGTTACGGCTTCTGTAAAGAAAACAGTAGTGTATGTTACGCTTTTGTACCGTCACTTTGAGCCATATGAAATTAAATTTTGGATTGGAACATTAGCTGAATCGAGTCAAAACTTGGAAAGAAACATCACTACGTACTCAGTGTCGAATTTGCTGGACTGTGGGCATTGAAGCCCATACACAGCGAAAAAATTCGATCTCAGTCCACGTATGTTGCTGAGATCCACTCTGAAACTACACATAACTACAAAACCAAACACAAAAAACACAACTTACCGGTTCATTTAACCGAATTGAAAAGTGGATGTCTTACAATGGATTATTGACACAAATTGTTACTAGTGTTATAAGTTCACGACAAAATGAGTAAAATCACCAGAAGAAACAAAGTCCCAATATATAATTACTACTCTAAAAAAAAGTAAAGTAATTTTTTGTTTTGGATAAGATTAACTTCAAAAAATAGGCATATTTATTTTAGTTCAGGATTTCGTTAGTTACACTGTTCTTAAGTAAATCTCCTTGAAAATCATTATATTTAATTAAGACTTTTCAATTTTTATGATATCTTTCTCGAGTTAAAGCGACATATAACTGTCCATGAGCGAAAATTGGATCAGGAATATATACACCGACATGATCAAAAGACTGACCTTGAATCTTGTTGATGGTTGTTGCAAAAACCAACAATAATAGAAATTGGCGACGCTTCATTCTTTGAATGGCCAAGTACTTTCGCTTGCATCCAAATCAATTCTAGGAATGTTAATTTCTTCCCCTTATTACTCCCTGTGATAAATTCAGCTTTTATACAGTATCGATTAAGACTCCTGACTATTAATCGAGATCCATTCAACAAACCCTTATCAGAGCACCAAGCGAACGTATGGTGTGAATATGCTCCAAATTTAACCATGAACACAATTCACTCGACTCCAGCGCGACTAGAGGGTTTAAAAAAAACTTATCAGAGCAAATTTTGCACGGCGTAAAAGTATTCTGTGTGTACAATGGGTAACTTTACTCGCTCTTACTCTGCCTTACTTTTTTTTATTTTTTTTATTTAATAATTTCATTAGCCTCAAGAAGTACCAAGGGCACTTGTGTGAGAGATTACAATGATAAATAAGGATAATGTGTGAAGTATAGATAATATTAGAACGGTTTTTTTCTGAAAATATTTAACAAGTAGTTTTGATAATGATATATTTAATATAATAATTGAGTATGATTATTTGTTGTTGGTGAAAATCAAATGATAAAAAAAAGAATAGAATCCATGTTTAAAAGGTTAATTTTAAATGTATCTATGTTGTGTAATTTGGAAGATATGATTCGTTATAAATGAACATTTTTAGTTCAATTTTGAATCGAGCCGGATTTTGATTTCAGAGTAAAAAAATAAATTTTTACAAAAAGTGTTGTCCATTAGAGATACAAATGCATATAAAATATAAAGAAAATCAGGTACATTTTGTAAACAATTTGTATAAGTGCCCCATAGCCCGGGCCACGATCGCTTCAAAATTTTTACAAAAAGTGTTATTCATGGGAGATCGGTCAGCAGTTTAGGGATGAGGCGACATAAGAGCGTTATATCAATACAGACAAACAGACAACGGTAATTATGTTATTAGGCGATTCTCTATATTTACTTCGGGTGCCCGTGTTTGTTTCTGGCGGGCGGACCAAATCTCGTGACCAATTTTTAACCCACTTTCTACAGCTCGATTTTATTAAAACATTGCACACATGTGTATCTCCGATGACAACACTTTCTATTAAAGTTTGGGGCCTCTCGGTCCTCGGGGTTCCCATACAAATATTTTACAAAATTTACACAATTTTCAAATTTAAAAAATTTTAAGACGCATTTTTTTTTTATATTTAAACTTATTGCCAAGGGAATACTCCCTGAATGACTAGCGCCACGGCAATAAGGTGGGCTAAGCCCTTTATTAAAATTAAGAATTAAATTGGAGAAATGCGATTTACAATATACATATCACATTTCTCACGTTTGTAGCCGGTTTCAATTTTATTTTCTCGGAATTCTCCCTGATTCATTGAAAAAAGCAATACGGAAAAAACGTTCATGAAACTAAAACGAGTCCAAATGCTTTAATGAATGGATCAAGGAAAACTACAAAAAACCTTGACAAAGAAAATATTACAAAAAAAATGACATACGTGAGCCTTCAAAATTCTTGGAGCCTCTATTGAAAAATTCGGTCTTTCAGGAACTAGCTGACTTCTTTCGTGAATGCCCACAACTCGACAGTTAATTGTACCGGATTCGTTTGGAGTACGGTTTTGGCACGCACAACTATCGAGCCGATAAGCTCCAACGCCAAACATTACATCAAGGATGAGCGAAAAATCTTGACTCAAATTGAGCTCTTGATGATTCTCTTGCGGTAACTTCCTCCAACTCAGGCCTTTCATGATGATTTGAAATTTGATTCTTTTTTTTTTAAATTTTTATGATTTAAAAAGAAATAATTAAAAAATTTAAAATTTAATTCCGAAATACGACCGACTACTAAGACAATTATTGTGTTTTTCCGATGGACATTTTTTGTTAAAGTTTGAAAGTGATCGGACCCCAGAGTCGGAGGCACCCATGAACATTTTATAAAAAAAGTGCCCGATTTTATTCAAATTTTATATGCATGTGTATCTCCGATGGACAACACTTTTTGTAAAAATTTGTGATCGGGCCTGGGGTCGGGGGGCACAACTACATTTTTTTTTAAATGTGCCTGATTTGTACGCATGTGTATCTCCGATTAGAGAATTTACAAGAAAAATTTGAATTTTTATGGGCTATTGTTTTTCGCTTTTATTTGCGTTTTTATTGTTGGTGCTTTTTTTAAAAAATTAAATTTAAACGGGCTACAAATTTGAGGAATGCGATATATTGTAAATTACGAGTACATTCCTCCAATTTTTTTTATTATTTTTATTTTTTTTATTATAATAAAGACCACCTTAATACCGTCACGGAAGTCATTCAGGGAGTTCTACCTTGGCAATGAGTTTATATATCTTTATATATAAAAATCTCGTGTGACGGTGTTTGTCCTCCAACTGCTCCGAAACGGCTCGACCGATTGTTATGAAATTTTTTATGTATATTTGGTAGGTATGAGAATAGGTTTAAAAGTGAAAAAGAAAAAAAAAATTAAGAACGACTGGACCCGATTTGGCTAAACTTTTATTTTATAAATTCGCCATAGACATTTATATAGCTTTTCACAAGTTCACAAAACGACCACAAACAAATTTATTGAAAGTAGGACAGGACAACTTCTGTCGGGTCAGCTAGTGTAAATATATAAAATAGAAAATTTATGTAATTGTATATTTGTGTCAAGCCCTGGAACGCCTAGACCAATTTCCACCAAGTTTTGTATACATATACTTACAATCTAGAATCAAATATTAGAGGGTGGGATTAACACCTTTTGTAGTTGGGTCGGGTTGCAACCGATATTGGTGTCGAACCCATATTTTTCGGGATAGCCGCGATGAACAGTGCTGGAAAGAATGGTGCTGGGTGATCGGATGTTGTTTGAGGGTGGGACCTTCAGATATCCAGACAAATTAGTAAGAATAATAGGACGGTTAATATTTTCCCTTGAGGAGCCCCAAATAAAACTTTAATAACAGAATTTCTTTATGTATTGTCTCGAACTTTTTGCGAAGCAAAACAGCTGAAATCAATCATTTTTGTGAATAGTTTGTATCCAGTTTCTGATAACCAGGTTACTTATCGTTCTGTTCTGTTCTGTTAAACATATTTTTGTGCGTATTGAGGTTTATATTTTACCCACGCATAATCATTAAAATAAAACTACTGAATTTCAAGACCCCAATCAAATAAATTCTTTTATTTTAACAACCCGTATTATATGAACCTAAATTTTATATAGTACATTTTTGCAAAGCAAGAGATTTTTTTCGGTATGCTGAAACTACTTTAAAAAACCCTTTTGACCACTTTGAGCCTGCCCATGAATAAAATAAACATATGAAATGTTCATAGATTTATCCACTCATCTTCAAACAAACTTTGAAGCAAGACTGAAACAATGATTTAGAGGGCTTTTCAGTGTTGGTAGGTTTTCAATGCAATGCAATTCCACATCAACCAGATATTATCTTTGTTTATATTTTGTACTAAAGAACTGAAGAGCCACAGTAGCAAATCTTTTGGAGCGCTACAAGTTTGACAGTTTCTACTTCTGCCGCCCAGCTGCAATGGATTGTGTTCCCAAAGTAGTACTTTGAAGTTCTACTCTTAATAAAAACCAAAACTGTGGAAAAGGAGTTTATACATACATACCTTCTCATTTTGAAAATTAAGATTGTTTTCTTCTAAAGGATTCAACTTATCGTAACTTTCCAGGTCTTTCGGATAAAAGATTTTACGCGAATCTTGTAGTTTTGGTGCAAACACCTGAAACGATCTATTAATGCAAGCTTTAGAAATTGACGATGTTTCTCTTTCCCTTTTCAGTTTATCCAAAAAACTTTCTTTTGCTAAAGATACTTCAATTTTTTCCCCATTTATTTTCCTCGAGTTTACTTGCTTTAAAACTAAAAAGAAATGTCTTAATAAGTAATTACATTTCTTTAATAGTAATTCTCACAAAGCTCAATATTTCGACCGTAAACCTCCAAGGTAACAAATGCAAATAACTTTAAATTTGCTGGCTCCATACTGATTTTTTTTTTAACTTCAATACCCACGACTTCGCCATAATCTCGAAAAACATGATTTAAATGGGCTTTGGTTGAAGTTGGTGACAAATTTGTAACAAAAAACCTAGTACTTTCCATAAACTTAAGTTATTTAATGAGGATAAGATAATAAAAATGATTAAACTTGAGACGTTTCGACACGTGTAAAATTGATTAGTAAGGCAGTTCCGAACAATTCAGAACAGAAAAATATCTGGTTTACTTGTTTAATCTAATGATAAAAATTACTGTCTGAGACTGTTCTACTTTGTGTTCTAATTTTGCTATATTGCTTTCAACAAAAAAATAAAAATTACAACAACAAACACATTGGATAGACCAGAAATGGTTTAGCGTTAAACAAAAATAATTTTTTGGTTAAGAAATATTTAACCAAATTTTTAGTTATAATTCCCACCACCAGAGTCGACTTATAAAAATTATATATGGATAAGTTGGCAAACACATGAAACAAAAAATTTACCAAAATTTGGTTAGTTTTTGCTGTTGCTTTAATCAGCCGTTAAACACAAAAAATACCTAACTCATTTTGTTGAAAGCAATATAGCATTTGTGTTCATGACTTTGCTCAGCTGAGTTCTTCTGCACCTACTCTTGGGGTAGAACAGATTTTTGAAAAATGTCAAAATCAGCTGTAATTGTAAATTTCATGCTTTTTACTCGGCGTTGCTGGAACTTGTATCACTTGAAATACTATTTCCACTTTGCAAATCACCATCAATTACTTCTAATACAATTTGTTAATAAAAATCGAGCTCCATTCTTTTTTAATTTATATTTCACGATTACTCTTACACCTCAGTCAAAACTAAAATAAACATTTCGTTAATAAATATAAGACGATGAACTTGTTCGCCGCGAACATGTTGTTCTGCTTTTATTACCATAAGATCATGTTGGCGTAGCTAAGTTTGGTATGTAAACAACACCATGGCAACCAGCAGTAGAGTAATAATATATTTCTGTCGGTTGATAAACATCGCCCAAAGAAATGACGGATATAACTAAATGTCGATGAGGCAATATGGTTTTACTAGAAATTCATTACTTTCCGCAACACGCATCCAGGACCCAACCTGGTTTTATGTTTATCAAAAAACTTCATACTTTTCATATTTTTCCTTATTTTCTTCTTCTTCTTCACTTTTAACTTTCCAAATTTCTGGTCGAGCTTCCAAAAGTTGGAAAAACTCTACCCAGAAATCGGTATTTACACTCGATGCCATGATGCCGATGAAAAAAAATTTCCAATATATAATTTTCACAATAAATTTTTTTGTCCGCAATCTTATGATTGAACTAAGCACCATGAAATTTTTTTAAGAATAAAAAATGGTATGGCGGTGTGACATAACTCAGACAACGAACATGTTCGCGAACAACGGGAAAATATCAAAATATTTTAAAATCCAGCGATCAGGAATTTTGTTTGTATCAGTTGGCCAATACGTAGGCTTTCCTGTTGAATGATAACGACATCATAGATCTCTAATTGCTTCTCGTAGTTGTCTACCTCTTGTGAGCGTTACTCTGGAGCCCCAGTCGGTAGGTTTAGCGTTGTTGTCACCTCCAAGAATAAACCTATCTCCGAACTGGGCAATTACATCTTTGGATATTTCTTTTGTAATTTTTGGTCCGGGCGGACAATATAATGCACACACATTAAACTTTTGTTTGGCAGAATTGATTGTGACTATTGCAAGTTGCATGTCTGGGTTCTCCATTTTTCCAAACTCGTAATGATCTATATCATTCTCACAATTACAGCACTGCCTCCCATACCGTAATTACTTGGGTACGCTGCGTTATATACTTTATAACCTCGAAGACTTATTTTATGTTGATTGTTTAAGTGCGATTCAGATACGAGACATATATCTATATTATGGACATGAAGAAACAGTTCAAGCTCAAGGTTTTTGCTGAGAATACCATTGGCATTCCAGGGAACAATTATAATTTTTTTGTCTCACAAACAAAATTCCTGATTTGCTGGATTTTTTTATATCAAAGAGGATAGCTGAAAATTTCATTAGCATTGATGAAAATTATGACCTCAACTCTGACCATTCTGCAGTTATGCTAACGTTAAGTGAAAAAATTGTCAAAAAAGCAAGTAAGCCGACTCTTTGCAATTCATCCACAAATTGGTTGGGCTTTGTGAGAGACTTAGTTGGAAAAATAGACTTATCAGTCCCACTAAATAATATTGAACAGTTAGAGCATGCGGCCGAATTTATGCTGAATATTCAGAACGCATTGAATATTCAAAAACGTTAGTAATAAGTACCCAGCTCATGTCATTGAGATGTTAAGACTGAAACGCAGGGCTAGAAGAAAATGGCAGCAGTCACGTCACCCTGATGATAAAAGAACCCTAAATAATAAAACACAGATTTTGAGCAGAGAAATAAAAAGGCTAAAAGAGAATTCTTTTGTTAGTGACATGGAAAACTTGTCTACAACTAAAGAATCAAACTACTCGTTATTGAAAGCTACAAGTAATGTGAAAAGACCGGTTTCTCACATGGCACCTATCAGAAAAGCTGATGGCTCATGGGCGAGGAGTGATTTAGAAAAAGCTGAAGAATTCGGGAGTCATCTTGCTGAAATCTTTACGCCTAATAATATAGACTCTGATTTTGTGTTGGAGCAAGTAGAAAACAGTCGTGAAAGTAACATCCCTCAATTTCGAGTAAAGGAGCTTAAGAAAGATATTAAAAATCTGAAACTGAACAAAGCTCCAGGCTTTGATCTAATAACAGCAGACATATTAAAGAATCTCCCATCCAAAGCTTTAACATGGTTAAGTTATATAATGAATGCGGCCCTAAAGTTCCGGTGCGTCCCAGGCATATGGAAAGTTTCTGAAATTATCATGATAAATAAACCTGGAAAACCTGCGTATGAAGCTAAATCGTACAGACCGATATCGCTGCTTCCCATGATGTCTAAACTTTTTGATAAACTATTGTTTAATCGAATACAGCCTTTAAAAGAAAGTTGTAATATTATTCCGAACCATCAATTTGGGTTCCGTGCAAAACATTCTACCATAGAACAGGTTCACCGAATTACTAATGTTATAGAAAAAACACTCGAAGAAAAGAAAATCTGCTGCACAGTTTTTCTCGATGTGGCGCAAGCCTTCGACAAAGTTTGGCATCCAGGTCTCATTCATAAACTTAATTGCTTTTTGCCTAAAGGTTATGTAGAAATCCTAGAGTCATATTTATCTGAAAGATCGTTTAGAGTGAAACAAGGAAATGAATACTCTCCATTAAAAGAAATTAATGCAGGAGTACCCCAAGGCAGTATATTGGGCCCAGTTCTATACTTGATTTACACAAGTGATATCCCACAAACAGATAATGTAATGCTTGCAACATTTGCAGATGACAATTCAGTAATGGCTGTTGGCTCAAACATCAATGAAGCTACGGATAAACTACAAACAGCTGTTAATGTGATCTCTAATTGGTGCAATAAATGGAAAATTAAACTAAATGAAGTGAAATCTACCCACGTAAACTTCACAAATAGGAAAATCGAAACCCTTCCTGTTAAAATAAACGACGTTGTAATTCCACATGATAACAAAGCAAAATATCTAGGAATGACACTAGATGCAAAACTTAGATGGAAAGAACACATCAAGATAAAAAGGAAAGAGCTCGATTGCAGATACAGAAATATGTATTGGCTGATTGGACGGCGCTCAAAATTATCGATATACAACAAAATTTTGATTTACAACCAAATTTTA
The DNA here is from genome assembly GCA_947095585.1 of Nephrocerus scutellatus. NCBI lineage: Eukaryota > Metazoa > Arthropoda > Insecta > Diptera > Pipunculidae > Nephrocerus > Nephrocerus scutellatus. The sequence continues at coordinate 73,343,564 of OX352763.1, forward strand.
AAACCGGTGTGGACATACGGTATTCAACTATGGGGCTGTGCTAAGCGGTCTAATCTTCAAAGTATCCAAACTTTTCAAAACAAAGTACTACGTAATATACTGAATGCACCTTGGTATGTTCGCAATACTGATATTCATAGAGACATCAAAATCCCATCAGTGGTGGAGGAAATAAAGAAATTTGCTGCAAAGCATAAAGTTCGGCTAAACCAACAGGCGACTTAAACGGACCAACCCGTTAGAGTTGGGTTAAATTTAAAAAAAATTTTAGTAGCGCTGGAAAACTAATTAGTTTTCCAACTGTTTAAAATTATTTAGTACAATCCCAAAGAACTGACACGAAAATTAATAGTTAGCCTATCAAGACTAGTTTTAATACTAACAAGAGAGGAGGTTTTTAGTGGGTGTGAGTCCCACAGTACCCACATTGGGTCTCTTTCAAGATTTTCCTCCTTCCCCAAAACAAAAAAAAAAAAAAAAAAAAACCAGCGAGCATGTTCGCGAAACTCGCGAACAGCCCCTAACGCGATCAAATAGCCCGCGAGAACAACATGTAACGGCACACAAGTTCATCGTCATTGACCCTAATAGAAAAGAAAGTGTAATAATCCAGGTTACATTGTTGTAGAGCCAACAGTCCAACACATAAAAATTAAAATGCATCGAAAATTTAAAACCAAAAGCTGTAGCTTTGAGATAAGCTGTGTTGCTTTGGTAAAGCTAAGCAGGTTTTACTTTAATATCTTAAAGCAACAGCTTTTTTTGGTTTACATTAAAGAAACTTCGGCTTTATGCTTATGCGATTGTTGTTGTTATCCAAGCTCATTTTGCCAAAGCAACACAGCTATATTAAAGTAAATCCAGGTTAGCTTTACCAAAGCAACACAGGTATTGAGTCATACGACTAGTCGTAGTTTCGATTGAATTGTTGGTGTTTCAGTCGAACACCAGTTTGGACTTCGACTGAAAAATAAATGTAATTAAAATGATTATTTCTGTATGAAATCAACCACGTAAAAAACTTTTAAGTAATAATTTTTAATTTTTTTTATGTTATTTAAAACATTATCACTAAAATAAGAAAAATAATTAAAATTTTTAATATATCATGCTGCTACATTCATTTAAATGACGCGAGCAGCGCCGTCCTTTTTTTAGAAACTACGTATTTGTAATTTTGTCAATACAAATTTCTTTGCTTACATAGAATTTTAACTTTAATTAATAAAATTATTAGTTTTATACATATATAAAAAAATATAAATATTTTTAAATATTCAAAAATGCAAAAATACTGTAAATACCTATACTGGAGATACGCTGGTAGTATCATACATCCATACATGTCTTTTTCCAGTCAACGCTGTAAACTGGATTACAATTTTTGAAAGCGCAGAACTTGATGATTGGCACGTGATATACCAGTAACGGCTTTAATATGCTTATAAGGCGCGTACGAAATGCGGAGGGCTCCATATCCTTCGTATTCTTTGTAAATCGAACACGATTCCTCAAGGAAGAATCTGGAGACAAAGTTATTTTGGATCTACTCGCTATGTCGGTTCTTTTTGACAAGTTTTTATTGCTGAGCTGGCAGAAAGCTGAGAATGTTGTTCGACTGAATGCAATTCTCTCTAAGCTCTCAGCTATCTCGAACGCGCCTATTATCTTTACAATACGATTCAAAAGATTTTGAAAGATCAATTGAAGCAATTGAAAGCAAGCTGGGAGTCAAATCTCAAGAAAAATATAAAAAAAAAGTAATTATCCTCAAAAAAAGCAAGTTTTTCCAATTTTTATACATTTTAACTTATTTGTCTAGTTTTAGAAGCAGAATTTTGAAAAACTTATCGACTCAGTAGTTGTGCGTGCAGTCCTAATTTGTCACCTGATGACACTAGTAAGAGTTTGAGTATTTTTGGGAAACTATAGTGGGCGGTCAGCCATCAGCAGAAATAGGGGGAATAACACAGAATGCTCTAGAATTGCATGTGGCCGTAACTATCTATCTCTGACTGGTGGAAGTGCGATCAAACCTCCACGTGGTGGCCGCTGGTAATTTTCCTCCAATGCAGGAAAAGCTGAATGATCGGGCTAGTCCCTTCAAAGTAAGGTTGGCGCGAGGCTAATAACCTCGCCTGTAAAAAATTTATTATTACGGAACCCAAAATCAGCCTCGGATACACTGATGAACGACGACGACCACGGTAACGAAAACGGCTAAACGATTTAAGAATTTTCTCATGGAACGTACGCTCACTGTATAGAGCTCGAGCTGCACGGCAGCCATCCGATACCCTGTCCAAATATAATGCTGACTTAACAGCAATTCAGGAGATGCGATGGACAGGGAATGGTGTCTTACAAAAATCAGAATATGACATTTATTACAGCTGTCATGCAAGACATCATGTGCTCGGGGTGGGGTTTCTAGTCAGCAAAAGAATGAAACCCACCGTTATCGGATTTAATGCAGTAAATGAACGGCTATGCACCCTTAGCGTGCGGGGCAAATTTAAAAACATAAGCCTCATAAACGTTCACGCACCTACAGAGGATTCCCCAGATGATGAAAAAGAAGAATTCTTTGAATCATTCGAACGGAAACTCCATGCCTGCCCTCAGTATGATGTAAAAATCATTCTGGGGGATATGAATGCTAAAATAGGTAGGGAGCCAGTATTCAGGCAGTACATTGGCACCCATAGCTTACACGAGAACACTAATGACAATGGACAACGAGTCATAGAGATGGCAGCAAGCAATAATTTGGTCGTTGCGAGTTCTGAGCAGGAGGTACGTGGTTCGAATCCCAGTAACACTAAAAGTATTTTTCACGGAGTCCCACCTCTCGCGAATGGGTGACAAACGTTCGGAGAGTAATAATAACTTGTCACGGAAAGCTTCTCAATACGCCGTTCGGATCCGGCCTTAAATTGAAGGTCCCCTCCATTTGCGTACAAAAATATACATGCTCAACACAAATGGTTGCGAGAAGCTAGGCCTTGGACCGCATTGGTCTGTCGCGCCGAATATTATTATTATTATTTTAGACAAGATTTACCAGTCATATCGGAATTGTTAGTCTTGGGCGATTTCAATGTGCAAAATGATACTTGATTGATCATTTCGAATGGTATAGTTCAAACAAGGTATCGCGGTAAAATCTCACCTTTTAGATTTATTTCTAACTACTATGCCAGAGAGATATTCAATTTATTTGTCTGCTCCATTAGGAATTTCTGACTACGCTCTGGTAATAGATATATTTTCAATTACTCCAGCCCTTGTAGAGCCTATTCGTAAAAGGCCTCTTTGGCACTTCAAAAATGCTAACTTGGAGCTCCTGAACCAATTATGTATCTCATATGATTGGTCAACCGTGGCGCCGTTGCTCAGTGGATAACTGCGTGGCTGAATGTTTCAATGTCAAAAATGATACTTGATTGACCTTTTCGAATGGTACAGTTCGAACAAGATATCACGGTAAAATCTCACCTTTTAGATTTATTTCTGTTGTAATCTCAGGAAATGAGCTTGATGATTGTATGTCAGCAGTCGTAACATAACTGAACTGTCTCTTTATTAAATCCAATTTCATGTCTTAATATATATATATGTAAGTATAAGTAAGTATAGATACAAGTTAGTATAAGTATGATTAATATAAGTGCTGCCAACACCTCCCCTTTTTACATTTATTTGTTAGATTGATAATAGAGGTTTGGGCGGCGAGTACGAGCTGATCGCCGAAGTGCGACTTCTTCAGTTGAGGTTGGTTCTGGGTTAATTTGTTTCGCCTCTTCTGAATCATTCGTCTCCGTGGTTTGCTGTTGACTTGCTTCTAACAAAGAGTTTTTGCTGAACTCGAAGACGTCGAATAAGGTTTCGGATGGTGTATTGTCGTTTCATTGTCGTTTGTGTGCGACGGATGAAGACGTTGACGTAATTGATTTATGTGAGAACGGATGAGGAAATTGGTGTCAGTAAGCAACACATTGTATATGACCGTGTCGACTCGCTCAATAATTTTACCAGCGATCCACTTGAACTTGCGCCGACGCAACAACCAAACGTAGACTAAATCTGCCACGTTGAATTCTCTGTAAACGGCTCCATGACGCCGATTAAATTGTGCTTCTTGGTTAAGCGCATTAAATGATTTTGTAGAAGTGTTCTTACTTGGCTTCAGTAAATCCATTGTAATGCGTATGTTCCGTCCGAACATTTAATCTGCTGGTGATTTGTTGTGTTGTGTTGTATTGAAGAAAAGTATTCAAATTTTGCTTTTTCGTCCCTTCTCCGTCTAATTTTTGAAGTGCACTTTTGAATGTGTCCACAAATCGCTCAGCTTGGCCGTTGGACATTGGATAGTACGGGCTGGATCGAAGATGCTGAATGCCATGCACATTGCAAAAAAGTTGGAATTTTGCACTGGTAAATTGTGTTCTGTTATCTGAGATCACTGTCAATGGTGCTCCAAAGCGAGAAAAAATCTCCTCTAACAATTCAATCGTTGATTCTGTGGATATTGATGATGTTTGAACTATCTCAAGCCATTTGGAGTAAGCATCGATTACAACAAGAAAATATTTTCCGTTGAGTGGGCCTGCATAGTCGATATGTATTCGTTGCCATGCACCCTCTGGATTTGGCCAGGGTTGTAAATGCCGTTGCAGTTTCTAACGAAATTCGTGATGTCAGAATCGATATTAGGCCAATATACGTATCGCCGAGAAATAGATTTCATGCGCTCGACCCCAGGGTGTCCTTTGTGCATTTGTACGATTATACGTTTGCGGAGTATTGACGGAATGATTATCCGTTCTCCAAACATCAAACAATAGTTTGCAATAGAAATTGCGTCCCTACGATTGAAAACATTTGCTCGTCTGTTGAGACTTTGGATGGCCAACCATTTTTGATGTAACTGTAAAGATTGTTAAGCGTTAAATCTTTGTGCGATTCGAAAACAACTTGCCTGTGTGTGATCGGCAAATTTCGAAAAGTTTCGTCATATGAGATACATATCCGCATATCCAAAACTGCTCGTCGAAATGTATTCGATTTTGAAATCATATGCCAATAGCGTTAGTGTCCATCGCTGTAGACGGTTTGCAGAATGTACTGGAATGCCTTTTTTTCTTCCAAAAATTGCCAACAATGGTTTGCGTTCTATATGAAATATGAATGATCGTCCAAATATCTTTATGTAAATTTACAAATAACGTGTATGTTTTCTCCCGGAGTATTTTTCGCGTAACAATCAACACTCATAATATCAGAATTCGGCATTTAGTTCTTTAAACATGTTCTCTGATATTATTGTTATATCGGACGATGTATCGAAATGTAATCGCGCGTCCATACCATTGATTTGAACTGTCAAATATTTGCGACGTGTTTCACAGTTGACATTTCATGAGATGAAAATAGTTTTGAAATATCGTGTTTGCTCTTCTTCTCATTCATGTGGTTGCGATCGTTGGGTTGATTTCGTCTTCCACGCCATTTCCATCTTTTTGCTTTATTTTTCGCTAATCCACCTGATACACAGTAACCTTCTTTGTTGCCAATGTTGTTGCAGTCTCTGCATTTATGATTTCCATAAGTGCAGTTACGAGCGAAATTCATTTGACTACAGCACCAACACGGTGTTATTGGCACTTGTTGTTTTGAATGTTGTTGTACAGCTCGTACAACTGTGGTAGATGATGACGATGTTCTTTCAATAAGCTGCGTATCTGCCTTTAAATTCAACAAACGTTGGCATTCTTGCGATAGTTCGTGAAGAGTTCTTTTATTGGCGTCCGTGTCTATTTTGTTTAACAAACGAGTGCGAATATCGAAAATCAGTAGATGATTTGAGCCACATTACGAAAATTAAACACTTAAACTGATCGAGTGTTAGTTTCAAAAGTTTAAAATTTTCACACTGTCTATTAACAAGACCAGTGCATGTGACATAATCATCGCATTCACTCTTGCTTAACTGAAGGCAATTAAAACGCATGTGGAATTTTGATATTTGCAAACCAAATATTTCTTTAAGTTTCTTTATGGTATTTTCGAAACTAATTTCGTTTGATTTTTTTGGTAAATATATATATATATATATATATAAGTATAAATATATGTAATTTAGTATAAGTATGATTAATATAAGTGTTGCCAACAATTTCTAAATACAATGCCAGAGAAATATTCAATTGATTTATCTGCTCCATTAGGACTTTCCGACTACGCTCTGGTAATAGCCAAATTTTTAACTACCCCAGCCCTTGTAGAGCCTATTCGTAAAAGGCGTCTCTGACATTTCAAAAATGCTTGCTGAGAGCTCCCTTAACCAATTATATATCTCATATGATTGGTCAACCGTGGCGCCGTGACTCAATGGAGAACGGCATGGCTGCTGACCAGAAGGTTCGTGGTTCGGAACCCAGTAACACAAAAAAGTATTCACGGTGTCCCACCTCTCGCGACTGTAAGAAAATAATAAAGCTAATATTTTAGCTTCGCATTTTGCTTGTGCGACTACCCTTTCATTATCTATATAAATTCTTCCAAATATAGGCCCAATTATGTCTAAAATCTATTTCCCACCATGGGTTGATTTAAAGATTCTTAAAGAACTCGACCCCAACAAAGCGACTGGAACCGACCGTATTCCGCCATTTTGAAAAGATGTCACGATACTCTGGCGAAACCTCTTAGCAAAATGTTTCATTTCTCAATGTAGTTTTGTGTTTTTCCGTCAATTTATTTGTATTCAGCCCGTCCCGAAAAAAGGTGATAAATCTGCGCTTACTAACTACCGCTCTGTTGTCGGTTCTATCGAAGGTAATGGAATCTATCGTTAATTTCAAACTAGTGAGCTATTTGGATTACGTGCATGACTCATTGCTGGAAACGAAGCATTAAAAATCTAGGTGAAACAAGCGTTATGTCCTTGGATATTTCTAAGGCTTTCGATCAAGTATGGCATGATTGTTTTATAAATAAGTTTCTCTCACTCAATTTAGACACCTCTCTTATTGCCTGAATTGACAATTAGTTATGTAACCGCAAAATAAAAGTTGTATTGAATGGTATTTCCTCATCTTCACATGAGATCAATACTGGCGTGCCACAAGGGTCATACATCTATTAAGTCCACAGGGGACTTTTAGATGAGGCAGCATATCAACTTAATGATGTGTAGCTCTACTACTATCATCACAGCTGTGTCCTTAAAACCAGATTGTGTAGACGTAAGGTCCCCTGGTGGAACGACCAGCTGGCTAAGCTTAGGAAGAAAGTCAGAAAACTATTCAATTTTGTTAAACGCACGAAGAGTTGGGACCAATGGGTTCACCTTTATAGAGTTCAACTCTGAATTAACTAAATGCTGCGAAAGCATTGTCAAAATTCCAATAGCTGCACGAATCCATAAAGCTTTAGTTAATGATCAGACAAATGGACAAACATTGTACGGGAGTCCCCCGACCCCGCGGCCCTAGCACCATCAAATTTTAATTTATATTACGTGCGTTAATTTAATGAGAAATACTCATGTGTGCAAAGTTTAAATAAAATCGGGCTTTGCAAACTGGGTTCATAATTGATAATTGATAAGATTCTACCACCCACCCAGTCAGCTACGGGCACGCGAAGTTAATATAGAGAATTTAAAAAATTAATAACGGCTGTGTCTGGTTCCCGACTAGACTGCCCGTGCCCGTCGATATGTGCAACATTCGTGGGCTTAAATCGAATCTCTCGGCCACGTGCGTCCATTTATCAGACTACAAACCTGCTATTCTGGGACTAACGGTTAATGCTGATTCCGACGTCTCGGATTTTAGTTTGCTGGTTACAACTTGGTCCCAGTATTTTTTCCCCACCGTGGTCTTGCTATCTATGTACGTAGTGATACAGCTTATCAAACCCAAGCATAGTTCAACCCTTGTTCCAACGCGGAATTCAATTTCATTTCATTTGACTAAAAATTAAAATGCGTAAGCTATTTACAGAAGCCCTAAATAAGTCAGTGTATAACTTGTAGAGAGTTAGATGCACCGTCTGTCTCTATTAGTATAATTTTACCGTTTGATCCATTTATTGCGGGCGATTTCAATGTACACAATTCTTGTTGGCTTCGCCATTCATGCTTAACAACAACACAAGGAAGAGATATTGAGTTATTTGCTGATTTTAATAATTTCACTCAGCTTGTGAACGAGCCCACTCCAGACATTGTAAGTCAAAACGCTAATACCCTTGACTTGTTTATTACTTCTCGTCCTAACAAATACACTTAGCTTATTTCTTGTTGTCAAACTACGCAGTTAAAGAGAAAAATCTTAAAAGAAAAGTATGGCTACACGAAAAACCCGGCTGGGATGGCCTGAACAATTTCTTTAGGAATACTTACTAGTCATTTAATGCCAATAGTTGTGTGGATGTCGCTTCTGATATGATCACAAACATAATCCAGGAGGGTATGATACAATTTATCCCTTCTAGGAACTGGGAGGTATGCTTTCGCTTATATAAACAGAACCCCACTGTGGAAAACCAAACCAAATTTAGACGAGTTAGAAATGATTGCAATGCCTACCTTAGACAAGCCAAATTCGTATGACCAGAAACAGACACAAAAAATACATCAATGTCCCAAACGAAGTAAACAGTTCTGGTCATTTGTAAAACGAATTAAAAATACTACCTCATCCTCAATTCCAACGCTCACACATGTCATTCCTACTGTCAGCTCTATAGACAAACCCAATCTGCTTGCTTCACATTTCGCAGCTAGCTCCATGCTAACTGAAAGCCCCTTATCGCCGCCTGTGCTTGTGCCTCTATGGGACTGATTTACTTTCGTACTCGTTAAGTAGCTAGAGTAATAAATTTAATCTCTCAACGCGAAAAAAGTCGAATCGCTTGAACATCGTAGGAATGTTTCCTGCTTGTCACTGTTTTATCGCAATTGAAAGCAAGCTGGGAGTCAAATCTCAAGAAAAATATAAAAAAAAAGTAATTATCCTCAAAAAAAGCAAGTTTTTCCAATTTTTATACATTTTAACTTATTTGTCTAGTTTTAGAAGCAGAATTTTGAAAAACTTATCGACTCAGTAGTTGTGCGTGCAGTCCTAATTTGTCACCTGATGACACTAGTAAGAGTTTGAGTATTTTTGGGAAACTATAGTGGGCGGTCAGCCATCAGCAGAAATAGGGGGAATAACACAGAATGCTCTAGAATTGCATGTGGCCGTAACTATCTATCTCTGACTGGTGGAAGTGCGATCAAACCTCCACGTGGTGGCCGCTGGTAATTTTCCTCCAATGCAGGAAAAGCTGAATGATCGGGCTAGTCCCTTCAAAGTAAGGTTGGCGCGAGGCTAATAACCTCGCCTGTAAAAAATTTATTATTACGGAACCCAAAATCAGCCTCGGATACACTGATGAACGACGACGACCACGGTAACGAAAACGGCTAAACGATTTAAGAATTTTCTCATGGAACGTACGCTCACTGTATAGAGCTCGAGCTGCACGGCAGCCATCCGATACCCTGTCCAAATATAATGCTGACTTAACAGCAATTCAGGAGATGCGATGGACAGGGAATGGTGTCTTACAAAAATCAGAATATGACATTTATTACAGCTGTCATGCAAGACATCATGTGCTCGGGGTGGGGTTTCTAGTCAGCAAAAGAATGAAACCCACCGTTATCGGATTTAATGCAGTAAATGAACGGCTATGCACCCTTAGCGTGCGGGGCAAATTTAAAAACATAAGCCTCATAAACGTTCACGCACCTACAGAGGATTCCCCAGATGATGAAAAAGAAGAATTCTTTGAATCATTCGAACGGAAACTCCATGCCTGCCCTCAGTATGATGTAAAAATCATTCTGGGGGATATGAATGCTAAAATAGGTAGGGAGCCAGTATTCAGGCAGTACATTGGCACCCATAGCTTACACGAGAACACTAATGACAATGGACAACGAGTCATAGAGATGGCAGCAAGCAATAATTTGGTCGTTGCGAGTTCTGAGCAGGAGGTACGTGGTTCGAATCCCAGTAACACTAAAAGTATTTTTCACGGAGTCCCACCTCTCGCGAATGGGTGACAAACGTTCGGAGAGTAATAATAACTTGTCACGGAAAGCTTCTCAATACGCCGTTCGGATCCGGCCTTAAATTGAAGGTCCCCTCCATTTGCGTACAAAAATATACATGCTCAACACAAATGGTTGCGAGAAGCTAGGCCTTGGACCGCATTGGTCTGTCGCGCCGAATATTATTATTATTATTTTAGACAAGATTTACCAGTCATATCGGAATTGTTAGTCTTGGGCGATTTCAATGTGCAAAATGATACTTGATTGATCATTTCGAATGGTATAGTTCAAACAAGGTATCGCGGTAAAATCTCACCTTTTAGATTTATTTCTAACTACTATGCCAGAGAGATATTCAATTTATTTGTCTGCTCCATTAGGAATTTCTGACTACGCTCTGGTAATAGATATATTTTCAATTACTCCAGCCCTTGTAGAGCCTATTCGTAAAAGGCCTCTTTGGCACTTCAAAAATGCTAACTTGGAGCTCCTGAACCAATTATGTATCTCATATGATTGGTCAACCGTGGCGCCGTTGCTCAGTGGATAACTGCGTGGCTGAATGTTTCAATGTCAAAAATGATACTTGATTGACCTTTTCGAATGGTACAGTTCGAACAAGATATCACGGTAAAATCTCACCTTTTAGATTTATTTCTGTTGTAATCTCAGGAAATGAGCTTGATGATTGTATGTCAGCAGTCGTAACATAACTGAACTGTCTCTTTATTAAATCCAATTTCATGTCTTAATATATATATATGTAAGTATAAGTAAGTATAGATACAAGTTAGTATAAGTATGATTAATATAAGTGCTGCCAACACCTCCCCTTTTTACATTTATTTGTTAGATTGATAATAGAGGTTTGGGCGGCGAGTACGAGCTGATCGCCGAAGTGCGACTTCTTCAGTTGAGGTTGGTTCTGGGTTAATTTGTTTCGCCTCTTCTGAATCATTCGTCTCCGTGGTTTGCTGTTGACTTGCTTCTAACAAAGAGTTTTTGCTGAACTCGAAGACGTCGAATAAGGTTTCGGATGGTGTATTGTCGTTTCATTGTCGTTTGTGTGCGACGGATGAAGACGTTGACGTAATTGATTTATGTGAGAACGGATGAGGAAATTGGTGTCAGTAAGCAACACATTGTATATGACCGTGTCGACTCGCTCAATAATTTTACCAGCGATCCACTTGAACTTGCGCCGACGCAACAACCAAACGTAGACTAAATCTGCCACGTTGAATTCTCTGTAAACGGCTCCATGACGCCGATTAAATTGTGCTTCTTGGTTAAGCGCATTAAATGATTTTGTAGAAGTGTTCTTACTTGGCTTCAGTAAATCCATTGTAATGCGTATGTTCCGTCCGAACATTTAATCTGCTGGTGATTTGTTGTGTTGTGTTGTATTGAAGAAAAGTATTCAAATTTTGCTTTTTCGTCCCTTCTCCGTCTAATTTTTGAAGTGCACTTTTGAATGTGTCCACAAATCGCTCAGCTTGGCCGTTGGACATTGGATAGTACGGGCTGGATCGAAGATGCTGAATGCCATGCACATTGCAAAAAAGTTGGAATTTTGCACTGGTAAATTGTGTTCTGTTATCTGAGATCACTGTCAATGGTGCTCCAAAGCGAGAAAAAATCTCCTCTAACAATTCAATCGTTGATTCTGTGGATATTGATGATGTTTGAACTATCTCAAGCCATTTGGAGTAAGCATCGATTACAACAAGAAAATATTTTCCGTTGAGTGGGCCTGCATAGTCGATATGTATTCGTTGCCATGCACCCTCTGGATTTGGCCAGGGTTGTAAATGCCGTTGCAGTTTCTAACGAAATTCGTGATGTCAGAATCGATATTAGGCCAATATACGTATCGCCGAGAAATAGATTTCATGCGCTCGACCCCAGGGTGTCCTTTGTGCATTTGTACGATTATACGTTTGCGGAGTATTGACGGAATGATTATCCGTTCTCCAAACATCAAACAATAGTTTGCAATAGAAATTGCGTCCCTACGATTGAAAACATTTGCTCGTCTGTTGAGACTTTGGATGGCCAACCATTTTTGATGTAACTGTAAAGATTGTTAAGCGTTAAATCTTTGTGCGATTCGAAAACAACTTGCCTGTGTGTGATCGGCAAATTTCGAAAAGTTTCGTCATATGAGATACATATCCGCATATCCAAAACTGCTCGTCGAAATGTATTCGATTTTGAAATCATATGCCAATAGCGTTAGTGTCCATCGCTGTAGACGGTTTGCAGAATGTACTGGAATGCCTTTTTTTCTTCCAAAAATTGCCAACAATGGTTTGCGTTCTATATGAAATATGAATGATCGTCCAAATATCTTTATGTAAATTTACAAATAACGTGTATGTTTTCTCCCGGAGTATTTTTCGCGTAACAATCAACACTCATAATATCAGAATTCGGCATTTAGTTCTTTAAACATGTTCTCTGATATTATTGTTATATCGGACGATGTATCGAAATGTAATCGCGCGTCCATACCATTGATTTGAACTGTCAAATATTTGCGACGTGTTTCACAGTTGACATTTCATGAGATGAAAATAGTTTTGAAATATCGTGTTTGCTCTTCTTCTCATTCATGTGGTTGCGATCGTTGGGTTGATTTCGTCTTCCACGCCATTTCCATCTTTTTGCTTTATTTTTCGCTAATCCACCTGATACACAGTAACCTTCTTTGTTGCCAATGTTGTTGCAGTCTCTGCATTTATGATTTCCATAAGTGCAGTTACGAGCGAAATTCATTTGACTACAGCACCAACACGGTGTTATTGGCACTTGTTGTTTTGAATGTTGTTGTACAGCTCGTACAACTGTGGTAGATGATGACGATGTTCTTTCAATAAGCTGCGTATCTGCCTTTAAATTCAACAAACGTTGGCATTCTTGCGATAGTTCGTGAAGAGTTCTTTTATTGGCGTCCGTGTCTATTTTGTTTAACAAACGAGTGCGAATATCGAAAATCAGTAGATGATTTGAGCCACATTACGAAAATTAAACACTTAAACTGATCGAGTGTTAGTTTCAAAAGTTTAAAATTTTCACACTGTCTATTAACAAGACCAGTGCATGTGACATAATCATCGCATTCACTCTTGCTTAACTGAAGGCAATTAAAACGCATGTGGAATTTTGATATTTGCAAACCAAATATTTCTTTAAGTTTCTTTATGGTATTTTCGAAACTAATTTCGTTTGATTTTTTTGGTAAATATATATATATATATATATATAAGTATAAATATATGTAATTTAGTATAAGTATGATTAATATAAGTGTTGCCAACAATTTCTAAATACAATGCCAGAGAAATATTCAATTGATTTATCTGCTCCATTAGGACTTTCCGACTACGCTCTGGTAATAGCCAAATTTTTAACTACCCCAGCCCTTGTAGAGCCTATTCGTAAAAGGCGTCTCTGACATTTCAAAAATGCTTGCTGAGAGCTCCCTTAACCAATTATATATCTCATATGATTGGTCAACCGTGGCGCCGTGACTCAATGGAGAACGGCATGGCTGCTGACCAGAAGGTTCGTGGTTCGGAACCCAGTAACACAAAAAAGTATTCACGGTGTCCCACCTCTCGCGACTGTAAGAAAATAATAAAGCTAATATTTTAGCTTCGCATTTTGCTTGTGCGACTACCCTTTCATTATCTATATAAATTCTTCCAAATATAGGCCCAATTATGTCTAAAATCTATTTCCCACCATGGGTTGATTTAAAGATTCTTAAAGAACTCGACCCCAACAAAGCGACTGGAACCGACCGTATTCCGCCATTTTGAAAAGATGTCACGATACTCTGGCGAAACCTCTTAGCAAAATGTTTCATTTCTCAATGTAGTTTTGTGTTTTTCCGTCAATTTATTTGTATTCAGCCCGTCCCGAAAAAAGGTGATAAATCTGCGCTTACTAACTACCGCTCTGTTGTCGGTTCTATCGAAGGTAATGGAATCTATCGTTAATTTCAAACTAGTGAGCTATTTGGATTACGTGCATGACTCATTGCTGGAAACGAAGCATTAAAAATCTAGGTGAAACAAGCGTTATGTCCTTGGATATTTCTAAGGCTTTCGATCAAGTATGGCATGATTGTTTTATAAATAAGTTTCTCTCACTCAATTTAGACACCTCTCTTATTGCCTGAATTGACAATTAGTTATGTAACCGCAAAATAAAAGTTGTATTGAATGGTATTTCCTCATCTTCACATGAGATCAATACTGGCGTGCCACAAGGGTCATACATCTATTAAGTCCACAGGGGACTTTTAGATGAGGCAGCATATCAACTTAATGATGTGTAGCTCTACTACTATCATCACAGCTGTGTCCTTAAAACCAGATTGTGTAGACGTAAGGTCCCCTGGTGGAACGACCAGCTGGCTAAGCTTAGGAAGAAAGTCAGAAAACTATTCAATTTTGTTAAACGCACGAAGAGTTGGGACCAATGGGTTCACCTTTATAGAGTTCAACTCTGAATTAACTAAATGCTGCGAAAGCATTGTCAAAATTCCAATAGCTGCACGAATCCATAAAGCTTTAGTTAATGATCAGACAAATGGACAAACATTGTACGGGAGTCCCCCGACCCCGCGGCCCTAGCACCATCAAATTTTAATTTATATTACGTGCGTTAATTTAATGAGAAATACTCATGTGTGCAAAGTTTAAATAAAATCGGGCTTTGCAAACTGGGTTCATAATTGATAATTGATAAGATTCTACCACCCACCCAGTCAGCTACGGGCACGCGAAGTTAATATAGAGAATTTAAAAAATTAATAACGGCTGTGTCTGGTTCCCGACTAGACTGCCCGTGCCCGTCGATATGTGCAACATTCGTGGGCTTAAATCGAATCTCTCGGCCACGTGCGTCCATTTATCAGACTACAAACCTGCTATTCTGGGACTAACGGTTAATGCTGATTCCGACGTCTCGGATTTTAGTTTGCTGGTTACAACTTGGTCCCAGTATTTTTTCCCCACCGTGGTCTTGCTATCTATGTACGTAGTGATACAGCTTATCAAACCCAAGCATAGTTCAACCCTTGTTCCAACGCGGAATTCAATTTCATTTCATTTGACTAAAAATTAAAATGCGTAAGCTATTTACAGAAGCCCTAAATAAGTCAGTGTATAACTTGTAGAGAGTTAGATGCACCGTCTGTCTCTATTAGTATAATTTTACCGTTTGATCCATTTATTGCGGGCGATTTCAATGTACACAATTCTTGTTGGCTTCGCCATTCATGCTTAACAACAACACAAGGAAGAGATATTGAGTTATTTGCTGATTTTAATAATTTCACTCAGCTTGTGAACGAGCCCACTCCAGACATTGTAAGTCAAAACGCTAATACCCTTGACTTGTTTATTACTTCTCGTCCTAACAAATACACTTAGCTTATTTCTTGTTGTCAAACTACGCAGTTAAAGAGAAAAATCTTAAAAGAAAAGTATGGCTACACGAAAAACCCGGCTGGGATGGCCTGAACAATTTCTTTAGGAATACTTACTAGTCATTTAATGCCAATAGTTGTGTGGATGTCGCTTCTGATATGATCACAAACATAATCCAGGAGGGTATGATACAATTTATCCCTTCTAGGAACTGGGAGGTATGCTTTCGCTTATATAAACAGAACCCCACTGTGGAAAACCAAACCAAATTTAGACGAGTTAGAAATGATTGCAATGCCTACCTTAGACAAGCCAAATTCGTATGACCAGAAACAGACACAAAAAATACATCAATGTCCCAAACGAAGTAAACAGTTCTGGTCATTTGTAAAACGAATTAAAAATACTACCTCATCCTCAATTCCAACGCTCACACATGTCATTCCTACTGTCAGCTCTATAGACAAACCCAATCTGCTTGCTTCACATTTCGCAGCTAGCTCCATGCTAACTGAAAGCCCCTTATCGCCGCCTGTGCTTGTGCCTCTATGGGACTGATTTACTTTCGTACTCGTTAAGTAGCTAGAGTAATAAATTTAATCTCTCAACGCGAAAAAAGTCGAATCGCTTGAACATCGTAGGAATGTTTCCTGCTTGTCACTGTTTTATCGCTTTCTCCATATATAGTTATGTGGAATGAATTGCCCGACTCTGTGTTTACGCATTTGTATGATCTACAGTCATTCAAGACACATGTGCATAAACATCTCACCTTTTCCTCCTTAATTTCGGAACGCCCACGCTGTGCTAAGCATTATAAGGGTGCAAACCCCTTGAACGTGTGTACATTATAAAAAAAACCCATAAAAATTAACATTTTTCATGTAAATTATCTAATAGGAGATGGGCATGTATTAAAATTTGAAGAAAATCGGGCTAATTTTAAAAAAAATTACATGAACACCACACGGTTCTCAGGGCCCGATCACTCCAACAAACTTACAAAAACTTTTGTCCATCACTGATACACTTGTGTTTAAAATTTGAAGAAAATCGAGATAATTTTTAAAAAATTTATATGGGCAACTTTACAAAAAAATTTGTCCATCGGAGATACACACGTATATAAAATTTAAAAAAAATCGTGTTAATCGGGCCCGGTGTTTCCAAAATTTTTACAAAAAGTGTTTTTCATCGGAGATACATACGTATATAAAATTTGAAGAAAATCGGGTTAAATTTTTTTTTTTAAATATTTGGGGCCTCACGACCCCGTGGCCCTGGGTCTCTAAATTTGTTAAAAAAAGTGTTATCCATCGGAGATACACATGTGTATTAAATTTGAAGAAACCCGGATTAATTTTTTTAAAAAAAATTTATGGGGCCCCCGACCCCGTGGCCCGAGGGACCCAAATTTTAATAGAAAGTGTACACATGTGTGCAAAATTTCAATAAAGTGGGTTTCTGGGAAGTGGGTTAAAAATTTATCGCAAGATTCCATGACAGACGACCGACAGAAGACCGACTGCCGACAGACATCCGTGCCACGGGCAAATTAAGTTATTATAGAGAATTTAAAAATAAATAAAAGCGAGCACTGTTTCGGAAGGAAATTTAAGATAGAAATATTGGAACGGGCAAACTGGTGCAATGGTGTTCCGGCACTGGACGCTAGAGATCTGAGCTGGTTCACAGATGGATCGAAGATGGGAACTAGAGTTGGAGCTGGTGTCTTTGGACCCAACAACAAAGTCTCGATACTAATAATAAGAACTCACTCGGTTTTCCAGGCGGAACTGTAGTCATTGAGATTTCTACCGGGATTACCCTTAATAAAGGAATTAAACTCTTTCAGATAGCCAGAAAGCACTTACAGTGCTGTCATCCTGTCAATTTAATGGACTCGATATAAGTCAAAAACTGTTACGATGAACTGCAATCTCTTGCCAGACAAAACAAAGTCAAACTCGTTTGTTTCCCTTGTCACCAGAGAATGCACTGCAATCTCTTGCCAGACAAAACAAAGTCAAACTCGTTTGGGTCCCTTGTCACCAGAGAATGCAGGCAACGAATCTGCAGATCAACTATCTAGGGCTGCCTGGAATCTGCGTTCATAGGACCTGAACCCTACTGTGGTGTCAGCTGGGCTGCCGCCACAGAACTGATAAAATGTTGGGAACACAAACTTCGTCTAACCCACTGAGAAAGCGTCCCGGGTCTCAGGCAATCCAAACAATTAATCAGGCACTTTTCCTAAAAGGAAATCCTTAATTTTAATAGGGATAGCATTAGGAAGCTATTGAGTTAGAACCCGTCATTGTGGCCTGCCATATCACCTTACCAAAATTGGTGTGGGCTCAGAGACAAAATGTATGTTCGGCTTGGAAGATGAAGTCATCTGAGCACATTCTCTGTGAATGCCCAGCATTAATTTGGTTAAGGAGACTAATCTTTCACAAGGAAATATGTTTGAAAGCGGAGTTGAAAAATTCTGCCACTAAGGATGTCCTATTGTTCATTAGGGAGGTGGTACGTCTCTTAGAATAAACAAAACCTAAGATATAATAAATCTTTCAGGTCGCAGTGTCTGCCCTATGGGCTAAGGTATTAATTATAAAAAAACCACAAAAAATCCAATAGAATACAACATAAAAATATATTAAAGGTATTAAGGCGTGATACTAAACCACTGGGATTCGCGCCTTATTTACAAAATAAGTTAAATTGGTACTCCGATAAGTTCATGTTTTTTTGACACGGTAGGTGGCGCTGTAGTCGAGATATTTTCATTTTCAGCAAATAACTTAGTAAAATTCTCATAATTTTAGGAAGACATCGAAAGAAAAACTGGAATATTCTTGAAACAAAAGACAAGATTTACCAGTACTCACCAACATCAGAATTGGTAGCCTTGGCTGATTTTAATATCCACAATGATAATTGGTTGACCTTTACGAATGGTAGAGACCCAACCCTTGTATAGCCTACTCGCAAAAGGCTACTCTGGAACTTCAAAAATGCTAACTGGTAGCTCCTGAATCAATTTTATAGCTCACTAGCTGTTCCCGGGCGCTTTGCTACCCGCCCACCGACGCCACGCCCACTTACACCCGCGTGTCCTGGCTGCACCATCCCACTGACCTTCCGCCCACTTACACCTGCGTTTCTCGGCTGCCGCATCCCACTGACCCCCACCCACTGACCTCCCGCCCACTGGCGCCACGCCCACTTACACCACAATAACTAACCAAATCACCAATCCAGAAATCTATAGAATCGACACTTATACAGGCAAAAAATGTAGACTTGTTCGAATATTCTTTATATGAAGATTATATACAGAGAAAAATACATTTTCCACCCCAGCGCCACCTATCGGTGTCAACGACTTTCTTTTTATTTAAATATTATATGGTGTGAATTTGAGTCAAATCGTTCCATAAATAAGAATTTTCGGGGAAAAAAACGACACCAGCGCCACCTATCGGGTCCAAATTTTGTCAACGACTTTCTTTTTATTAAAATATTATATGTTGTGAATTTGAGCCAAATCGTTCAATAAGTAAGAATTTTCGGAATAAAAACGACACCAGCGCCACCTATCGGGTCCAAATTTTGTCAACGACTTTCTTTTTATTTATATATTATATGGTGTGAATTAGAGCCAAATCGTTCCATAAATAAGAATTTTCAGAAAAAGACGATACCAGCGCCACCTTGCGGGGCTGAACCAACTCTACAACCTTCGCGTAGCAATTATGAACAAACTCGCAGAAGGAAGTATCCAATTTGGTCCAGCCGTTTTCAAGTTTTAAGCATCCGAACAAACCACGATTCATTTTTATATAGGGTTTTTCAATAAGAGCACTTCAACTTTTTTTTTAAATAAAACACAAACTGTTTGATTTTTGAACTAACTTTTTTTTTATCAACGAATTTGAACATATACATATGATACATTTAATTTTTCGGTGAAAATCTGCATCATTTTCGATTTGCTCTTGAGCCCAATTCACGAATCGGCGTCGCTTCAAATGGTCAAACGGCTTTAGTTGTTGTGTCAGCTTGATCTTATACGGATGTAGGCCAAGATCTTTACGTAAAATCGATTGTCGAACGGGCTGGCTTGTTAAATGGACCGTAAAATGGCCGTAATGCTCTTAAAGTAGCGGCAACAGAACGATTATTTTGATAAAAAATTTGCACGATTTGCAATCGCTGTTCACATGTGTAGCGTTCCATGATGAAATGTATACTAATGAAGTTTCCAAATGACAAAAGAACAATAAAAAATATGGCGTCGTTCGCCGTCCCTATCGGAGAAAAGTTGAAGCACTCCTATTGAAACACCCTATATATTTATATAGATTTTCTTGGTCAACCTGCTTTTCCAACAATAATGCTGATAAAGCATCTCAACTTTTCACGTCAACCATTTTGCTAGGAATGAAAAATTTCATTCCTCGCTCCTTTAAGAAAAGATATTCGTAAGAATAAGTGGTTTAATGATAAATGCAAGTCAGCAGTTGCTAGTAAAAAGGCAGCCCATTTGGACTACGTTAATTGCACTTCCGAAGAAAACCTTGGTAATTTTCAAATAGCCAAAAACAGAACAAACCCTATAATAAACAGAACCAAAACATTATATGTTCTCAAGACTAGAGATAGCATGTGAAAATTTGTGGATTCAGATTCAAACAGTCGAAGCTTTTGGTCGTTTGCTGCCTTGGTTAAAAGAAACTTTGCAGACAATACTTAATATATTCCTTCTTTATTCCATAATGGCAATCTTTATAAAACTTAGAAAGCTTATCTCCTAACTTTGCATTTTGCTGGTGCGTCTACGTCTACCCTTCCATTATCTAACCAAAGTCCACTAATTCAAGGAATGTCTAAACTATATTTCGATCAACGGGTTGTTTTTAAAATTCTTAAGAAACTTGACCCCAATAAAGCAACTGGACCCAACGGTACTTCTACATTATTATTGGAAAGATGTCATAATACTTTGGCGAAACCGCTTAGCAAATTGTTTCATCTCTCAATGAAAACAGGTGTTTTTCTGTCAATTTGGAAAATAGCAAATATTCAACCAGTCCCGAAAATAGTTGATAAATCTGCACCTACTACTACCGCTCCATTGCTCTTTGTCGGTTCTTTCGAAGGTAATGGAATCTATCGTTAATTTAAACTAATGAGCTTTTCGGATACGATTGTTCTTTTAACCGATGTACAGTATGGATTTCGAAAAATTCACTCTTCAGGTGAAGTCATGATGTGCATGAATCATTGTTGGGAGTGAAGCATTGAAAATCTTTCAAAAGAGTATGAGTCAAAAATGTTTCATGATTGTCTTATTAATAAGATTCGTGCGCTTAACTTACACATCTCTCCCATTGGATGGCTTGATTATTATTTATGGAACCGTAAAATAAAAGTTGTATTGATAGCTATATCTTCAGCTTCACATGTGATCAATGCTAGCACCCGCACCCTTGTCTCTTTTATTTTCGACCTTGCATAGTACAGGGTGAGAAAAGGTTTTCATTGGCTTTAAGGCAATTACATGGTCATTAAATTTGAATATTTTCCTGATAATGAGATTAATATAGATTGTATAAGTCGAAGTAATGAAAAATTAGGCTAAGAAATGATTTGAAACCGGATTTTACGATTTCGTTATCATTAATAATAAGGGCACTATTGATAACCGTGTAATGTGCCAATTTGGTAGACGGTAAGACTCGAGATCTTGTTTTTTAAACTGTAGCTAGCTGACTAGCCAAACTTATGATCATGTGTGGTTTTTTGCATTTTGTTTATGCATAAAAGGCGAGAAGCGAGTTTTTCTCAAAATTCTCGTCTTTAAGTTTCGTCCGACAATTTGAAAGCGATTATGTACAAATAAAAAAACAAAAGGCGAGAAAACTGAGCGAAAAATGAGTCGCTCAATTTTTTCTTTAGAAAAAATATAATATATAGTTTTATAATTGGATTAATATATTATGAAATTATAAAAATAATTATTCGCTGGTTTAAAGGAGGCGATTATGGGATAATTTAATTCCTTTTCATGTCCTTTAAAGATCATTAAATATACCTATATAAACATTCAATTAATTCACTATTGAATTTTCATATTTTATATTTCTAATTAATTTAAAAACCAACACATAAAAATTAAGCATTTTCATGCAAGTTCCCTAATCGGATATACAAAGATCTGATGTGCAAAGATTGAATAAAAACGGGCTTTGAGTAGTTAATTAAAATTCGATCATAAAATTAATTTATTTTAATAATTTAAAAAACAAGATCTCGAGTACTTCGTCTACTAAATAGGCACTTTACACAATCTTTAATAGTGCCATTATTATTAATGATGATGAAATTATTATCAATCCAGTCCAGGATTGGGATTTTGCACAAAACGCGAGAAGCGGGTTTTTTACAAAATTCTCGCCTTTTAGGTTTGTTCGACGGTTATGCACAAAACGACAAAAGAAAAAGCGAGAAAACTGAGCGAAAAAAAGTTGATAAGTTTTATCTTGGGTAAAAATATAATAAACTAGCTGAAATACCCAGGTTGGCTAGCTTTCCCCACCAGACTATCATCCATCCAACTGACCATCAGGACCATTCAAGACCCACCTTGAGATACCCCAACACACACCACATATAGCAGCACTATTATTATTATTATTATATTTATTTTATTTTAATTTTAATTGAGGGTATAGCACTCCTTATTTCCGTGGCACAAGTCATTTAGTGAGGTGTCCCTTGGTAATAAGTTTAATATATATGTCTTTAAGTCAAGCAACCAACTACGTCAACCAACTCAACACCATTATCACATTAACCCACTACAATCATATAGCCTAATCGTCGCCACCACTAACGAAGTTTCAGATAAATCGGATAAGTGGTCTTCGAGTTATGCGCGAACTGACATACAGACATACAGACAGTTTCATTTTTATATATTAAATCATATGCGGGCTTAAAGAAGGCGATTACGGGATGATTCAATTCCTTTTGGTGTTTTTAAAAGATCCTTAAAAATATATAAACATTCAATTAATCAATTATTGAGTTTTCATGTTTTAAGACGTTTTTATTAGCTCGCTTTCGTGTATGTCTGTCTGTGCGGGTGGAAATTTGTAATTGTTTTAAACTAACTTCCCATTGAGCTAGAGACTTTAAACAGAGCTTACAACTTTTTTTTTTTTTTTTTTTTTATAATTCGCGCACGCTTCAAGGGGTTCGCACCCTTATAATGCTCGGCTATATGCTTGGCACAGCGTGGGCGTTAAGGAAGAGGAGGAGAAAAGAGGAGATGCCTATGAGCTTGTGTTTTGAATGCCTGTGGATCATGGATCATAGTGATGTGGAAAGACATAGCTTGGCAGAGCATTCCACATACGTGTTGTGCGGCTGAAGAACGAATCCCTAAATTTAACTGTACGTCCGAAGATGGGCTTGAGGGTAATCTGATGAGCATTTAGAGCGCCACGAGTATTGCGGTTGAATTCAAGGAGAGTTGGCATGCAGCTGGCAATTTCTCTTGAGCACCGCTGGTAGAAGAAACGATAAAACAGTGACAAGCAAGAAACGTTCCTGCGGTGTTCAAGCGAATCTATTGATTTCGCTATATTTTCGTCACCGATAAGTTTTATCGCGTGGTTTTGTATTCTATCTAGCTGATGCAAAGTAGTCTTAGGCGCACCAGACCAGATATGGCAATTGTACTCAAGTTTTGGGCGAATAAAAGCCTTGTAGCCTTGCCTTGGTAGCCAGATCAGAGGGAGAGAAATATTTCTTGCACCGGGCTAGAAAACCTAAACATTTCGCAGCATTTTTAGCGATGGTAAATATGTGGTCATTCCAACGAAGCTTGTCGTTAACGCACATACCGAGAATTGCGAGATTTTTAGTTTCCTCGATGCAAGTGCCATTCATGGATAATGGCATGGGGTTAAGGATTCGCTTGGACGACAGGAGACAACATTGGGTTTTGGAAGCGTTAAATTCTACTCGATTGATTTCTCCCCATTGTATTATGTTGTCAAGGTCAGCATTTAACGAGCTGAACATACGAAGTTGTTTGTGTTCCATATCAGAATCAGGAGGGACGTTCCACAAAATTATATAAGAAGCTGTCGTCAGCGAAAGAGTGAATTGGATTAGAAGTAACAGATAAGAGATCATTAATAAAAATGAGAAAGAGTGTCGGGGACAGAACAGAGCCCTGGGGAACGCCAGCATTATGTGGTGTATTTCAGACTTGAAACCGTCCAAAACAACTTGAATTGAGCGGTCCAAAAGATAGCTTCTAATCCAATGAAGCAGTTTATCATCAACACCATAAGCACGCATTTTAGACAAAAGAGCTTGATGCCAAACTCTGTCAAATGCCTTTGAAATATCGAGTGCAACAGTTTTGCTTTCTCCAAAATGATGCAAAGATCGGTTCCACTGTTCGGTGAGATATACCATAAAATCACCAGTAGAACGTTGCCCACGAAATCCATACTGCCGGTCACTAAGGATTTCGTTGGTTTCAAGATATTTCTTAAGCTGATAATCAAGATATTTCTTAAGCTGATAATTGGGGTTAATGCAACCCGGGAAGACTGGGATTCCTCAGACTCCCCGGGAGCAGGCAACGATGAAGCGCATTACACAGCCACTCTCGCTGCAAGACCGTTGAACGGGACAATAGTGCCCATCCGACAAGAGGTGACCCTGTCTAGCAGAATTCAACGGATCTAGAGGAGACAACCTCGATAAAAAATCCTCAATCCAAGGTGAGACACGTGCGCTGAGGGATGAATGGCCATGAGGATTTTGGTCGCTAGCACGGGACTCCGGATACCTGGTACCCTCCGGCTTAAAGTGACCTTACCACAGCAAGAGGCTCTGCGGTGGTGGACCTTCCTTTCCTCAAAAAACGTTACTTATGGATAGTACAAAAAATAATTTAAATCTTGAGGGCGGTGCTCCTCCAAACGCGCCAATCTCAGAAGCCAAGGACCACTCAGGTCCTAACTCTGAGAATGATAACAACAACTACGACAGCACAGACTCGTCGACAATAACCGAAAAAAAGACTTCACTTAAGTGGGGCGGCAAGGAAGCGACTCAAATTCCTAAAAAAATCGGGGCTCACCCCCGACGAGGCATTAACTATGTGTCAGACCAAAATCAAAGACAGGAAGACTGACACGAAAATCAAACGAGTTCGATCCGACGACTCCAGCCCCAAAAACCCGCCAAAGCGAGACAAACCTACGCACGCCCCCACAAAAGTAATCAAAACACCCAGCACCACTGCAAATACAGGTTCGGGTCAAGGCGAAGAAAAAGTGGTGGCAAGCGGATCTGGGAGAATGCCACGATACAGTGACGTCACGAAAGCCATCAGGTTGGCGATTATCGACCAAGGCTTTCTGAAGTCAGACTGAAAACGGCAGAGATGTCACAAATTCAAGACTCCATTATGGACGCAGTAGCTGAGCTCCCACTCGATGGCATAAGCCCTAACTTCCTGGGCTGCATACCAAAGAATGGGTGGCTATCAGTGAACTGCGCAGATGAAGACACGGCAACATGGCTCACCAAGACTACCCCAAGTCTAATACCATGGCCAAGTGCCAGCCTAAAGATTGTTGGAGAGGAAGAAATACCACGCAATAAAATTTTTTACGTATATCTTCCTCACAGCAGAAACGAACCGAATGAAAAAATTCGCAGGCGCCTAGTGGTCCAAAACAGAGAGCTAAGGAATGAGGATTGGAAGATACTCTCAAGAAAAGATAGAGAAAAGGAGTATCTCCAACTGACCATCTCAGCCTCGCCAAAAATTGCTGAGAACCTTAAAGGCTCAAATTACAAAATCAACTGGCTCTTCGGGTCTGTTTATTTCAGGCTCAAAAAAGACCACGAAAAGGAGAAAGCAGATGCGAAAGTGGTACACGATAAGGCGCCACCAAAACCAGGGCAATCAAGTCTCTCAGGAAGACTAAGGCATCACCCAACAACAACTACCACTAAAAACACTACCAAAACAGACCAGGCTAAACGGTCCAAAAAACATGGCCTAGCAGCAGCAAGACCGACAAAGCCCACCGAGTCCACGACAACACAGGGCTCTCAAGACAAGCCGGTTAGCCCAAAAAACACCCAAAATGCTGAAGTGCGTGCAGATAAATCTGCATAAATCCAAGGCAGCAACCGCCAACCTATGCCTGCTCTTCGCAGCCAAAAACGGGGACATAGCTCTCATCCAAGAGCCATGGACCAAATACGACAAAATTCTGGGAATACCAAACAATATAGGTAAGTTGATTTACAACAAAGGGAACGAAAGACCAAGGACAGCAATCCTATGTCGCCACTCGTTCAACATTTACTATCTAAATCAATTTATTTCCAGAGACCTAGTCGCGATCTCCCTAGAGACGCCCATTAACACCGGAAGCAAGAGCACCATCAATTTTGCCGCTGCCTACTTCCCGGGAGACGAAGAAGACCCCCCTCCGGAAACAATACAGAGCTTTGCAGAATACTGCATAGCTCACAGACAGAAATTCGTGATCGGATGCGATGCAAATTCTCACCACACAGTCTGGAGAAGCACCGACACAAACACAAGAGGTGAGCAACTGCTAAACTATTGCTTAACAAACAATATTATTATAAATAATGTGGGGAATGATGCAACCTTCATAAACGCCATAAGGAGAGAGGTACTGGACCTTACCCTGTCAGATGCAGGTACGGCTAGCACGATCCAAAACTGGCACGTAATGAAAGAGGCATCATTCTCCGATCACATGTATATCAATTTCAATATCGAAACACCCCACAGGGTTCAATCTCTAATAAGAACCCCAAAACACATTAACTGGCAAGACACACTTTCAAGACACACTCCAAGCTAACCTAACAGGCTTCGGTTACCCAATTAGAACAATTGCAGAATTAGATAGCACTGCAATCGACCTTACCGAGACAATCATGAATGCCTACCATACAAGCTGCCCCGCAGTACTTGTCAGAGGCACGAGAGATGTTCCATGGTGGAACCACGATCTCGAGGCCAAAAGAAGAGAGGTAAGAAAACTTTTCAACTAGGCTAAACGGTCATACAACTGGACGGCCTATCGAACCTCCCTTACTAGATATAACGCTGCACTAAAAAACAGCAAAAGGAACAGTTGGATAGAATTTTGCGAAAGTATTGACAAACTACCAACAGCATGTCGACTACACAAAGCTCTCTCTCTCGACCATAAAAATCCACTCGGATCTGTCAAAAAACCAAACGGTGAATTGACATCCAACAGACTAGAAACTCTTGACTGCCTAATAAAAAGTCATTTCCCCAACTGCCGAATACTAGGCAACCAAGAAGAAAACGAGGACATTAACACAAACCTCTACCTTATCCCCACGGAAGCTTACAGACGCTCAAACAAAATCTTCACCACTGAAGGAATTCGATGGGCAGTAAATTCCTTCGGCCCCTACAAATCCCCAGGAGGAGACGGAATATACCCGATACTCCTACAACGCGGTTTGCACCTATTAGAATCTCTACTCGTAAAACTCTATAAATCCAGCTATAGCCTAGAATATGTACCAAGGTGCTGGAGAGATGTACGAGTGATTTTCTTACCAAAGGTAGGGAAGAAATCCCCCAAGGATACAAGGTCATACAGGCCTATCAGCCTTACATCATTTATACTCAAATCCATGGATAAAATCTTAGGTCACTACATAAGATCTAATATACTCCAATCAAATCCAATTAACCCCAGCCAACACGCATATCAAGCTGGGAAATCAACGGAAACAGCCCTCCACGAGCTGACCACTGAAATCGAAGATACACTCCGAAGTAAAGAGATGTTACTATGCGCCTTCATCGACATCCAAGGCGCATTCGACAACACTAACTTCGAAGTTATTCAAGCACAAGCTAGAACAAGGAGAATAGATTCCTCTATCATAGGTTGGGTCATGTGCATGCTAAGGGGTAGGAAAATTCGGGCCTCATTTGGTGACGAAACCATCACAATAGCGGCAACAAGAGGTTGTCCACAAGGAGGCGTTTTATCACCACTCTTGTGGCTACTGGTGATGGATCAGTTGCTAGACAGGCTTAAGAACAATCTTATCACAAATATTGGCTATGCGGATGATCTAGTCCTAATGGTTCGAGGTAAATTCGAAAGCACGATAACAGAGCGCATGCAATTAGCTCTCAAAATAGTAAACGAATGGTGCCGGTAGGCAGACCTAAGTGTCAACCCAGATAAAATCGTATGCACCGTTTTCACAAAAAGAAGGAGAACAACTCTTCCCGTCCTAAGATTCCAAGGCAAAATACTCCAAATAATGCCTGAAGCAAAATACCTGGGGGTAATGTTTGACCAAAAACTAACATGGAACTCCCACATATCATACATCACCAACAAAGCTAACAAAGCTTACTTCACTTGCCAACGCATGTTCAGCAAAACGTGGGGAGCAAACCCACAAGTTACTCTATGGCCATACCAAAGCATTATCAGGCCTAGGCTCACTTACGCAGCCCTGATATGGTGGCCAAAAACAGAGCAGTGGAAAACACGCTCAAAACTCAGCAAAATACACCAAAAATAACATAACATAAGCTGATAATTGATCAGCGTTTCCATGACCATGGAAAGAATGGATGTAAGTGCTATGGGTCGGTACGAGGAAGGAGACGACGGCTTCCCTTTTTTGGGTATGGGCTGGACAAATGCTGTTTTCCAACTTCTCGGGAAGAGTCCAGAAGAATAGGATAGATGGAAAAGCTTACGCAATGGTAATGCCAGCTTGGAAGAACACCTCTTCAGAACTAATGGAGAAATACCATCTGGCCCAGCGGATTTGTGTGTGTTGAGATCATTTAAAACCCTAGCAACTGCACGAGTACGAATAAATATCTGTCCCATAGAGTGTTCAATACTCTGAGGTGCAGGAGGCGACAATGCACAATCTGGAAGCGTAGAACTAGCTGCGAAATGCGCAGCAAACAGATTGGCTTTGTCTATAGAGCTGACAACTGGAATGTCATTATAAATGAGCGTTGGAATCGACGACGAGGCTGTATTTTTGATTCTTTTCACGAAGGACCAAAAATTTTTACTACCTTTGGGACATTGTAGTATTTTTTGCCTAAAGTCTAAATGGGAGAAAACAGTAAATGCGTATACGGAAGCAGCCTCATCCGTTTTAGGTTATCACAACAAAACTAGAAAAGAATGGATATCAGATAGCCTATGGAACACCATTCGTGAACGCCAATCCATCAAAGCAGAGTTAAACGCGGCCTCGGGTGCCGTGCGAAGCGCATTAGCGCGTGCATGCGATATATCAAGATATTTGGGAATCTGAATCCATTCCGCCGTCTTTAAAAGAAGACTTAATAGTCAAACTCCCCAAGAAAGGTGATTTGAGCAATTGCGAAAACTAGAGAGGAATTACCCTGATAAACACCATAAAAAAAGTGATCTCCTCTATAATAGCTAGGCGCTTACAGAATGCGTTAGAGCCAATTTTGAGAAATGAACAAGCATGATTTCGCCCAAACCGTTCTTGTACAAATTAACACCCTGCGTATAATCATTGAACAGTCAGTTGAGTATCGCTCTCCTTTGTATATGGTTTTTGTAGATTTTAAACGCGCTTTTGATAGCGTAGGCCGAAACATGATGTGGCAGATTTTGTCTAGCTATGGTGTTCCGGAAAAAATCATTAACATCATTAAGGAGCTGTACCGCGACTGAACATGCCGCGTCATTCATAACGGTCATCTTGGCTCACCTTTCAACATCTACTCTTGAGTCAAGCAAGGCTGCACCCTCTCACCATTGTTTTTCACAATTGTTATCGACTGGGTGATGAAAATAGTAACCCGTACTCCATCGGGTTTGCCATGGAATATTTTTCACCGCCTAGAAGACCTAGATTATGCCGATGATATCTGTCTCCTATAACAATTGCTAGGTGCCATGGAGCGAAAATTAAACTCACTAGAATTCCACGCTTACAAAGTGTGTTTAAAAATTAACGTCTCAAAAACAAAACTACTTCGCGTTAATGCTAGTGGAACATGTGATCTCTCGATTGACGGACATCAGATAGAGGAAGCCGATAAGTTTTGTTATTTGGGCAGCTGGATGTCAAAAAATGGTGCTGACGTGTAAACAAGGCGCGACACTCCTATAGTATGCTAAATAATATATGGAACTACTCGCAAATCTCCCCGAATCTAAAGCTAATGATCTTCAGATCTAACGTTCTCTCAGTACTCTTGTATGGCTGCGAAACGTAGAAAGTCACAGAGTCAATTGCGACGCGCCTCCAAGTTTTCGTCAACAAGTGCTTAAGGAGGATACTGAGAATAAGATGGCCGGACATTATCACCAATCAAGACTTGCGGAGAGTAACACAGCAGGAAGCAATCGCGATCACCATCAGACGACGAAAATGGGGCTGGATTGGCCACACTTTGACAAAGCCAGCGGACGACATTACGCAACTAGCGCTCGACTGGAATCCACAAGGAAGCCGCCTAGTTGGCCGTCCTAGCAAGACATGGAAAAGGACAATAGAAGAGGAAGCAAGATCCTAGGGGACCGAGTGGCGTCTCTTGAAACCTCAGGCTATAAATCTAGGTCATTGGCGGGCGTTGGTAGAAGCCCTATAAGGATATAAAAATTATAAAAATCATTACTTAAGAAAAAATCATTTTAATTTTATTTATTTCCAGTCGAACTCCCAATGGGTGTTCAACTAAAATAAAGTCAAAGTTACTACTAGTCGTATGACGCAATAATATCGTTTAGTCGAAATGTCGACAAATGTGCGAAATGCTTATAACGGGTGTTTTTTTAAGAGGTTGCCGATTTTTTTTTTGAATAAAACACATATAAAATTATGAAATGACCAAAATTTTTTTTTATTTGGTAGATAATTTTTTGGCATTTAACATTTAAATACAATTTCTGGCATATCGCTACCACGACTATTTTTCACAAATGTCATTCTGGAGGTCCAATTTTCCAGCACTTTTTTAAGCATTTGAGGGCGTATGTCAGCAATGACACGTTGAATATTGGTTTCCAAAGCGTCAATCGATTGAGGTTTATCCACATAAACCAATGACTTCACGTATCCCCACAAAAAGTAATCGAGTGGCGTCAAATCGCACGAACGCGGAGGCCAATTCACCGGACCATTTCTCGAAATAATGTTGTCGTTGAAAGTTTCTTTCAATAAGTCGATTGTTTCACGTGCTGTATGGCAAGTGGCACCATCTTGTTGAAACCACATTTTATCCATATCCATATCTTCAAGATTTGACAACAAAAACTCATTTAACATGGTTCTGTATCGATTTCCATTCACGGTAACGCGTCGTCCTTCCTCATTTTTAAAGAAATATGGACCGATGATCCCACCAGCCCATAGACCGCACCAAACAGTACATTTATCAGGATGCATTGGTAATTCTTGAACGGCGTGTGGATTATCTTTGCTCCAAATGCGACAATTTTGTTTGTTGACGTATCCATTTAACAAAAAATGCGCCTCATCACTGAAGAGAATTTTACGGTAAAAAAATGGATCTTCGTTCAATTGATTTAACGACCAATCACTGAATTCACGGCGCAAACGATGGTCGTGTGGCTTTAATTCTTGCACCAATTGAATTTTGTATGGCACCAAACCCAAATCTTTACGTAAAATTTTCCATAAAGTCGATGGACAAAGTCCAATTTGCTGAGCACGACGACGAATCGATAAATTGTCGTTTTCTTCGACACTGGCCTCAACGACAGCAATATTTTCTTCTGTACGAACTCTTCTCATTCTTGTCGGTGGCTTGGCATCCAAAAGAGTGAATGTAGACCGAAATTTGGTAATTACGTTCTTTATGGTGGTCTCTGACGGACGATTATGTGCACCATAAAATTCACGAAGTGCTCTATAAACATTTTTAATTGAACACTGATTTTGAAAATAAATTTCCACGATTTGAAAACGTTGTTCTGGAGTTAACCTATTCATAATGATTTGCCAAACAATACTGAGTAGAAATGCCACTTTGAGCTGTCAAAACAACTGTCATAAAATAAAACGACATCTATCGGAAAAACAAACCTCCTAAAAAAACACCCTTTATAAGACCCCAAAATGTTGGGTTTGAAAGTTTCAGGAAAACTTTCCTGGAAGATACATCTTTATGAAATTTAAAAAAAACGAGAAAGTTTGGGCTTCATAAGACGTTGTTGTCGTTTGCTCTCCGTCGGCAGAGACGCGTTTTGGTAGCACTGTTATATAAAATATTAACGACAAATATTACGGTAGTTCTTCATAAACCCGTTCTCTAGTTCCACGTCCTTTTGTCATGTAGATAACATGTAGAACCCAACATTTCATATGCACGAAATTGCCGCTGCATTTTAAGCCGGCTTACAGTCTGCTTGTAGAAAAACGACAGTTCGGATTTGCATCCAATTTAAAGAGGATGCACAGCCGATTTTTTTAATGAATTTTTATCCGATACGCTGCGCTGCTTTGGCGCCAAAACTGAATTTTTGACCAACATGCAGCATAAACTGCGCAGCGGCTGAATTCTTGGCAGCCTCATTTTATCAAAGAGTAACTTCGACTTTTAATCTACAGGCCTTCAAAATAGCCGTCAACAAATTCTTGATGGACGACCGAAGTATTCATTAGTAGATTAAAAAAAAATATTTTTTTTGTATTATTTATGTTTCTAATATTTGTAATATTTTCTTGGTCAAGGGTGTTTTAGTTTTCTCTGACCATGAACCATTGATTAAAGCAAACCATTTGGACTCGTGCCGTTTTAGTGTTTTTCCGTATTGCTTTACAATGAATTAAAGAATTCTAATAGCGTGGCCACACAAGCGTGGGAATGAAAGTCATGCCAATGAAAGTTATGGCTACACATAAAGCGGATCTTACACCAGTCAATTTATTGCGCAATATTAAGTATTGTGTCGTGTGCAATTATTGCACCTGTTTTTCGTTGAATTTCTTCTGCGTAAGTGATCCTGATTTCGGAGATCTTATAATCTACACATGTTTGCCATACAGGGCTCCTAGGCAATGAGGAAAGTTCCAACGGTCATTAAATTCTTGGGCTATATTTATAAAAGAAGCATTAAAACATTTTTTTTATGAATCTTTGAGGATTTCGAGCATTCCAGATGATGTTTATATGAAGACACATAGACCTAAAAAAAGAAAGATACAACCAGAAGACGAATTTCTTCAATTGGCTTGCGAGGGACTCCGCACACCTCGTGATGACTTTAATGATTTAGGAATAACGTGGACTAATGAGCTCTAAAAAGTGGATCCAAGACAGCAAGTTTTTGCGAAAAAGTTCATAAATGATATATTGTTTGAAGGGCAAATGGGTTCACTGCATAGAAACTCAGTTGTAATACATGGACCTTCAAATGCACCATTATCTGCTTACAGTTGTGTATCAAGCGTTCCGGTTTCATAAAATAACACAAATTCTGAAGGCATTACGAATATGTCGACATGTCTTCGAACCGTATCTTAATTTTTTCGTCATTTCAGGAAATGTAAACAAAATAATTGCAACTGAAAATATATCTGTACATATGTTTTTCTTAATTTCTACTTAGACCGACTTTACACCGTACATACTTTATTATCAAATTAGTATTATACTATTATACTACCTACCATATTCGGTTTTACATCGCATGAGATGAAGTTAGATTCAGTTAAAGTTTTTTGGTCTTAAGCTAAAATTAATATTATATATGTTTTGAATATGTCATTAATAATTAAATCGAAATAAGCAAGCAGTTGTGTTTTTGATTTTACCTCAAGTTTTTTTCTTATTTTTCATTTTACTGTCCGTAAAAAACATTTTTATACTTCATACTTTATTTTTGATAGCTATTGTATCGAGATACTTTATTTTGATATTATGCTGTTAACGTTTGGTTTTACACCGCATACTTTATTACTATTATACTATTTTGATAATAAAGTATGCACGGTATTACTTTATATAACCTTTTAAACAAGTGCACAGAGCTTCACATGTTCCATCACTATTTAGCTGATGGTTATTGGTGAAAAAAGTGGAAAATTTTAAATCCTCAAATGTTGCTCCCATTGCTAAATAGCGTAGTGTTGTATATAGTCTTTTACGAGGTGAAATATAATCCCTCATTGGAGTACTTTGTTTCATGATGAATGTCGATACAATTTCCACTAAACTTCTCATTCATTCTGAGAAAGTTGTGGTAGTCACTGGGTTCGACTCTTATTTCATTTAATAAGTGTTGATGACCATTTGTTATGCGCTTCTTAAACCATTCTTTGTCCATTTTTTTCGTTTTTCCCTTTTACTTTTTTTTGCAAATTAAAATTCCGATGCCAATGTAAACTAAATCAGAATCACTAATTTCCCACATGTCTTCTAAGCCATGAATCTTGCGCAATAACAATGCTACGTGTAAGGATAAACCATTTTCAAGCAATATTTTTGCTCATTTATTTTTTGTAATAATATTGACTGGTGTAAGGCCCGCTTAACGAAGCATTTGTTTGAGTTTGTTTGTATGTATGACAATTTGTTGTTGTTTTGCGGTATAGAATGTTCATGCTTGCGACGAGTCATCTTTTGTACATGACTTTTGATTTAAATAATTTTTCTCTTTCCAACGCACTAAAAACCTACCAGTTTCGCTGGACATGACTTTTATTCCAATGGCTATGTGGCCACGCTCCAAGACAATACACAGGCATGGGAATGAAAGTCATACCCATGAACGTTGTGACTACACCTAGCAAAGCATTTGTGGCTTTTTGTGTGTATGTTTGTCAATTTTTAGTTGTTTTGCCGTATAGAACGTTCATGCTTGCGGTGGAATCAAGCTTCCTCTTTCCAACTCACCAACAAAAACAAAATTACTTTTTAGAACTACACATTGTAACGAAGTGTTTTCCCAGCCGGGGTATCCTCAGCGTGACCAGGGTTCTTTGTTCAAAAGGGTCGTTACAATAAAAGATTTTTATTTAATTTAGGAACTCAGGATTTGGTGTTGATTGTTTCCTTAAAGAAGTTATAATAAATCTATGGTTATTTCAGTGACTTAGTTCTAATTCTTAAGTTATGATTCTTTAAAATCAGTTATAATGGTTATTTCAATGGCTTAATTCTAATTTTCAAGTTGTGGTTCTGTTGGCTGTGCTGTCTTCGTAGCACAGTGACAAGGGTACTTCGCTTGTTTACTATGGCAGAAAGTCTAAGTCTAGTTCTGAGCAATGGCACGCTTGTGCACTGTAACAGAATATCTATGTCCAGTCTTCTGAGCAGTGACGAAGATGCTTCGCTCGTGCACTGTAACAGAGTGTCTATGTCCAGTGTTCCTGGGCAGTGACAAAGGTACTCCGCTTGTGCACTGTGACAGAATAGTCCCAGTCCAATCTTCTGAGCAGTGACGAAGATGCTTCGCTCGTGCACTGTAACAGAGTGTCTATGTCCAGTGTTCCTAAGCAGTGACAAAGGTACTCCGCTTGTGCACTGTGACAGAATAGTCCCAGTCCAGTCTTCTGAGCAGTGACGAAGATGCTTCGCTCGTGCACTGTAACAGAGTGTCTATGTCCAGTGTTCTTGAGCAGTGACAAAGGTACTCCGCTTGTGCACAGTGACAGAATAGTCCCAGTCCAGTCTTCTGAGCAGTGACGAAGATGCTTCGCTCGTGCACTGTAACAGAGTGTCTATGTCCAGTATTCCTGAGCAGTGACAAAGGTACTCCGCTTGTGCACAGTGACAGAATAGTCCCAGTCCAGTCTTCTGAGCAGTGACGAAGATGCTTCGCTCGTGCACTGTAACAGAGTGTCTATGTCCAGTGTTCCTGAGCAGTGACAAAGGTACTCCGCTTGTGCACTGTGACAGAATAGTCCCAGTCCAGTCTTCTGAGCAGTGACGAAGATGCTTCGCTCGTGCACTGTAACAGAGTGTCTATGTCCAGTGTTTCTGAGCAGTGACAAAGGTACTCCGCTTGTGCACTGTGACAGAATAGTCCCAGTCCAGTCTTCTGAGCAGTGACGAAGATGCTTCGCTCGTGCACTGTAACAGAGTGGCTATGTCCAGTGTTCCTGAGCAGTGACAAAGGTACTCCGCTTGTGCACTGTGACAGAAACTCTAGGTCTAGTTCTGAGCAAATGGCAAGGATACTTCGCTTGTCGATATGCTGCTGAACTGGTCAGAGGTCAAAAAGGAAGAGACCATTTGCAGAATTTCTGCCTCCTTTTATAGTGGTCGGATCGGGTTAAACTGCTAAAACCGTGGGAAATCATGTCTTGCTATTTTACTATGGTTGGTCCATGGTCCCGTTATGGCCGTTATTGCTATGCGAAAATTTGGTATGGCCGGTTCTCCTGGTTGTTGTTGTTTACTATATTCCTATCGTTTTTTTGTCATGTTGTTGTTGTTGTAATCGCTGTTTGTGATTTCAGCTGTTCAATTACGTGCACAAAATTCTTTGCTGTTGTCTATAATTCAGCAACGGAACATCTCGTGTTGTTGTTGTTGTAATCGCTGTTTGCGATTTCAGCTGTTCAATTGCATGCACAAAATTCTTTGTTTGTGTTGTGGTTGTATTAGTTTATATAATGTTGACGAGCCCTCTTTTGTTGCGAACGGTGCGTAGTTCGTTGAACTGGTCAGCTGGTTCGTTGACCCAGTCAGTCCTTTTGTGTTGCTACTGTACTGCATATTTCCTCTCTCTTCCCCCTTTTCTCTAATCAACGATTATGCTTTATGCGGTGTTGGTTGATCTCTTGTTGCTCTTTTTTCCCACTCTTCTCGTAGTGCATTTGTCCAGTTTTCATTTAGTCGCAATGGGAGTGGCTACGCGGTGTGGAGAGTTTTTCTCTATTTAATGTTGCTGCTTGGCATCTTATCAGTGATAGTCTTGCATAATTGCCTTTCTTTTGCCAGATCAGTTTAGTATTCTTATCAAGAACCACTCTCCAGATGATGATTTCAGCGACCACTTCGACCTGTTTCGTGTACTTTGCTACCATTGAGGTGCCGTCGGCATTTCACCCTTTTGGTTGTGTGATGCTGTCGATAAAACAATTGGTATAAAGGAATATACAGACATTTTTGGTGTGACAAGTAGGGAATTCTTTCTTTATTCTCACGTATAAATATATATAAAAATTCAAAAATAAAAAGATGTACATTTGATGTGTGGGGCAATTGTCCCTCAAAATTGTTCCTCACACCTCCCGGTCACGTCGGATGACGCTAGTTCTTCCAGCTCGGGTTAGCAGGATGGTGAAGAGTGTAACAGCTTCGTCGTGTGAGAACTTCAGCCGCCGCCAGTTTTCCCTTTGTATCCTGCTTCGTGCGTCCTTGACCTTCTGTCGTACTTCTGGGGACCAGTGTTCCGGACTAACTTCATTGTTGGTTGTAGTGTCGTTGCTCGTGGAGGTGGGTTCGACTCTTTCCGGGGAGCTTGTCTTGCAACGTTTCGGTGGGGGTTGTTTATTCGAATCACCTGGACGTTTGCCTCTGGTTGTGCGGATAAATCTTTTCCTATTGTTGTCACTCTCGCCACTGTTTTCGCTGCTGCTATCACTGCTACTGTCGCTACTACTTTCACTGCTACTGTCGCTGCTGCTGTTGTTGCTGCTGCTAGAACGGCTATAAGTCTGACTATGCCTGCGGTTGTGGCAGTGGTTGTCGTTGGGGTTGCTGTTCGGCTGGTGGTTTACCTCCTCTTCGTTGCCAAAGACTAATTCAGGGAATTTGGTTCCTGGTGCCGCGTGTTTTTGTAACTCCTCGGCCAGTAATCTCCTTTTGCTTGTTGCGCTTACGTGGGACATCCTGTCTCCCACCGAGTAGAGATTCGCCACGTCGCTGTCCATCACTTTCTCGGCCGCCTCCAGTAGGTACACCCCGCAGTCGGTGAGGTTCGGTTGTTGCAGAGTGTTTGCCCGTACGCAGGGGTAACACCCTTGAAAATCATTCCAGGTCCCTGGGTGCCCTTTCGCCCGCTGTTCCTGTATGCAGTACGCTCGTAAAAACGACATCGCCTGCTTGCGTTCGCCTCCGGCCAAGGAATCATAAAGGTGGATCTCTGCTTTTTCGGGGCGTCCGGGGTGGCTGACCACGGCCAGGTACCAGTGGTGACTTTCTCATATTGGGAGTAATGCGAGCTCGCTTTGGAGGAATACCTCTTTTCGATCCCAGCGTCGTACCTGGTTGTGCCGCTACATGGCTGTCTGCTCCTCCTCCCCTTTTTGAGTGAGTTTGGCGTCCCGCATCTGTGAGATCAGGAAGGGGCTACATGCCTTTATTTTGTTGCGTTGGCCTTCTTCCAATCGACTTAGGAGCCACTGCATTCCTGTCTCGATAAGTACGTCGCTTAGGTACGTATTTTCCTGTAGGAAGCGGTAGTCGCAGACTCTGACTTCGTGGCCTCCAGGTCCTGTGGGGTATTTACAGAGAATTCGTAAATCTTCAGCTTCCTTCGGTTGATTCACCAGGCGCCACGCGTTTGGTGTGCGTGTAATGATGATTTTCCTCTGGTAGTCATCTTTAGGTGCTTCCTGAACGGATCTGTTTTTAATTGACATCGTTTTCGAATTTTTTTCTTTGTCGGCATATCTGTCCTGATTAAACTAATCTTGTTGACTATTTTGGTTTCGTCGTTTCGTTTGGAAAGAAACCTCGGTTTCTGCATTTAACGCCGTTAATCCTGATAGCGGTTTTTATTTCCTTGCTGGAGTACTTCTTGGTGTGATCGTCTAATAGAGTATGTTGTTGTAATCTGGTCCTCTAGTGAATTAATTGCTGCAACATTGTTGCCTGATCCACTGATATTACTAATGTTGTTGCCGTGGGTGTAGTTGAGAGGTTCGTTATTTTCTTTGTTTCGTATTTGGTAGTTTCAATTTCGCTGGTTTAGTGACGACGATTTATGATTTTTGAAAACTACTTGGTTTTCCCTGGCGATGAGTTTCCCAGCTGTTGATGTTTCCTCTTGGGGGTCACTTGGAAGATTTTGGTAGAATACCTTAAGCTCGCTCACGTGAGCGGTGCGCTCTTTCGATTGTCCGTGTAACCTTAATTTTGCGATGACAGGTGAGGCGAAATCAAGTACCTGATAGGGTCCGTCGTATTTTGGCGCAAGCTTGCCAGCGAATCCTTCCAGCGCGTTGGACAGGTGGTGTTGTTTATCAATACCAGTTGTCCCACTTCCGGCTGCCATGGACGTCGTCGTAGGTTGTAGTGTCGCGCCTGATCTCCTGCCGCACGTTCCATGTTTCGTCTGACTATCTCAAAAACTTCTGATAGTTGCTTTGCTCTCATCGGGTGTTTTTGTCACTGTGCCTGTTCCCGTTGTGACCTCGTCGTATAAAGCGTGTGGAAGTCGTGGTTCTCTGCCCTGAGTGAGAAATATCGGACTATATCCTGTTGAATCCTGTTTGCTTGAGTTGATAGCCAGCATGATTTCTGGAATCTTCTCGTCCCATGTGCGCTGTTGAGTTCCTGCCAGCTGTGCAATGATTGTCTTTACGGTGCGATTTGCTCTTTCGGTTGGGTTTTCTTGGGGGGTATGTGGGGCGGTGTATTGATGTCGTACTCACATACTCTGTAGAAACCGTCGAAATGCCTTGCTTGTGAATTGCGCCCCATTATCGGTGATGAGAGCTTTTGGTACGCCGTAACGTGCAAGAATACGCTCTCGAAAGGCCTTCTGGACTCCGTCCGTGGTTGCTCGTCTCATCGGGATTAACTCGACCCATTTCGAGAAGCGGTCGAAGAACACCAAGAGCATGGTGTTTCCGTGCTTTGATCTTGGGAGCGGTCCCACGAAGTCAGCGCATACTATTGCCCATGGTTCCTTCGCTATATGTGTGAGCATCTTTCCTGCAGCCTGCTGTTGGTTTGGTTTGTATCGCTGTTAACTCTCGCAGTGTTTCACGTACCGATTTATCTCACGAAACATTCCTGGCCACTAATATCGTCCGCATATACGCGCCGTGGTCTTCCGGATCCCTAGATGTCCTGCTGACGGGTTGTCGTGGTTCTCCCTGAGAACTTGCTCACGAAGCGTGCTCGCAAAGTTTCCAGGGTGCTGCGTCTTCGTCTCCGGCTTGTTGTGCTATATGGCGATACAGTTGTCCTGATTCGATCGCATAATCGGGATACTTCTTTGGCTCCTCCATGACTTGACTTGTTCTTTTCTCCAGCCACCTACACTTGGGCACTGGTTTGTTGTCTTCCGAATTAGCCATTAGCAAATCTTGTGGTTGTCGGGATAACGCATCTGCTACGACGTTCAATTTTCCACGTCTGTATTGAACATCGAATGTGTATTGTTGGAGTTCGAGTGCCCATCATGCGATCCTTCCAGAGGGACTCGAGATGGAATTTAACCATTTCAGAGAAAGATGATCCGTGATCACCGTGAATTTGTATCCTTTTAGGTACGGCCGCATCTTCCTTATTCCCCAAATTAATGACAGGCACTCCTTTTCGGTGGGGGAGTAGTTTTTTTCAGCTTTGTTTAGGTGTCGGCTGGCGTACGCTATCACTCTCTCACAGCCGCCGAGCTCCTGTGTTAGCACTGCTCCTAGGCTATGGTCACTGGCGTCTGTTTGGAGTGAGAACTTTTGTGAGAAGTCGGGGCACGCGAGAATTGGGGCTTCTGTCAGCTTGGCCTTTAGCTGTTCGAACGCTGCTTGATGCTTTTCGGTCCATCTCCAGTGCTTGCCCTTTTTAAGCAGGGCCGTCAGTGGTCGTGTGGTCTCCGAGAAATCATGTACGAAACGCCGGTACCATGATGCGATACCCAAGTATCTTCATAGCTCTCGTACGTTCCGTGGTGGCTGTAATTCCTTGACGGCGGCGACTTTCTCCGGGTCGGTGTGGATGCCCTGGCTGCTGACTACATGTCCCAAATACCTTAGCTCTGTCTTACAGAATTCGCACTTCTCTGGGTTTATTTTCAAGTTGGCCGCCTGTAGTCGTCTGAAAACTTTGCGCAAATTCTCTAGGTGTTCCTCGAATGTTTTCCCGATGATGATGATATCATCGAGGTATACGAATGCGTGCGGTTCCATCTCCGGACCGATGATCCGATCGAGTGCTCGTTGGAATGTAGCCGGCGCATGTCGATAAAACAATTGGTATAAAGGAATATACAGACATTTTTGGTGTGACAAGTAGGGAATTCTTTCTTTATTCTCACGTATAAATATATATAAAAATTCAAAAATAAAAAGATGTACATTTGATGTGTGGGGCAATTGTCCCTCAAAATTGTTCCTCACACCTCCCGGTCACGTCGGATGACGCTAGTTCTTCCAGCTCGGGTTAGCAGGATGGTGAAGAGTGTAACAGCTTCGTCGTGTGAGAACTTCAGCCGCCGCCAGTTTTCCCTTTGTATCCTGCTTCGTGCGTCCTTGACCTTCTGTCGTACTTTTGGGGACCAGTGTTCCGGACTAACTTCATTGTTGGTTGTAGTGTCGTTGCTCGTGGAGGTGGGTTCGACTCTTTCCGGGGAGCTTGTCTTGCAACGTTTCGGTGGGGGTTGTTTATTCGAATCACCTGGACGTTTGCCTCTGGTTGTGCGGATAAATCTTTTCCTATTGTTGTCACTCTCGCCACTGTTTTCGCTGCTGCTATCACTGCTACTGTCGCTACTACTTTCACTGCTACTGTCGCTGCTGCTGTTGTTGCTGCTGCTAGAACGGCTATAAGTCTGACTATGCCTGCGGTTGTGGCAGTGGTTGTCGTTGGGGTTGCTGTTCGGCTGGTGGTTTACCTCCTCTTCGTTGCCAAAGACTAATTCAGGGAATTTGGTTCCTGGTGCCGCGTGTTTTTGTAACTCCTCGGCCAGTAATCTCCTTTTGCTTGTTGCGCTTACGTGGGACATCCTGTCTCCCACCGAGTAGAGATTCGCCACGTCGCTGTCCATCACTTTCTCGGCCGCCTCCAGTAGGTACACCCCGCAGTCGGTGAGGTTCGGTTGTTGCAGAGTGTTTGCCCGTACGCAGGGGTAACACCCTTGAAAATCATTCCAGGTCCCTGGGTGCCCTTTCGCCCGCTGTTCCTGTATGCAGTACGCTCGTAAAAACGACATCGCCTGCTTGCGTTCGCCTCCGGCCAAGGAATCATAAAGGTGGATCTCTGCTTTTTCGGGGCGTCCGGGGTGGCTGACCACGGCCAGGTACCAGTGGTGACTTTCTCATATTGGGAGTAATGCGAGCTCGCTTTGGAGGAATACCCCTTTTCGATCCCAGCGTCGTACCTGGTTGTGCCGCTACATGGCTGTCTGCTCCTCCTCCCCTTCTTGAGTGAGTTTGGCGTCCCGCATCTGTGAGATCAGGAAGGGGCTACATGCCTTTATTTTGTTGCGTTGGCCTTCTTCCAATCGACTTAGGAGCCACTGCATTCCTGTCTCGATAAGTACGTCGCTTAGGTACGTATTTTCCTGTAGGAAGCGGTAGTCGCAGACTCTGACTTCGTGGCCTCCAGGTCCTGTGGGGTATTTACAGAGAATTCGTAAATCTTCAGCTTCCTTCGGTTGATTCACCAGGCGCCACGCGTTTGGTGTGCGTGTAATGATGATTTTCCTCTGGTAGTCATCTTTAGGTGCTTCCTGAACGGATCTGTTTTTAATTGACATCGTTTTCGAATTTTTTTCTTTGTCGGCATATCTGTCCTGATTAAACTAATCTTGTTGACTATTTTGGTTTCGTCGTTTCGTTTGGAAAGAAACCTCGGTTTCTGCATTTAACGCCGTTAATCCTGATAGCGGTTTTTATTTCCTTGCTGGAGTACTTCTTGGTGTGATCGTCTAATAGAGTATGTTGTTGTAATCTGGTCCTCTAGTGAATTAATTGCTGCAACATTGTTGCCTGATCCACTGATATTACTAATGTTGTTGCCGTGGGTGTAGTTGAGAGGTTCGTTATTTTCTTTGTTTCGTATTTGGTAGTTTCAATTTCGCTGGTTTAGTGACGACGATTTATGATTTTTGAAAACTACTTGGTTTTCCCTGGCGATGAGTTTCCCAGCTGTTGATGTTTCCTCTTGGGGGTCACTTGGAAGATTTTGGTAGAATACCTTAAGCTCGCTCACGTGAGCGGTGCGCTCTTTCGATTGTCCGTGTAACCTTAATTTTGCGATGACAGGTGAGGCGAAATCAATTACCTGATAGGGTCCGTCGTATTTTGGCGCAAGCTTGCCAGCGAATCCTTCCAGCGCGTTGGACAGGTGGTGTTGTTTATCAATACCAGTTGTCCCACTTCCGGCTGCCATGGACGTCGTCGTAGGTTGTAGTGTCGCGCCTGATCTCCTGCCGCACGTTCCATGTTTCATCGGGTGTTTTTGTCACTGTGCCTGTTCCCGTTGTGACCTCGTCGTATAAAGCGTGTGGAAGTCGTGGTTCTCTGCCCTGAGTGAGAAATATCGGACTATATCCTGTTGAATCCTGTTTGCTTGAGTTGATAGCCAGCATGATTTCTGGAATCTTCTCGTCCCATGTGCGCTGTTGAGTTCCTGCCAGCTGTGCAATGATTGTCTTTACGGTGCGATTTGCTCTTTCGGTTGGGTTTTCTTGGGGGGTATGTGGGGCGGTGTATTGATGTCGTACTCACATACTCTGTAGAAACCGTCGAAATGCCTTGCTTATGAATTGCGCCCCATTATCGGTGATGAGAGCTTTTGGTACGCCGTAACGTGCAAGAATACGCTCTCGAAAGGCCTTCTGGACTCCGTCCGTGGTTGCTCGTCTCATCGGGATTAACTCGACCCATTTCGAGAAGCGGTCGAAGAACACCAAGAGCATGGTGTTTCCGTGCTTTGATCTTGGGAGCGGTCCCACGAAGTCAGCGCATACTATTGCCCATGGTTCCTTCGCTATATGTGTGAGCATCTTTCCTGCAGCCTGCTGTTGGTTTGGTTTGTATCGCTGTTAACTCTCGCAGTGTTTCACGTACCGATTTATCTCACGAAACATTCCTGGCCACTAATATCGTCCGCATATACGCGCCGTGGTCTTCCGGATCCCTAGATGTCCTGCTGACGGGTTGTCGTGGTTCTCCCTGAGAACTTGCTCACGAAGCGTGCTCGCAAAGTTTCCAGGGTGCTGCGTCTTCGTCTCCGGCTTGTTGTGCTATATGGCGATACAGTTGTCCTGATTCGATCGCATAATCGGGATACTTCTTTGGCTCCTCCATGACTTGACTTGTTCTTTTCTCCAGCCACCTACACTTGGGCACTGGTTTGTTGTCTTCCGAATTAGCCATTAGCAAATCTTGTGGTTGTCGGGATAACGCATCTGCTACGACGTTCAATTTTCCACGTCTGTATTGAACATCGAATGTGTATTGTTGGAGTTCGAGTGCCCATCGTGCGATCCTTCCAGAGGGACTCGAGATGGAATTTAACCATTTCAGAGAAAGATGATCCGTGATCACCGTGAATTTGTATCCTTTTAGGTACGGCCGCATCTTCCTTATTCCCCAAATTAATGACAGGCACTCCTTTTCGGTGGGGGAGTAGTTTTTTTCAGCTTTGTTTAGGTGTCGGCTGGCGTACGCTATCACTCTCTCACAGCCGCCGAGCTCCTGTGTTAGCACTGCTCCTAGGCTATGGTCACTGGCGTCTGTTTGGAGTGAGAACTTTTGTGAGAAGTCGGGGCACGCGAGAATTGGGGCTTCTGTCAGCTTGGCCTTTAGCTGTTCGAACGCTGCTTGATGCTTTTCGGTCCATCTCCAGTGCTTGCCCTTTTTAAGCAGGGCCGTCAGTGGTCGTGTGGTCTCCGAGAAATCATGTACGAAACGCCGGTACCATGATGCGATACCCAAGTATCTTCATAGCTCTCGTACGTTCC
Source organism: Nephrocerus scutellatus (assembly GCA_947095585.1). Classification (NCBI taxonomy): domain Eukaryota; kingdom Metazoa; phylum Arthropoda; class Insecta; order Diptera; family Pipunculidae; genus Nephrocerus; species Nephrocerus scutellatus. The sequence goes on from OX352763.1 coordinate 73,388,104, forward strand.
GTGGTGGCTGCAATTCCTTGACGGCGGCGACTTTCTCCGGGTCGGTGTGGATGCCCTGGCTGCTGACTACATGTCCCAAATACCTTAGCTCTGTCTTACAGAATTCGCACTTCTCTGGGTTTATTTTCAAGTTGGCCGCCTGTAGTCGTCTGAAAACTTTGCGCAAATTCTCTAGGTGTTCCTCGAATGTTTTCCCGATGATGATGATATCATCGAGGTATACGAATGCGTGCGGTTCCATCTCCGGACCGATGATCCGATCGAGTGCTCGTTGGAATGTAGCCGGCGCATGTCGATAAAACAATTGGTATAAAGGAATATACAGACATTTTTGGTGTGACAAGTAGGGAATTCTTTCTTTATTCTCACGTATAAATATATATAAAAATTCAAAAATAAAAAGATGTACATTTGATGTGTGGGGCAATTGTCCCTCAAAATTGTTCCTCACACCTCCCGGTCACGTCGGATGACGCTAGTTCTTCCAGCTCGGGTTAGCAGGATGGTGAAGAGTGTAACAGCTTCGTCGTGTGAGAACTTCAGCCGCCGCCAGTTTTCCCTTTGTATCCTGCTTCGTGCGTCCTTGACCTTCTGTCGTACTTCTGGGGACCAGTGTTCCGGACTAACTTCATTGTTGGTTGTAGTGTCGTTGCTCGTGGAGGTGGGTTCGACTCTTTCCGGGGAGCTTGTCTTGCAACGTTTCGGTGGGGGTTGTTTATTCGAATCACCTGGACGTTTGCCTCTGGTTGTGCGGATAAATCTTTTCCTATTGTTGTCACTCTCGCCACTGTTTTCGCTGCTGCTATCACTGCTACTGTCGCTACTACTTTCACTGCTACTGTCGCTGCTGCTGTTGTTGCTGCTGCTAGAACGGCTATAAGTCTGACTATGCCTGCGGTTGTGGCAGTGGTTGTCGTTGGGGTTGCTGTTCGGCTGGTGGTTTACCTCCTCTTCGTTGCCAAAGACTAATTCAGGGAATTTGGTTCCTGGTGCCGCGTGTTTTTGTAACTCCTCGGCCAGTAATCTCCTTTTGCTTGTTGCGCTTACGTGGGACATCCTGTCTCCCACCGAGTAGAGATTCGCCACGTCGCTGTCCATCACTTTCTCGGCCGCCTCCAGTAGGTACACCCCGCAGTCGGTGAGGTTCGGTTGTTGCAGAGTGTTTGCCCGTACGCAGGGGTAACACCCTTGAAAATCATTCCAGGTCCCTGGGTGCCCTTTCGCCCGCTGTTCCTGTATGCAGTACGCTCGTAAAAACGACATCGCCTGCTTGCGTTCGCCTCCGGCCAAGGAATCATAAAGGTGGATCTCTGCTTTTTCGGGGCGTCCGGGGTGGCTGACCACGGCCAGGTACCAGTGGTGACTTTCTCATATTGGGAGTAATGCGAGCTCGCTTTGGAGGAATACCCCTTTTCGATCCCAGCGTCGTACCTGGTTGTGCCGCTACATGGCTGTCTGCTCCTCCTCCCCTTCTTGAGTGAGTTTGGCGTCCCGCATCTGTGAGATCAGGAAGGGGCTACATGCCTTTATTTTGTTGCGTTGGCCTTCTTCCAATCGACTTAGGAGCCACTGCATTCCTGTCTCGATAAGTACGTCGCTTAGGTACGTATTTTCCTGTAGGAAGCGGTAGTCGCAGACTCTGACTTCGTGGCCTCCAGGTCCTGTGGGGTATTTACAGAGAATTCGTAAATCTTCAGCTTCCTTCGGTTGATTCACCAGGCGCCACGCGTTTGGTGTGCGTGTAATGATGATTTTCCTCTGGTAGTCATCTTTAGGTGCTTCCTGAACGGATCTGTTTTTAATTGACATCGTTTTCGAATTTTTTTCTTTGTCGGCATATCTGTCCTGATTAAACTAATCTTGTTGACTATTTTGGTTTCGTCGTTTCGTTTGGAAAGAAACCTCGGTTTCTGCATTTAACGCCGTTAATCCTGATAGCGGTTTTTATTTCCTTGCTGGAGTACTTCTTGGTGTGATCGTCTAATAGAGTATGTTGTTGTAATCTGGTCCTCTAGTGAATTAATTGCTGCAACATTGTTGCCTGATCCACTGATATTACTAATGTTGTTGCCGTGGGTGTAGTTGAGAGGTTCGTTATTTTCTTTGTTTCGTATTTGGTAGTTTCAATTTCGCTGGTTTAGTGACGACGATTTATGATTTTTGAAAACTACTTGGTTTTCCCTGGCGATGAGTTTCCCAGCTGTTGATGTTTCCTCTTGGGGGTCACTTGGAAGATTTTGGTAGAATACCTTAAGCTCGCTCACGTGAGCGGTGCGCTCTTTCGATTGTCCGTGTAACCTTAATTTTGCGATGACAGGTGAGGCGAAATCAATTACCTGATAGGGTCCGTCGTATTTTGGCGCAAGCTTGCCAGCGAATCCTTCCAGCGCGTTGGACAGGTGGTGTTGTTTATCAATACCAGTTGTCCCACTTCCGGCTGCCATGGACGTCGTCGTAGGTTGTAGTGTCGCGCCTGATCTCCTGCCGCACGTTCCATGTTTCATCGGGTGTTTTTGTCACTGTGCCTGTTCCCGTTGTGACCTCGTCGTATAAAGCGTGTGGAAGTCGTGGTTCTCTGCCCTGAGTGAGAAATATCGGACTATATCCTGTTGAATCCTGTTTGCTTGAGTTGATAGCCAGCATGATTTCTGGAATCTTCTCGTCCCATGTGCGCTGTTGAGTTCCTGCCAGCTGTGCAATGATTGTCTTTACGGTGCGATTTGCTCTTTCGGTTGGGTTTTCTTGGGGGGTATGTGGGGCGGTGTATTGATGTCGTACTCACATACTCTGTAGAAACCGTCGAAATGCCTTGCTTATGAATTGCGCCCCATTATCGGTGATGAGAGCTTTTGGTACGCCGTAACGTGCAAGAATACGCTCTCGAAAGGCCTTCTGGACTCCGTCCGTGGTTGCTCGTCTCATCGGGATTAACTCGACCCATTTCGAGAAGCGGTCGAAGAACACCAAGAGCATGGTGTTTCCGTGCTTTGATCTTGGGAGCGGTCCCACGAAGTCAGCGCATACTATTGCCCATGGTTCCTTCGCTATATGTGTGAGCATCTTTCCTGCAGCCTGCTGTTGGTTTGGTTTGTATCGCTGTTAACTCTCGCAGTGTTTCACGTACCGATTTATCTCACGAAACATTCCTGGCCACTAATATCGTCCGCATATACGCGCCGTGGTCTTCCGGATCCCTAGATGTCCTGCTGACGGGTTGTCGTGGTTCTCCCTGAGAACTTGCTCACGAAGCGTGCTCGCAAAGTTTCCAGGGTGCTGCGTCTTCGTCTCCGGCTTGTTGTGCTATATGGCGATACAGTTGTCCTGATTCGATCGCATAATCGGGATACTTCTTTGGCTCCTCCATGACTTGACTTGTTCTTTTCTCCAGCCACCTACACTTGGGCACTGGTTTGTTGTCTTCCGAATTAGCCATTAGCAAATCTTGTGGTTGTCGGGATAACGCATCTGCTACGACGTTCAATTTTCCACGTCTGTATTGAACATCGAATGTGTATTGTTGGAGTTCGAGTGCCCATCGTGCGATCCTTCCAGAGGGACTCGAGATGGAATTTAACCATTTCAGAGAAAGATGATCCGTGATCACCGTGAATTTGTATCCTTTTAGGTACGGCCGCATCTTCCTTATTCCCCAAATTAATGACAGGCACTCCTTTTCGGTGGGGGAGTAGTTTTTTTCAGCTTTGTTTAGGTGTCGGCTGGCGTACGCTATCACTCTCTCACAGCCGCCGAGCTCCTGTGTTAGCACTGCTCCTAGGCTATGGTCACTGGCGTCTGTTTGGAGTGAGAACTTTTGTGAGAAGTCGGGGCACGCGAGAATTGGGGCTTCTGTCAGCTTGGCCTTTAGCTGTTCGAACGCTGCTTGATGCTTTTCGGTCCATCTCCAGTGCTTGCCCTTTTTAAGCAGGGCCGTCAGTGGTCGTGTGGTCTCCGAGAAATCATGTACGAAACGCCGGTACCATGATGCGATACCCAAGTATCTTCATAGCTCTCGTACGTTCCGTGGTGGCTGCAATTCCTTGACGGCGGCGACTTTCTCCGGGTCGGTGTGGATGCCCTGGCTGCTGACTACATGTCCCAAATACCTTAGCTCTGTCTTACAGAATTCGCACTTCTCTGGGTTTATTTTCAAGTTGGCCGCCTGTAGTCGTCTGAAAACTTTGCGCAAATTCTCTAGGTGTTCCTCGAATGTTTTCCCGATGATGATGATATCATCGAGGTATACGAATGCGTGCGGTTCCATCTCCGGACCGATGATCCGATCGAGTGCTCGTTGGAATGTAGCCGGCGCATGTCGATAAAACAATTGGTATAAAGGAATATACAGACATTTTTGGTGTGACAAGTAGGGAATTCTTTCTTTATTCTCACGTATAAATATATATAAAAATTCAAAAATAAAAAGATGTACATTTGATGTGTGGGGCAATTGTCCCTCAAAATTGTTCCTCACACCTCCCGGTCACGTCGGATGACGCTAGTTCTTCCAGCTCGGGTTAGCAGGATGGTGAAGAGTGTAACAGCTTCGTCGTGTGAGAACTTCAGCCGCCGCCAGTTTTCCCTTTGTATCCTGCTTCGTGCGTCCTTGACCTTCTGTCGTACTTCTGGGGACCAGTGTTCCGGACTAACTTCATTGTTGGTTGTAGTGTCGTTGCTCGTGGAGGTGGGTTCGACTCTTTCCGGGGAGCTTGTCTTGCAACGTTTCGGTGGGGGTTGTTTATTCGAATCACCTGGACGTTTGCCTCTGGTTGTGCGGATAAATCTTTTCCTATTGTTGTCACTCTCGCCACTGTTTTCGCTGCTGCTATCACTGCTACTGTCGCTACTACTTTCACTGCTACTGTCGCTGCTGCTGTTGTTGCTGCTGCTAGAACGGCTATAAGTCTGACTATGCCTGCGGTTGTGGCAGTGGTTGTCGTTGGGGTTGCTGTTCGGCTGGTGGTTTACCTCCTCTTCGTTGCCAAAGACTAATTCAGGGAATTTGGTTCCTGGTGCCGCGTGTTTTTGTAACTCCTCGGCCAGTAATCTCCTTTTGCTTGTTGCGCTTACGTGGGACATCCTGTCTCCCACCGAGTAGAGATTCGCCACGTCGCTGTCCATCACTTTCTCGGCCGCCTCCAGTAGGTACACCCCGCAGTCGGTGAGGTTCGGTTGTTGCAGAGTGTTTGCCCGTACGCAGGGGTAACACCCTTGAAAATCATTCCAGGTCCCTGGGTGCCCTTTCGCCCGCTGTTCCTGTATGCAGTACGCTCGTAAAAACGACATCGCCTGCTTGCGTTCGCCTCCGGCCAAGGAATCATAAAGGTGGATCTCTGCTTTTTCGGGGCGTCCGGGGTGGCTGACCACGGCCAGGTACCAGTGGTGACTTTCTCATATTGGGAGTAATGCGAGCTCGCTTTGGAGGAATACCCCTTTTCGATCCCAGCGTCGTACCTGGTTGTGCCGCTACATGGCTGTCTGCTCCTCCTCCCCTTCTTGAGTGAGTTTGGCGTCCCGCATCTGTGAGATCAGGAAGGGGCTACATGCCTTTATTTTGTTGCGTTGGCCCTCTTCCAATCGACTTAGGAGCCACTGCATTCCTGTCTCGATAAGTACGTCGCTTAGGTACGTATTTTCCTGTAGGAAGCGGTAGTCGCAGACTCTGACTTCGTGGCCTCCAGGTCCTGTGGGGTATTTACAGAGAATTCGTAAATCTTCAGCTTCCTTCGGTTGATTCACCAGGCGCCACGCGTTTGGTGTGCGAGTAATGATGATTTTCCTCTGGTAGTCATCTTTAGGTGCTTCCTGAACGGATCTGTTTTTAATTGACATCGTTTTCGAATTTTTTTCTTTGTCGGCATATCTGTCCTGATTAAACTAATCTTGTTGACTATTTTGGTTTCGTCGTTTCGTTTGGAAAGAAACCTCGGTTTCTGCATTTAACGCCGTTAATCCTGATAGCGGTTTTTATTTCCTTGCTGGAGTACTTCTTGGTGTGATCGTCTAATAGAGTATGTTGTTGTAATCTGGTCCTCTAGTGAATTAATTGCTGCAACATTGTTGCCTGATCCACTGATATTACTAATGTTGTTGCCGTGGGTGTAGTTGAGAGGTTCGTTATTTTCTTTGTTTCGTATTTGGTAGTTTCAATTTCGCTGGTTTAGTGACGACGATTTATGATTTTTGAAAACTACTTGGTTTTCCCTGGCGATGAGTTTCCCAGCTGTTGATGTTTCCTCTTGGGGGTCACTTGGAAGATTTTGGTAGAATACCTTAAGCTCGCTCACGTGAGCGGTGCGCTCTTTCGATTGTCCGTGTAACCTTAATTTTGCGATGACAGGTGAGGCGAAATCAATTACCTGATAGGGTCCGTCGTATTTTGGCGCAAGCTTGCCAGCGAATCCTTCCAGCGCGTTGGACAGGTGGTGTTGTTTATCAATACCAGTTGTCCCACTTCCGGCTGCCATGGACGTCGTCGTAGGTTGTAGTGTCGCGCCTGATCTCCTGCCGCACGTTCCATGTTTCGTCTGACTATCTCAAAAACTTCTGATAGTTGCTTTGCTCTCTCATCGGGTGTTTTTGTCACTGTGCCTGTTCCCGTTGTGACCTCGTCGTATAAAGCGTGTGGAAGTCGTGGTTCTCTGCCCTGAGTGAGAAATATCGGACTATATCCTGTTGAATCCTGTTTGCTTGAGTTGATAGCCAGCATGATTTCTGGAATCTTCTCGTCCCATGTGCGCTGTTGAGTTCCTGCCAGCTGTGCAATGATTGTCTTTACGGTGCGATTTGCTCTTTCGGTTGGGTTTTCTTGGGGGGTATGTGGGGCGGTGTATTGATGTCGTACTCACATACTCTGTAGAAACCGTCGAAATGCCTTGCTTGTGAATTGCGCCCCATTATCGGTGATGAGAGCTTTTGGTACGCCGTAACGTGCAAGAATACGCTCTCGAAAGGCCTTCTGGACTCCGTCCGTGGTTGCTCGTCTCATCGGGATTAACTCGACCCATTTCGAGAAGCGGTCGAAGAACACCAAGAGCATGGTGTTTCCGTGCTTTGATCTTGGGAGCGGTCCCACGAAGTCAGCGCATACTATTGCCCATGGTTCCTTCGCTATATGTGTGAGCATCTTTCCTGCAGCCTGCTGTTGGTTTGGTTTGTATCGCTGTTAACTCTCGCAGTGTTTCACGTACCGATTTATCTCACGAAACATTCCTGGCCACTAATATCGTCCGCATATTCGCGCCGTGGTCTTCCGGATCCCTAGATGTCCTGCTGACGGGTTGTCGTGGTTCTCCCTGAGAACTTGCTCACGAAGCGTGCTCGCAAAGTTTCCAGGGTGCTGCGTCTTCGTCTCCGGCTTGTTGTGCTATATGGCGATACAGTTGTCCTGATTCGATCGCATAATCGGGATACTTCTTTGGCTCCTCCATGACTTGACTTGTTCTTTTCTCCAGCCACCTACACTTGGGCACTGGTTTGTTGTCTTCCGAATTAGCCAGCAAATCTTGTGGTTGTCGGGATAACGCATCTGCTACGACGTTCAATTTTCCACGTCTGTATTGAACATCGAATGTGTATTGTTGGAGTTCGAGTGCCCATCGTGCGATCCTTCCAGAGGGACTCGAGATGGAATTTAACCATTTCAGAGAAAGATGATCCGTGATCACCGTGAATTTGTATCCTTTTAGGTACGGCCGCATCTTCCTTATTCCCCAAATTAATGCCAGGCACTCCTTTTCGGTGGGGGAGTAGTTTTTTTCAGCTTTGTTTAGGTGTCGGCTGGCGTACGCTATCACTCTCTCACAGCCGCCGAGCTCCTGTGTTAGCACTGCTCCTAGGCTATGGTCACTGGCGTCTGTTTGGAGTGAGAACTTTTGTGAGAAGTCGGGGCACGCGAGAATTGGGGCTTCTGTCAGCTTGGCCTTTAGCTGTTCGAACGCTGCTTGATGCTTTTCGGTCCATCTCAAATACCTTAGCTCTGTCTTACAGAATTCGCACTTCTCTGGGTTTATTTTCAAGTTGGCCGCCTGTAGTCGTCTGAAAACTTTGCGCAAATTCTCTAGGTGTTCCTCGAATGTTTTCCCGATGATGATGATATCATCGAGGTATACGAATGCGTGCGGTTCCATCTCCGGACCGATGATCCGATCGAGTGCTCGTTGGAATGTAGCCGGCGCAGAGTGCAACCCAAAAGGCATCACACGTCATTGAAACAGGCCGCGCCCTGAAACCGTGAAAGCTGTGTACTTCCTGCTGTGCTTTTCCATGGGTATCTGCCAATACCCGTTTCTTAGATCTAGGCTACTTATGAACTTAGCTCCTCGTAGCCGTTCCAGGATGTGCTGAATTCGTGGCAGTGGATATGCGCAGAGTCTCCATTTTCCTGTTTTCTTCCTAACGAGGACTATTGGTGTACTGTGCGGGCTGTGCGAGGGTTCGATGCAGCCTTTTGCTAATATTTCCTCTATTTCCGTATTTATTATTTCTTGCATTGCGGGGTTGCGAGGAAGGTATCGTTGTTTGATTGGCCGCTCATCGTGCATCACGATCTTGAGCTCCGTGATGTTTGATACTGCTGGTATTTCGTCAAATCGATGGAACTCATCTTTGAGAAAAGCTGAGAGCCTTTCCTGCTCCGTTGGTGTTCCTGTCTGCACTGTAATGCCTCGTAGAGTTCCACATTGTTGTTCCACTTTCTCCTGGAGCTGGAGTGTTTGACCACCACAGCTTAATTTGGCTTTTATCTTCGCCAAGAAGTCAGGTCCTAGGACGATATCATCCACAGCTTCCGGGAGAATTAAAAATTCGAGTTTAGTGTGTTCGGTTCCCATTTGTACATCCAATTTTATCGCCTCTTGAATCAGTCGGGACGTGCCTTCAGCCATCCTAACCATTGTGTTGACAGCTATACTATTTGACACACTTCCCTGCCCTCTGCGTACTGCTTGCTCACGAAACTCTTGGTAGCACCAGTATCGATCGTGGCCTTGACGATTTATTTTCCTAGAGTGATGGTGGCGTAGATTCGAGTTGTGTCAAAATGTAGAAAATTTAGTGGGTTCGAGGTGCATTCCTCTGGGACTCCACCGCACCTCTGCTTCGTCGGTCCCCCCGGTCGTTTCCCGCTTGTTTTCGACATTCTGTCGTTCTTGTATTCCGGCGGCCGCAGTCCCAGCAGAACAAAATTTGTGGATTTCGACAATCGCGTCTTATGTGTCCGTCCTGACCACATCGCATGCAGGCTGTTTTTACGTTTATAAGGCCGTCGATGTCACGTGCAATCTTACAATTCTTTTCTACCTGTTTTGGTCGGTTGTTGGGTCTATTTGGCACCGGAGTTCAGTTATTCCCTCAAAATCTTCTGCTAGTTCGATAAGATCGTTTAAGTTCTCGAAGTCCTTCCGTTTAATATAATATTGGTACTCCTCGCGGCAATTTCTGAAGATTCTTTCCACCTGTTGTACCGTTGAATATCCTGCGTGCCTCATTAGATTTTGCATTGCTATTACGAAGTCCTTGAAATTTTCGTGTCCTGCCTGACGTCGTTGGCGAATTTCGTCGTCCAAATGTTCCCAATACCTTGTGGGCAAAAAGAACTTCAGAAAGTCTTCCTTGAACAGCCTCCAACTCTGCCATCTCTGGTTGTTGCTTCAGAACCACATCAGTCCCCGGTCACGGAGCAATTCTGGCATGGTCCTTGGCAGCAAATCTTTGTCTATAGAATAGGCGTCGGCCAGTTCCTCAAGTCTTTCGATAAACGACAGCGGGTCTTTCCCTCCATCATACCGAACCGACCACTTTCTAACCTGCTCCATCACCATCACATATGATGTGCCAGATGTTGTCAGTGTTCCTCGGTACTGTGTTGATTCTACGAACGCCGGAGTGTTGCTTATGATTGGAACTGTTAACCCGTTCCCTGATGTCTTCAGTTTCTCGCCGTCTGTCGTGTCGTACAGATTAAGTAGTGCCGGTGGTGTGGGTGATGGGCTACGTTTGTGTTTCGTTTCAAATTCTACGAGGCGGAGTTCGTCATCAGAAGTTACGTCTCGCCCCGTGATAAAAGTTGAAAACCGCTTCCTCAGTTCGACCACTCCACCGTTTGTGTCCAGCCTAAACTCCGCCAAGTACTTCTGTAGCTCCTCTTTCGTGAGGTTGTATACCCAACCTGTCCTCACCATTGTGCCTTGTTCTTTCTCTTTGCTTGCTACTTGTTTTCCAGAGTCCCTGCTCGGGCGCCAATTGTAACGAAGTGTTTTCCCAGCCGGGGTATCCTCAGCGTGACCAGGGTTATTTGTTCAAAAGGGTCGTTACAATAAAAGATTTTTATTTAATTTAGGAACTCAGGATTTGGTGTTTATTGTTTCCTTAAAGAAGTTATAATAAATCTATGGTTATTTCAGTGACTTAGTTCTAATTCTTAAGTTATGATTCTTTAAAATCAGTTATAATGGGTTAATGGTTATTTCAATGGCTTAATTCTAATTTTCAAGTTGTGGTTCTGTTGGCTGTGCTGTCTTCGTAGCACAGTGACAAGGGTACTTCGCTTGTTTACTATGGCAGAAAGTCTAAGTCTAGTTCTGAGCAATGGCAAGGATATTACGCTTGTGCACTGTAACAGAATATCTATGTCCAGTCTTCTGAGCAGTGACAGAGGTACTCCGCTTGTACTGTGACAGAATAGTCTCGGTCCAGTCTTCTGAGCAGTGACGAAGATGCTTCGCTCGTGCACTGTAACAGAGTGTCTATGTCTCAGTGTTCCTGAGCAGGAACAAAGGTACTCCGCTTGTGCACTGTGACAGAATAGTCCCAGTCCAGTCTTCTGAGCAGTGACGAAGATGCTTCGCTCGTGCACTGTAACAGAGTGTCTATGTCCAGTGTTTCTGAGCAGTGACAAAGGTACTCCGCTTGTGCACTGTGACAGAATAGTCCCAGTCCAGTCTTCTGAGCAGTGACGAAGATGCTTCGCTCGTGCACTGTAACAGAGTGGCTATGTCCAGTGTTCCTGAGCAGTGACAAAGGTACTCCGCTTGTGCACTGTGACAGAAACTCTAGGTCTAGTTCTGAGCAAATGACAAGGATACTTCGCTTGTCGATATGCTGCTGAACTGGTCAGAGGTCAAAAAGGAAGAGACCATTCGCAGAATTTCTGCCTCCTTTTATAGTGGTCGGATCGGGTTAAACTGCTAAAACCGTGGGAAATCATGTCTTGCTATTTTCCTATGGTTGGTCCATGGTCCCGTTATGACCGTTATTGCTATGCGAAAATTTGGTATGGCCGGTTCTCCTGGTTGTTGTTGTTTACTATATTCCTATCGTTTTTGTCATGTTGTTGTTGTTGTAATCGCTGTTTGTGATTTCAGCTGTTCAATTACGTGCACAAAATTCTTTGCTGTTGTCTATAATTTCTTGTGCGTCGGCAACGGAACATCTCGTGCTGTTGTTGTTGTATATTTGTTGTTGTTTTATTTTTGTATAAATTCTTTTCATTTCATTTTTAGCAGTGTTTCTATGGTATAGCTTTTAACGGTGTTTTTGCCCTCCGATGGTTCGATTGGTCCAGTTTTTTCGTTGATACTTACCTGTATTACCTTTTTTGGTGCCAATAAGCCCCAAACAGCCCTTAGAAAAACGCATTTTCAAAAAAAAAAATCAAAACTTTGGAAGCTCCTACCTCTTAAGTGGGGCGTTTCTCCAAAACAAGATGGCGGTATATATGGTTGCTTTGAGGGAAGGAGTGTCTGATAGCCCTAGCCCAGAAAAAGCTATATCGTAGTTAAGCCCGTTTATTAAATAAGAATGATTAAAAATTATGTGTATTTATGTAGACAATATATCAAATTCGTCGTTGACATGTACTGTTGGTACATGAGTTTCTTCGATAATTGGTTGCGACTTGTATTCACATATTTCATTTTCTTTAAGAGCAACTTCCCAATTCATTCGCTGTACAGCATTCAAACTTTCTGCTTCATTGTGATGCCTGAGTACCATTGCTTCCTAAAATAAAAAAATTATAAATGATTAAACTATGTAATATTATTTATGTAACTAAAGCGATTAAAGTATTTTAAACACATTGTTAAAACAAAGAGTAAATAGGTAGCTAGTTTAATTATATATATTTGTATGTATAATATATGTAGTTTATATTTGAAATAATAAACAAGTTGAGAGCAATACGTATTTTTATAGGTATTGATACGAATTTTAGGCTTCCTAGTTTCTAGAGAGTTCGTATTAAATTGCAAATAACAACACAACAAAAGTTTGTTTATCTACAGATTACAACTTCAATTAACAAATTGTAAGAGTTCACAAATTTACACTGCTGATTACTTATTATTCACTTATTTATAACACTAGTATTCATATAGACGTTAACTCTATCTATTTAAGAATTGGTCTGGTATTCAAATTCAAAATATTAACTAACTTACTGCGCGGAAATATTGATTTTTATCATTAGAAAATAAGTATATGTAAAAAATGTATTCTGCAAAAAAAAACAGACAGCGAATACCAGAACATAATGGTACTATACTACACAAAAATTTCCCCACATACAACTAATTTCCTGATTTATATACATTACCTGTACTGCCCCTAAACATATTTCCCCGTGGCGACCGCTGTATCTTACTGTCTGTTAATTAAGTCTGGTAAAACCACCACGGGATATTCAGTAATGGTTTACTCCCAAGGAATGACCGCTAAATTGTTTCATAGCTCATGCGTATGCTTAATGGCGAAAGCTAGGCAAGCGCGGGGCTCAATCCCCAACTCTACCGACAACGATGCCCCTAAACATGATATTTTATTAGAACTTAACTCTATGAAATATAAAAGACTGAAGGTGAGAGGCAAATAAAAAAGAAAGAGAGAGATAGAATAAAAGGAGAGGAATATAGATCTGGTTCTCCACACTTCCCCCCTTTAAAATCTGACGAAGTTATCCAAATATCGTGGTGGAATGCATTAGCTCTTTTGGTTCGTCTTGGAGCTGGTTTCTCCTGAACTTCTTCATGTGCATCTTTAAATTCGTCACTTTTGTTCAAATTGTTGTCGATCGATTGATTGTTGTCTTCATCTCGTACGTCTTGAATTCGTGGCATGATGAAAGGTTCAATTTCTGAAATATCGTCGTCGAACCCGGATACTTCTAACAGTTCACAAAACGTATTTTTGGAATAGCGGGTCTTCAACTGGTTCGCATGGGCTTTAATGACTCGCTCTCTTGAAGTACTTTCGACTACAATGTTGTAACTCACTCTTCCAACTCTTTCAACTGGAGCCCAGTTCCATTTGTCGTTTGATCTTGTAACTTGTAGAAGACTTCATCATTAGCTTCAAATTCTCTCCATTTCGCACCATGTGCTTGTTGAATTGGAGTTCCATTTTACTTTTTTCGTAGCTGGATTTTGATTTGCTTTCCAAGGATGTTTTTATCCTTCGGTTGTTTAGCAACTCTGATATAGACTTCATGCCTAAATTATATGATGGTGTTCGACGATATTTGAAAAGGAACTCTCGCAGCTTCTGGTCGACGCTTCTTTTTTCCTTCTTTAGAACTGTTTTTGATAGATCATCGAATCGATCGGCAAGACCATTCGACTGTTCAATTCTATTTGACTCGCAGAAATCTACGAATTCTTCTGACGTGAATTGTGCACCATTGTCCGATACTATTCTTTTGCAGTCACCTAAGCGGGAGAAAACATCCCTTAACAATTCGATTGTTTTTTCTGAGGTTGTTGATTAGGCTCTGAAGACTTCAGGCTATTTCCTGTAGGCATCGACATTTACAAAGAAGAAGTCTCCATTTAATGGTCCAGCGTAGTCAATGTGAATTTGTCACCATGGTTCATTCGGAATCTGCCATGGTTTTAAGACACATTTGGTCGGTGATTTTCTGGAAACAGAAACAGAAACAGCTTCTTAAGTTCTGACTTTCTTTTCGATATCTTTGTTGATCGATGGCAAGAAATCTTTATCTTAAGCGAGGAGTTTCATGCGACTTTCACCTGGATGGCCTTCGTGGAGCTCTTCCAGATTTTTCTCGCGATATTTTGATGAAACCAAGAGTCGCTCGTCATAGAAAATGCAACCTTGGATTTGCACAAGGCGGTTTCGGACCATGAAAAAATTTCTGATTGCGTTTATTTTTATATGTTTTGCTTGAGATGGCCAAGAATTTGTGCTAATTATTTTTGCAACGTTGCTGAGGGTCGAGCATTGAGCTGTGGCTTCTCTGATGTACTCAATGTTGACTGGCAGTGTTTTTGTGATTGTCAGCGTGTTGCAGCATATATATTCGGTCTTGTTTGATGCAATTACGATTTCCTCACTTGGCTGTAGCTGGCTTTTGATAAGTCTTAACAAGACGTCGGGGTAATCGAATTCGTCAGTTTTCACGTATTTGATTGTAAGATCATAGGCCATCACTGTGAGAACGTATCGTTGGAGCCGATTTTCCGTATATGCTGGCATTTTTTCTTTCTTGCCAAATATCACCATCAAAGGTTTGTTGTCAATCTGTCGTAAATGTAGCTGTGTGCTACATAATTTGATAATTTCTTCTGCAGCGTTGATTGTGGCTGAATAGTGCATGATATCATGCAAAGTGGTGCCATCGTCAAATTCGTGCATCACCACTGCTCCCATACCGTAATCTGATGCGTCGGTTGCCAAAACAATTTTCTTCTTAGGATTGTAATGTACCAAACTTATTTCGTTGCTCAAAATGTTCTTGTGGTCGATGAAAGCCTTCTCGAGTTGATCTGTCCATACGAAATTGACATCTCTCTTCAGCAACTCGTCGCTCTTTCATGCCTATGATAAATTTTCCGTAGTTATTGACTGCTCCTAGGAACGATCGGAGCTGTGATACGTCTTTTGAAGTCGGAAGTTCTTTGATAGCTACCAGCTTGTCCGGATGTGGTTTTACTCCACTCTTGTCGATGATGTGACCACAAAACTCAACACTTATCTTACCGAACTCTCATTTTTCCAACTGTAGATTGAAACCGTATTCTATGATGCGCTCCATGGCTTCGAAGAGCTGCTGCTCGTGATCTGTTCTTCGACTCCCGCAAAACTCAATAATATGATATTTCACTCAAATTTTTTTATAGGACGGAAGGTATTTTTATTACCTTTCATATGATACCAATTAATTGTTACACATACCTGTTTTTATATGGGAACAACTGAATCATATGATATTTCCCTCAATTATGTAAAAAACCATATGAACCAGGTACAACTTGATGAAACTTTCGTTTTAGCTGGCGTACGCCTATAAAAAAAGTACGGCCGTGAAGAACTAATCAATACATTTTATTTGATACCAATATTTAGGCCCGCCCACTTTTTAACACGCCCCCTGCTTAACTTCAATGTGAAAGTCATTTTTTGGCTCTAACTCTGTCGAGGACCCAAATTTTTATAGGACGGAAGGTATTTTTATTGCCTTTTATATGATACCAATTAACCTTTTAATATTTATCAAACCACTTAAAAATGCATTTTTCAAAAAAGTGCTCAAAACTTTAACACCTCTCCTTGAGGAGGACTTTCCGAGAAACAAGATTGCTGTTTTCGAGGTCTGCTCAAGGGGGCGTCCGAAAGCCGTAACTCTATGCTCCTTAAAACGCACTTTAGCCTCAAGTCACACATTGAAATAGCGGAGAACGGTAACAGAACCAAGTGGAAAAGTTCTCAAGTCAAGCGGTATTTCGATCGATCCATTTACTGTTGTCTTTAAAACAATTGGCAAATATGTATTTTAAGGTTTTAAGGGATTTTGAAGGAAGTTTGATCAAGTTGTACCTTGTTGTTCCAAGTTGTTTATGTGGTTTTTCATATATTTGAGTGAAATTTCATATGATTGAGTTTAACCATACAAAAACAGGTGTTATATAACATCCATCGAACCAATTACAAAAAATGCATTTTTACAAACATAACTCAAAAATTTGGAACCCTCTCTCTCCTAAAGGGGTCGTCTCTTCCAAACAATATTGCGGTTGTTGAGGTCCGCTCAATAAGGGCTTTCAGTGTCCGGAAGTCCTAACCGCGTAAAACCTATAATTCACATATGATATTTTACTCAAGTATATGAAAATCCACATGAACCAGGTACAATTTGATCAAACTTCCGTTTTAGCTTTCCGTTTTCACCTTTCAGTTGATATCAATATTTGAATAAACTGAACTCTAATGTGAAAGTAATTTTTTTGCTATAACTCTGTCGAGGGGGGTTGGATTGTCAAGGCGTTCATGGAGCAGCAAAGCATCTTGCAGTCACACGCGTCTAATATAAGAAAGTTTGCGGATACATTAGACGAATCAATCCGAGGGTTAAAGACACTAGGTCCTGAGGCAGGGCGAAGGGACCCAAGGTTAATATACGTTAATTAAACTTTAATTAAACAAATCGGATAATGAAACTAGATCTATGTGGGCATAGCAGATGGCCAAAAAACGATTTTCCAGCCTTAGAAGATCTACTTGAATTCCTTGGAAGAAGATGATGGAGCCAATACGTTACTCTAAGAAATGCAGCCCGACTCATTTGCTTACACGAGCTGGTGCAGTGGAATAACGTGTCCAATATTTGGTAAAGTCGGACACAGAATTTTCGAATGAAGTGTTTATGAAGCCATGACATCACCACAGAGAGATAGAGCAGGGCACGGCACCAACGTTGCCATGCCAAACATCACACATCCCTGCATGCAATGAACGAAGGGCAATTCGAGAATGAGGAGCAACCGACTACGAACATTCATAAAGCGGATATATCACCAGCGGCAGAAGCTAATGAACAAAGGGTACAAACACATAGCACTGTCTATACAGCTGCGCAAGGCATCCTTCCGACTGCGATAGTAAGAATCAAAGATGACAGCGGTCAATATCAGTCTTATCGCGCATTGATGGATTCTGCGTCACAGACATTTTTTATTTCGGAGGAGTGTATTCAAGGTTTGCGACTGTGACGAACCAATGCAAACGTCATGGAGAAGGGACTTGGCGAAATGGGAATTGGCACAACACGAGGGTCTACTGATCTGGTTGTTGCTGCGCAAAATAATTCATCGACATGAACAACGCAGGTCTTCATAGTTCCTAAGGTGTCTCGCGTGCATAATGAATTCAAACTGTCGGAGCAAGACATTCAAGCGTTAAGTGATAGCGGATCCAGCATTCAATAAACGTGGTCGCATTGACGTGCTATTAGTCGTCGACATTTTCTTTAAAGCTTTACAATCTGACCAGCATACATTATCCAGTGAGCTGACAGCTATTCGTACCATTTTCAGCTGGGTAGTTGCCGTATGAAGTGTGGATCAAGCACATATAAGCACAGCTGAAAAATTTTAAATTTTAATTGACACTGCAAGTCTCTCCACAGGTTATGGGAGGTAAAAGAGTTGCCGAGAAGTATAACAAAATCACCAGAAGTATAGAAATGTGAAGAGCTATTTAAAACGACCACCAGGTAAACCGTAAACAACAAATTAACTGTCAAGTTGCCGTTCAAGCAGCCTGGTGTAATGCTCGGAACCTCATACAATGCAGCACTAAATAGCTTAAGGTCAATGGAGAAAAGGTCATGAAGAAGTTGGGAGATTATATCGAGCATTTATGACGGCGTACGAAGAATTAAGACACATGTAGCGAGTAAAGAGAAATGGCAAAACAAAAAGATACTATCTACCACACCACGGGGTATTACAGGCCAGTAGTACAACCACAAAGCTCCGAGTTGTATTCGACGCGTCTACCAAATCGTCAACCGGAATATCATTGAACGACATTTTATTAGTTGGACCGACCGTGCAACGACCGCTTATCAACATTCTATTGAAATTTCGGCAACACGAGATCGTCATATGCGGTGAAGTGGAAAAAATGTATAGGCATGGGTGGACGAAGAGGACCAAGAGTATCAGAATATTTTATGGAAAAACAATGAACAACCTAGCACATATCAGTTAAAACCATTAACATATGGAACGACATCAGCAGCATTTTAGGCATCCCGTTGTATCAAGGAAATGGGCATGAAGGTGCAAGCAAGACACTATAAGCAGCACAAGCATTACAACACGACATGTAGGTGGATAATCTGATGACAGGGGCTAATTCAAGGGTGCAAGCCAAAACATTGATGACTCAAATAATAACCGCATTAGGTAACTATGGGTTTAAATTGCGCAAACTGATGAAAAATTATGACGAGAAAAGGCCATTCATTCAAGGCACAAGTGGGGATATCATGGACATAGGAGAACATTAAGAATCGCCAAAGGTATTAGGGCCGCAATGGGATCCTTGTGAAGACTCATTCAAATTCACAACTGAACTATCTGACCGAATTGCGCATACCAAGCGAACCTTACTATATGATGCTAGCCGAATCTTCGATCCGCTAGGCTGGTCGTCACCGATTGTAATACGCATGAAAATTCTACTTCAAGCAGTTTGGATGCATGATATAAGCTGCGACGAAAAACTTCCAACGAATTTATCGGAAATGTGGATACAGATCAAGAAAGATTTACGTGAAATTCCAACAATTCGAATCCCATGATGGGTGCAGACCGAGAAGTATAACAAAATCACCAGAAGTATAGAAATGTGAAGAGCTATTTAAAACGACCACCAGGTAAACCGTAAACAACAAATTAACTGTCAAGTTGCCGTTCAAGCAGCCTGGTGTAATGCTCGGAACCTCATACAATGCAGCACTAAATAGCTTAAGGTCAATGGAGAAAAGGTCATGAAGAAGTTGGGAGATTATATCGAGCATTTATGACGGCGTACGAAGAATTAAGACACATGTAGCGAGTAAAGAGAAATGGCAAAACAAAAAGATACTATCTACCACACCACGGGGTATTACAGGCCAGTAGTACAACCACAAAGCTCCGAGTTGTATTCGACGCGTCTACCAAATCGTCAACCGGAATATCATTGAACGACATTTTATTAGTTGGACCGACCGTGCAACGACCGCTTATCAACATTCTATTGAAATTTCGGCAACACGAGATCGTCATATGCGGTGAAGTGGAAAAAATGTATAGGTATGGGTGGACGAAGAGGACCAAGAGTATCAGAATATTTTATGGAAAAACAATGAACAACCTAGCACATATCAGTTAAAACCATTAACATATGGAACGACATCAGCGGCATTTTAGGCATCCCGTTGTATCAAGGAAATGGGCATGAAGGTGCAAGCAAGACACTATAAGCAGCACAAGCATTACAACACGACATGTAGGTGGATGATCTGATGACAGGGGCTAATTCAAGGGTGCAAGCCAAAACATTGATGACTCAAATAATAACCGCATTAGGTAACTATGGGTTTAAATTGCGCAAACTGATGAAAAATTATGACGAGAAAAGGCCATTCATTCAAGGCACAAGTGGGGATATCATGGACATAGGAGAACATTAAGAATCGCCAAAGGTATTAGGGCCGCAATGGGATCCTTGTGAAGACTCATTCAAATTCACAACTGAACTATCTGACCGAATTGCGCATACCAAGCGAACCTTACTATATGATGCTAGCCGAATCTTTGATCCGCTAGGCTGGTCGTCACCGATTGTAATACGCATGAAAATTCTACTTCAAGCAGTTTGGATGCATGATATAAGCTGCGACGAAAAACTTCCAACGAATTTATCGGAAATGTGGATACAGATCAAGAAAGATTTACGTGAAATTCCAACAATTCGAATTCCATGATGGGTGCAGACCAGCAACGACATAAACTTAATTGGATTTAGCGATGCCAGCGAACACGCATATGGCGCCGTAATATATGCAGTAGTAAAAACAAAGGATGGCACGCGATCCAAAATAATCGCAAAATATCAAGTGGCACCGGTCAAGCGGTACTGGAATTAATGAGTGCGTTATTATTGGTCAATCTAATGAAGCTGGTGGAATTGGCATTAACAATCAAAATAGCAACAATAATGCTATTCACCGACTGAAAAGTACTGTTGGACAACATTTTAGCCAATAGAACGAGTGACATCATTCAAACATACAAGCGAGAAAATTGGGGGCGCGTTGCATCAATGGACAACCCGGCTGACATCCCATCTCGAGGCATGCTGTGGACTGGGCCGCACTGGCGGATCGACGTTTAAAGAGTCAACCAATGATTCAATCAACCAATTTCATGAACCAGGGTGCGACATTTGACGAACTACGTCCCGCAAAAATTCAAGCGTATGCCTTAGCCGTATCAACAAACAATTTTGTTGATGCATTTACTAATAAGTACTCCAGTTTCCAAAAGATCACCAAGGTACTAGCATTGATGAGGCGGTAAGAAGAGGCAAGGATCAAGGGATACCAATCGAAAAAAAATAGCGGCAGCGGAGTTGATATTGTTAAGGCACATACAACAGACCGAGTTTAAAAAGGGGATTACCGAGGCGCACTTAGCTTATCAGCCTGAATCCATTTTTAAATGTCACAGGAGTACTACAGGTAGGAGGTCGGATACAAAAATCAATAGCATCGTTTAACGTGAAATATTCTATTATCCTGCCGACGGGTCATAACGCAGTAAAAAGCTACACAATCATCCGGAGGTAAGTCTTCTTACGAGCATTGTAAGGCGACGGTTCTGGATAATAAGAGGAAAGTTGATATCCAGAGCAATTGTACAAAAATGCATCAAGTGCATAGCTTCGCAATTGTTGTCGCCTCCGGGTCCTCTGACCGTGACTGAAGTGTGTTGTCTCTGGGCTCACCTTTAGTTGCGGACAGAGGTTGTGAATTTCAAAACCTGCGGAGTGGGTCACGCTAAATGACAGCAAATGGGCCGGATCAAGGTTTCATGCGACCCGAGCCGAGGATCGACTAGACTGGGGCCCATAAATAGCCCAGTCTCTATCGGATCCATCTGGATACCTGGCGACCTCTAGATGTATCCTGCCTTACCTGCGTATACGGATCTCTGCGCGGGTGGACCACCCTTTCTCCGACACTCGTGGGACTAAAAATGCAGCACACCAAAAATGTATTTTTAAAAACCGAGTCCGGCACTCACCAAGGCGAAGGTCTCAGAAGGAGGTTGAAGCCGGAAGCAGAAACGAGCTAAGGTGCAAGCGGAGACTTCACCGGTGGCTCTTAAGACACATAAGTCGAAATCGACGAGAAGTACAATACCTGGTGTGCTCGTACTATAAAAGAAGTAAGCACACATATCAGGAATGCCGAACGCGATTAAGGAACGAAGGACAAAGCAACCTACATCCACATATTAACACTTCGAGAAATCAAGGACGATACGAAAACAACCACCTCACACATAACAGGCAACACCAACCTCGATATCAAAATCCTTTCAGAGGACCACCCACAAACACAGCGGTAAACCAGCAAAATCATAGAAGCAGAACTCGTCAAGCAAATCAAGCTCAGGGAAACGAAAACGGACACGTTCTCCCGATTGGGTCAGACAGCAGCAGTAGTCCACCAATAAATCTTTTCACAAATGAAACAAATATGAATAAAACAATCACAAATTAAAAACTTACAAATAAAACAATTTTAAATAAAATAAATATATCTTTTTTAAATACAACAGAACCAACAGTATGTATTCCTTTTAACCCTTCTAACAAAATATACAATGTATTCCTTATAGATACAGGAGCAGAAATAAGCCTCCTCAAGCGCCAAAATATTTTAGGAATTAATACAAATTTGATAAATAACATAGACTGCCAGATTACCACTATTGCAGGAAACACGATTTCCATCCACGGGTCGTTAGTTGGTACGTTTGACGTCAATGGTATAAAAATTGATCACACTTTCCAAATAATAGGCGAAAATGCAACTTTAAAATATGACGGAATACTTGGTAACGATTTCCTCAACGATTATCAAGGGGAAATAAGTTATATAAACAGAGAGCTTTTACTCGAACTTCTACAAAAAAGTTCAGCAAACTGTAAAACTGAATATATAAAAGAAAATTTAGCAAACTGTAAAACTACGCTCAAATATAGCCTAGCAAAGAGTAAGACTAACCATTTAGAAGAAAATGCAGCAAACAGTAAGATACGCTCAAAAATAGCCTAGCAAAGAGTAAGACAAACCATTTAGAATAAAATGCAGCAAACAGTAAGATTACGCCAAAAGGTAGCCTAGCAAAGAGCAAGACTGACCATATAAAAGAAAATGTAGCAAACTGTAAGACTACGCTCAAAAATAGCCTAGCAAAGAGTAAGACTAAATATTTAGAAGAAAATTCAGCAAATCGTAAGACTAAGTTAAACGAGAGCTTAGCAAACCATAAGACTGAAGATTTAAAAGTTAAAACTCAATATAAACCCGAACGAATGAACAAAATATATTTATAATAGAACCAAGAAGCGAGAAAGCAATACAAATACCATTTCCAACCAATGGAAACATCGTAATAAGAAAAAAGGAAATTAAACCAGGAGTATACGTAGCAGCCACAGCTGTAAAATCAACAGGAAATAAGGTACAAATAATGGTTTTAAATAGCAATGATGAAGAAAAGCGTTTGCATAATGAAGACTGAAAACTGGAATGGGATAAATTAGAGGACTTTGACGTTATAGAGATGAATACATCTAAAGATCCTGTAAAACATAGATTATATAAATTATAATCCACTCTTAAACTGGAACACTGTAACATGGAAGAAAAAACCAGCATAATAAAATTATGTCGAGAATTTAACGACGTGTTTTTCCTTGAAGGGGACCATTTGAATTATACAGATGCAATAAGACACAAAATAATCACTAAACCTGAAATACCAATCTATAGGAAACCATATCGGCTACCAGAATCGCAGAAAACTGAAATCCACCGACAAGTAAAAGACATGCTTGAAGAATGAATAGTTAAACCAAGCTATAGTCCTTGGAATTCTTCTCTCTTACTGGTACCCAAGAAAGCAGACAGTACAAGACAAAAACGATGGAGAGTAGTCGTTGACTTCAGAAAACTGAATGAAGTTACTATAGGAGACGCATATCCCCTACCAAATATAACGGATATTTTGGATCAATTGGGTAAATCCAAATATTTCAGCACATTGGATCTAGCAAGTGGATTTCATCAAATAAAACTCGATGAAAAGGACCAACAGAAAACCGCATTTAGTACGCCTTTCGGACATTACGAATATACTCGAATGCCATTTGGAATAAAAAACGCTAAAATTACAACCAGACAAATGTAACTTCGTTAAAAGAGAACTAATGTACTTAGGATACGTGATATCTGAAAATGGAATAAGTCCAGATTTGGAAAAAGTAAATTCAGTAGGAAGCTTCCCAGTACCAAAAAAAGCTAAGGATATAAAAGCATTTCTTGGACTTGCGGGATATTATCGACGTTTCATTCCAAATTTTGCTAATATAACAAAACCATTGGCAAATCTTCTAAAAAAATATTGAATGGGACGCACATTGTGATGAAGCATTCAGAATAATAAAAAATAAATTAACCACATAACCAATTTTAGCTTATCCTAACTTTGATTTTTTTTTTACTAACGACCGCAAGGTGAAATTGGCGAAGACCGACCAATATGTTATAGCAGTCGCACTCTAAAAGGAGTTAGTAGCTATCATATATGCAGTCAAACAGTTCCGTCCTTATTTATATGGTCGAAAGTTTACCATAGTCACGGATCATCGTCCCCTGACATGGCTAATGAATCTCAAAGACCCCACATCCAGACTAGCCCGATGGAAAATTACTCTAGACGAATACGAATACAACATAGTATACAAGCCTGGGAAATACAACGTTAACGCGGACGCTCTCAGTCGCGTAGTAGTGGAAGCAGCGCACGAAAATAGTAAAAGGAACGTATTAATAACAACAAGATCACAAGCAAAAATTGTCAATGCAGAAAACACTCCAAAAACAACAAATGATATATTACAACATGTTTCATCTTATAATTTAATCGAAAGAGCAGAATCTATCTATTCAGTTAAAAACCTGCAACATAAAATTATTATTTTACCACCAATAGAATCCCCAGAAGAAAATGAATTAAAAATATTAATCGATGAATTCACTAAACTTGCTTTAGGAAAAATTTTAACACATACGAACGACCAAAATAAATCCATACATATTTGTACCCTACCCAATAAGAAGTCAGAAAGACCAAATTATGATTGAACAGACACTAACGAGCATTAAAGATAAAATTAACAAAAGAAATTGTGAGACGATAGGAATCACCATACCTAATATTCAAAACCAATTGTTTAAATGAGTTTAAAACAAATCTAGAAAAAATATTTCATTATCTAAACATAACGATAAATTTATACAGCAATAACAAAATCATCTTAAACAATAATGAACAAATAGCAGCAGTATTAACCGAATACCATGAATCACCTTTTGGAGGACACCAAGGAGTATCCAGAACATTGAAAAGAATTAAACTTAAATATTACTGGCCTACAATGACTTCAGACATTAAGAACCATTTACAAAAATGTACGTCGTGTCAATTAAACAAGAGCTAAATAAACCCTACAATACCAATGAAAATAACTAGCACAAGTTCTACACCATTTGAGCGAATTGCTTTAGATATAGTTGGACCATTACCAGTTAGCTATCACGGTCAAAAATACTTATTAACATTCTAGGATGATTTAACCAAATTCTCAGGAGCATTTTCGTTACAAAACGCAAAAGCCCTCACTGTGGTAAGAACATTCGTTGAAAATATAATCTGTATACACGGAGTACCACAATCACTTTTAACTGACCAAGGCACGAACTTTCTGAGTGGACTGTGTAAAGAAATTTGCAAACTCTTAAAAATTTAAAAACTTAACACCACACCTTAGTGTCTGGAACCCCAAATCCAATGCGGGTTATACTGCAGTTTAGCCCTATTTTTCAACAAAAACAAGGGTACAATTATGATAACTATGCAAACGAGTTTAAATCACGACTTCAGCATGGTTACCAAGCAGCAAAACATAGGCTTATAAACCAGAAAAACATTTCAAAAAGGTATTATGATAACAAGAGTAATGAGAAAATTTTTAATATAGGTGACAAAGTTGTAGTCAAAAATCACACACGAAAAAACAAACTCTCGACCCTTTGGGAAGGTCCATTCGAAGTATTAAAAATAGTTTCAGCAGAAAACACGCTTGTTAAATTTGGTAGAAAAGACAAAATAATACATAATAATGATTTAAAGATTTTTTATGAATAAATAATATACACATGTAAATAAAGTAATCCCTCTCCCAACAAAAGTAAACGAAAAATTAGTTTTCATAAAACCTAATATATCACATTGACAGAGAACATCATTATGACATGACAATCAATGAACTAGGAAAATGTAAACAAACTGACGAAAATACATATTTATGCCAAGCAGTACATCCAGTATTTTCTACAAGATCAACAAATCAGCCTTTTTCAAAATTCAAAACTTTACCACATATTTGCGAACTGAGAGAAACACAACTGACTACTATTTGGATCCAACTGGAACAACAAAACAAATGGTTGTTTTCAACACTTGACAAATACGAATTAGACGAAATTTGTTCAAACAAAATCTCTCCCTACACCCTTATAAATACAGGCACCATAGAAATAACAGACGGATGTTATATCAAATCAATGGACTTGACTATAAGAAATTCCTATTTCAAAACATCGTCACTGAATAATTTCTACATACCCCCTATAAATATTTCAAATTCATTCGCACGAATCAAATTCTCCTTCCTGACTCAAAAGACTTAGACACACTGTCCAAACAAATAAAAGATTTAAAAACACAGAAAAAACAGACCTTGAAAGTTTCAATATACACAACATTCATCATTATGTGTTAATTTACCTTATGATCATTTCCGTTATAATCATAATAATAATAAACAAATACAAAGCTTGGAAACTAAATCAATTAGTATCCCCAGAAGAACAATACACAACTGAAATGGTCGCTATCCGCGAACAGGAAAACGACAAACCGGAAACAACCCCTAGATTCGTTTTAAAAACTTAACAACAAACATCCGAACCATACGTACAAGCGGAAATTCATATAAAAACAATTTTTTCCTATCTTTTTAACAGCATCCTAAAAATCATTCTTAAAGAAAATTATACCCACCTCTTATCCATTCTAAACTTAATATCTCTCTACTCATTTGCAACTTTGAACAAATAATTGGCTTAAAAGTATTTTCAGAACGAATGAATGAAACAAAACATACGAAAACACACGATATTTAATTTTATGATGATATACCTACTCATCTTACAAAAAAAATCACTATTATATCACTTAAAAATCTCAATTAAAACCTTACATAATTATAAAATAAAATAAACTCAAAAACAAATCAACAAAAAAAAAAACCATATTACAAATATATATTTATATATAAATAAGTATTTTATAAATTTCAGCACAAAAAAAAACTCAAAATACAAATCGTCAAAAAAAAAAACATATTACAAATATATTAAATCATTTTCATTTTTTTATATATATAAACAAATATTTTATTATTTTAAGCAAAAATTTTTTTTAAATATATTCAAAAAAAACCTTTTTTTTAAATACTATAAATTATTGTAATGGACTTTCCTGTCCATTTATACAAACACTAGCTGTTCCCGGGCGCTTTGCTACCCGCCCACTGACGCCACGCCCACTTGCACCCGCGTTTCCCGGCTGCCCCATCCCGCTGACCGCCGCCCACTGACCTCCCACCCACTGACGCCACGCCCACGGTCCAAATTTTGTCAACGACTTTCTTTTTATTTAAATATTATATGGTGTGAATTTGAGTCAAATCGTTCCATAAATACTACCACAAAAACAATGTTCGGACTATAGCCAAATCAGTCCAGTCGTTCTCAAATTTTTTTTTGTTTTTTTTTCACCTAGCGGTATTTTTTTTCACTTTAAAACCTATTCTCATACCTACTAAATATACATAAAAAATTTCATAACAATCGGTCGATCCGTTTCGGAGTAGTTGGAGCCGCAAACACCGTGACACGAGATTTTTAAATTCTCTATATTAACTTCGCGTGCACGTGGCTGGCTGGTTGGCTGGCTGGCTGGTCAGATTTTCTGATCAATTTTTAGCCCACTTCCCATGGCCCGATTTTATTGAAATTTTGCACACATGTTCCGGTGACAATACTTTCTATTAAAATTTGAGGACCCTCGGACCTCGTGTTCGGGGGGCTCCCATACAAATATTTTACAAAATTTACCCGATTTTCTTTAAATTTTGTACACATGTGTGTCTTGAAAAACACTTTTTGTAAAAATTTGGAGCGATCGGCCCTTGGGGACCCCAATGTACAATTTTTAAATATCGCTATATCGCATCAGATCTCGCCAAAGTCTGAGCTCTGTGCTTTGTGAGCAGCGCTGTTCGCTGCCGCTGCGTAATTTGGTGGATGATTTTGCCACAAGACGAGCAGTGGGTGTGTGTGTGTGTATCTCCGATTAGAGAATTTACAAGAAAAAATTAATTTTTATGGGTTGTTTTATTATATATTAGAAGAAGATAATACAAACAAATTTGTTCGCCAACCAAAGTTTTCGTATCAGTGGTTAAAAAAAAGTGGTTTTTGTATCTGCTAACGACAAATAATGTTCATTCTCGTTTGACGAAAATTCTTACCTTTTCGCGGTAAAGAATTTTCTTATTCGCAGGGAGAAGGGATGTTGTGACCGGCACAACCATTACACCCCTGACCACACACATAGTCTTGCTTTACTAAAGGTTTCCACATCTGCTTTCAATAAATTACCTATTTTATGATCGGCACAGCCTGCCACATTGCCGGTACATTCGTGTACCGAATTTCCGAATTCACATCCACCACTAATCTGCAGAGTACGTACGGATGGTGTTTGTAATAAGAAACCGATCGAGATACGATAAAGGCACTGTGATCCTTTATGCATCTCGAGTTTCAAGCACAGCACACAGCTCACAAATGCCGATACAATACTAAGAAACAGTTAGTGTAAATGCAGATATTACGAAATAGTAATATCAGCAGGAGGGCAATTCTAAGGCGACCGTCAAGTGGCTCGACTGCAGAAGGGACATAAATGTTGCAGGTCGACTGTGTGCTACGAATATTTGCTTGCACTTGTAGTTGTGTATTGAACCCTTGTTCATGCACATGATGCTGTCGTTCCATTGGTGGATCGCAACCAACCAATCACATTGGTTGGTCGATCCATCCAAAATATTATAAAAGTCCACTGCTACGATTACTAAGGGCGGCAGTTGAACTTAGACACTAAAACTTATTAAAATTAATTAACCAATTTGTGTATTTAATTAATATTCAACGCGCCCATATACTCACTCTTCTCCTACGGGAAAGCACGGGGACTGTGCGTAACATGGGGTATCTATAGGGAGATGCTAGAGATATTACTACCGGTAGCTCCTTTGATGCTGCCTGCCCTGTAATAAAAACAAGGGGCAAACAAAAGCTAACTTGGTGGTCCGCCGAGTTAGGGACCTAGCAGAAGGCAAGCAGGAAAGCATTTAATAAAGCCAAAAGAACGGGAGTGGCTCTGGAATGGGATTCATACAAGGAACATCTCTAAAATTATAAGAGGGAATTAAGAAAGACAAAAAGGAAGTCTTGGAGGCTCTTCTGTGACAAATAAAAACGGATGGTTCATGGACGATCTCAAGTAAGGAATCGTTGGAACTGCTCATTGAGACTCACTTTCCTGACTCAACTTGGGTGTGTGACTCAGAAATGAGTAGGAAACATCTGGAATCTCAGTCGGTTCAAACGAAAGGGATCGCGAGCAAATCGCGAATCCAGTGGGCGATAAGCAGTTTCAACCCTTTAAATCGGCTGACCCAGATGAGATAAGATTGAGTGCGTTCAATAATGTTAAAACAGAGGCAATCTGTAAAGGACTGTCAGACCGAGAGGTGGACTACCCTATAAGCAGACTAATGAATCATATGCTTCTAGGCAGGATTATTAGTGCGGAGCTGGGGGGTTCCATTTTAAAGAGGCAGGCAGTTAGAGGAACACCGCAAGGAGGGGTATTATCCCCTCTCCTCTGGAATATAGTAATCAACGAATAACTGTTGAAACTGGAAGGAGAGGGGATTAAAGTGGTAGCGTATGCTGATGATGTAGCGTTAGCTGTCTCAGGGAAATACTTCAGAACGATTAAGGAGGTTATGCAAAATGCCCTCTTAATCGTTAAAGAATGGGCAAATAAAAGCGGTCCGGGCGTCAACTCGAATAAGACAAAGCTTTTCCTTTTCACCAGGAAATATAAAACTCCAACAGTTGATCCGCCAACACTAAATGGTACCCCCTTAGTTTTTTCTGATAATGCAAGATTTCTTGGGATAATCTTGGACAGGAAACTGGGCTGGAAACCTAATATAATAGAACGAGTGAATAAAGCGAATACTGCTTTATACTCATGAAAGAACGTCATTGGTAAACAATTGGGTTTGAAACCAAAGCTGGTACAATGGCTCTACACTTCGGTAGTGAGACCAATACTATTGTACGTGGTAAGCGTATGGTGGCCAGCTATGAAAAAAAACACGCATAAAAATAGGAGTGGATCCGTAACCGATAATGAAACAATACAGTTTTACACGGATGGCTCTAAGCTAGACGGTAAAGTAGCAGCAGGAGTCTTCTGTGATAAGCTGAAAGTAAGCATCTCTGTCGGTATAACTGATTTTCTTGGTCTTCTGTCGTCTAAGCGTAATTTAAACCCCCAAACTTTAACCATGAATGGATCTTGCATCAAAGAAACTGAAAAACTCTCAATTCTCGGTATGTATGTCAACAACAAGCTTCGTTGGAATGACCACATATTTGCCATCGCCAAAAATGCTGCGAGATGCTTAGGTTTCCTAAAACGGTGCAAGATGTACTTCACTCCTTCAGATCTGGCTACTATTTACAAGGCGTATATTCGCCCTAAACTTGAATACAACTGCATTGTCTGGGCAGGTGCTCCCAAGACCACATTGCATCTACTAGACAGAGTTCAGAACCGCGCGTTAAAACTTATTGGTGATGTACATATCGCGAAAACAATCGAATCGCTTGAACATCGTAGGAATGTTTCCTGCCTGTCACTGTTTTATCGCTTTTTCCACAAGCGGTGTTCAAAAGAAATATCCAGATGCATCCCGCCCATTCTCCAACCCATCCGTAATACCCGTGCCTCAACTCGAGCTCATGGGTCCACCATTAAGCCTATCTTCGGACGTACTAACCAATTCAGAGATTCCTTCTTTAGCCGCACGATAGTTATGTGGAATGAATTGCCTGATTCTGTGTTTCCGCATTTATATGATCTGCAGTCGTTTAAGACACGTGTGCATAGACATCTCATCCTTTCCTCTCCCTAATTTCCTAACGCCCACGCTGTGCTAAGCATTGTAAGGGTGCAAACCCCTTTAGCGTGTGTACATTATAAAAAAAAAAAAGATCGCTGCAGCAGGCTGAGGTGATGGCGATTGAAGAGGTTATGAGTTGGCTGAAGCATACTATCATCAAAGAAGATTATCAAAGTCGGTGGACGCGGTGTCGCTGAAATCTATGGTGGCGATGAGCTGTCTTTCCTCTCTTAACTAGATGAGTTAACAGTTCAATATAAGGATCATTTGCGACCCGGGCCACACAGATGTTGAGGGGAACTGCAGGACGGACGAGTTAGCTAGACGTGGTACGACTACCCAGCTGCTACAGGAAAGAGGCAGAAACATTAACAAATGTAAGGTGGAAAAACACTGACACTTGTAATATTCCAAGACAGGTCTGGCCGAAGCTGGATTTGAAACGCTGAACTTCGCTTATTTCCCTACAAAGACGTGCACTAAGAACGGTTGTAGGGATAATGACAAGACATAATAGAGATAATCTAGGGAAACACGCGAGAAGGATGGGTGTCGAATATAATGACTTCTGCAGAATCTGCATGGACGAGGAGGAGACCCTAGAACATCTTCTCTGCTCATGTCCAGCACTAATGCACAGAAGGCACAAACACTTATGTAAGCGGTTAATGAATAACCTATCAGATCTGGAAACCGCAAAGTGCGAGATATACTTCGATTCATTAAGAGCTCTGAATTGATCTTCTGAAAAGGGAAAAGGTATAAGATCCTGTGGTAACACAAAGGACCGCGAATGGTCTAAGTGCCCCGTAATCTAACCTAACCTATCAATTGCATAAGACAAAATCCAATAATGAGAAAACAGCTGATGGCGCAATTACCAGCATATAGGCTACAATATGCACACCCATTTCAAAAGGTTGGATTGGATTATTACGGGCCCTTGAAAGTTTCAATATACACAACATTCATCATTATGTGTTCATTTACCTTATGATCATTTCCGTTATAATCATAATAATAATAAACAAATACAAAGCTTGGAAACTAAATCAATTAGTATCCCCAGAAGAACAATACACAACTAAAATGGTCGCTATCCGCGAGCAGGAAAACGACAAACCGGAAACAACCCCTAGATTCGTTTTAAAAACTCAACAACAAACATCCGAACCATACGTACAAGCGGAAATTCATATAAAAACAATTTTTTCCTATCTTTTTAACAGCATCCTAAAAATCATCCTTAAAGAAAATTATACCCACCTCTTATCCATTCTAAACTTAATATCTCTCTACTCATTTGCAACTTTGAACAAATAATTGGCTTAAAAGTATTTTCAGAACGAATGAATGAAACAAAACATACGAAAACACACGATATTTAATTTTATGATATATGATTTTATGATTTTTGTCTTGCAAAAAAAATCACTATTATATCATTTAAAAATCTCAATTAAAACCTTACATAATTATAAAATAAAATAAACTCAAAAACAAATCAACAAAAAAAAAACCATATTACAAATATATTATATAATTTTCATTCTTTTATATATATATATATTTATATATAAATATATATTTATATATAAATAATAAATATTTATATGTAAATAATAAATATATATTTATATATAAATAAGTATAGTATTTTATAAATTTCAGCACAAAAAAAACTCAAAATACAAATCGTCAAAAAAAATAAAAAAAAATATATTACAAATATATTATATCATTTTCATTTTTTTATATATATAAACAAATATTTTATTATTTCAGCAAAATTTTTTTTGAATAAATTCAAAAAAAAAACATATTTTTAAATACTATAAATTATTGTAATGGACTTTCATGTCCATTTATACAAACATTAGCTGTTCCCGGGCGCTTTGATACCCGCCCACTGACGCCACGCCCAATTACACCCGCGTTTCCCGGCTGCCCCATCCCACTGACCCCCGCCCACTGACCTCCCGTCCACTGACCACCCACCCATTGACCTCATACACACTGACCCACCACCCGCTGAACTCACACCCACTGACGCCACGCCCACTTACACCCGCGTTTCCCGGCTGCCCCATCCCACTGACGCCACGCCCACTTACACCCGCGTTTCCCGGCTGCCCCATCCCGCTGACCACCGCCCACTGACCTCCCGCCCACTGACGCCACGCCCACGGTCCAAATTTTGACAACTCCATAAATACTACCACAAAAACAATGTTCGGACTATAGCCAAATCAGTCCAGTCGTTCTCAAATTTTTTTTTTGTTTTTTTTTCACCTAGCGGTATTTTTTTTCACTTTAAAACCTATTCTCATACCTACTAAATATACATAAAAAATTTCATAACAATCGGTCGAGTCGTTTCGGAGTAGTTGGAGCCGCAAACACCGTGACACGAGATTTTTAAATTCTCTATATTAACTTCGAGTGCACGTGGCTGGCTGGCTGGTCAGATTTTCTGAACAATTTTTAGCCCACTTCCCATGGCCCGATTTTATTGAAATTTTGCACACATGTATATTTCCGGTGACAATACTTTCTATTAATAATGAGGACCCTCGGACCTCGGGTTCGGGGGGCTCCCATACAAATATTTTACAAAATTTACCCGATTTTCTTTAAATTTTGTACACATGTGTGTCTTGAAAAACACTTTTTGTAAAAATTTGGAGCGATCGGCCCTTGGGGACCCCAATGTACAATTTTTAAATATCGCTATATCGCATCAGATCACGGCAACGTCTGAGCTCTGTGCTTTGTGAGCAGCGCTGTTCGCTACCGCTGCGTAATTTGGTGGATGAATTTGCCACAAGACGAACACGCAGTGGGTGTGTGTGTGTATCTCCGATTAGAGAATTTACGAGAAAAATTTTAATTTTTATGGGTTGTTTTATTATATATTAGAAGAAGATAATACAAACAAATTTGTTCGCCAACCAAAGTTTTCGTATCAGTGGTTAAAAAAAGTGGTTTTTGTATCTGCTAACGACAAATAATGTTAATTCTCGTTTGACGAAAATTCTTACCTTTTCGCGGTAAAGAATTTTCTTATTCGCAAGGGGAAGGGATGTTGTGACCGGCACAACCATTATACCCCTGACCACACACACAGTCTTGCTTCACTATAGGTTTCCACATCTGCTTTCAATAAATTACCTATTTTATGATCGGCACAGCCTGTCACATTGCCGGTACATTCGTGTACCGAATTTCCGAATTCACATCCACCACTAATCTGCAGAGTACGTACGGATGACTGGTGTTTGTAATAAGAAACCGATCGAGATACGATAAGGGCACTGTGATCCTTTATGCATCTCGAGTTTCAAGCACAGCACACAGCTCACAAATGCCGATACGATACTAAGAAACAGTTAGTGTAAATGCAGATATTACGAAATAGTAATATCAGCAGGAGGGCAATTCTAAGGCGACCGTCAAGTGGCTCGACTGCAGAAGGGACATAAATGTCGCAGGTCGACTGTGTGCTACGAATATATGCTTGCACTTGTATTTGTGTATTGAACCAAAACCTTCTCTATAGAAAGCCCAACTGTTCCGATCGTACACAGATACATGCTTAGATTTTGACCAAACGTATTTGTATTAGTAATCAATTAAAGAGCAGTATCCATATAAAATTTTTCTGTTTCCCACTACCACATCTTACGTTTCTCGCTCTTTGCGACTGCTAATTTTTTGTACACTGTATTCACATCCCACAAACATACATGCGTTTGGTGTTGGTTTACAGCATTAGTATGCGTACAGTTGGGCTTTCTATAGAGAAGGTTTTGTATTGAACCCTTGTTCATGCACATGATTCTGTCGTTCCATTGGTGGATTGCAACCAACCAATCACATTGGTTGGTCGATTCATTCAAAATATTATAAAAGACCACTGCTACGATTACTAAGGGCGGCAGTTGAACTTAGACACTGAATCCTAATACGGTAAATAAAACGTATTAAAATTAATTAACCTATTTGTGTATTTAATTAATATTCAACGCACCCGCATACTCACTCTTCTCCTACGGGAAAGCACGGGGACTGTGCGTAACATGGGGTATCTATAGGGAGATGCTAGAGATATTACTACCGGTGGCTCCTTTGATGCTGCCTGCCCTGTGATAAAACCAAGGGAAGGCAAGCAGGAAAGTATTTAATAAAGCCAAAAGAACGGGAGTGGCTCTGGAATGGGATTCATACAAGGAACATCTCAAAAATTATAAGAGGGAATTAAGAAAGACAAAAAGGAAGTCTTGGAGGCTCTTCTGTGACAAATAAAACCGGATGGTTCATGGACGATCTCAAGTAAGGAATCGTTGGAACTGCTCATTGAGACTCACTTTCCTGACTAAACTTGGGTGTGTGACTCAGAAATGAGAAGGAAACATCTGGAAATTCAGTCGGTTCAAACGAAAGGGATCGCGAGCAAATCGCGAATCCAGTGGGCGATAAGCGGTTTCAACCCTTTAAATCGGATCACCCAGATGAGATAATCCCTGCGGAAATTCAGAATAACTCGGAGTTGATACTCCTATGGTTAGAGGCAATTTTCACAGGGTGCATAAAGCTGACATACATTCCTAGAGCTTGGAAGGAAGTCAAGGTAGTTTTTATACCGAAGGCGGGAAAAAGCTTACATGGCTACCCTAAAGACATGAGGCCTATAACTCTATCATCCTTTCTTCTGAAAACTCTGGAAAGACTGATAGATGTTTATAGAAGGGCTAAGGTAAAACCTAGCAGTCCCAACATGCTTACTGCAAGAGGAAGTCTGTGGACACAGCCTTACACACCTTTGTAAGCACAATTGAGAAATCAAGATACTCCCAAGAGTATACACTTTTAGAATTCTTTAACATGGAGGGTGCGTTCAATAATGTTAAAACAGAGGCAATCTGTAAATGACTGTCATACCGAGAGGTGGACTACCCTATAAGCAGACTAATGAATCATATGCTTCTAGGCAGGATTATTAGTGCGGAGGGGGGGGGGGGGTTCCATCTTAAAGAGGCAGGCAGTTAGAGGAACACCGCAAGGAGGGGTATTATCCCCACTCCTCTGGAATATAGTAATCAACGAATTACTGTTGAAACTGGAAGGAGAGGGGATTAAACTGGTAGCGTATGCTGATGATGTAGCGTTAGCTGTCTCAGGGAAATACTTCAGAACGGCTAAGGAGGTTACGCAAAATGCCCTCTTAATCGTTAAAGAATGGGCAAATAAAAGCGGTCCGGGCGTCAACTCGAATAAGACAGAGCTTTTCCTTTTCACCAGGAATTATAAAACTCCAACAGTTGATCCGCCAACACTAAATTAGTTTTTTCTGATAATGCAAGATTTCTTGGGATAATCTTGGACAGGAAACTGGGCTGGAAACCTAATATAATAGAACGAGTTAATAAAGCGAATACTGCTTTATACTCATGCAAGAACGCCATTGGGAAAAAATTGGGTTTGAAACCAAAGCTGGTACAATGGCTCTACACTTCGGTAGTGAGACCAATACTTTTGTACGTGGTAAGCGTATGGTGGCCAGCTATGGAAAAAACCACGTATAAAAAGAGGAGTGGATCCGTAACCGATAATGAAACAATACAGTTTTACACGGATGGCTCTAAGCTAGACGGTAAAGTAGCAGCAGGAGTCTTCTGTGATAAGCTGAAAGTAAGCATATCTGTCCGTATAACTGATCGCTGCAGCAGGCTGAGGTGATGGCGATTGAAGAGGTTATGAGTTGGCTGAAGCATACTATCATCAAAGAAGATTATCAAAGTCGGTGGACGCGGTGTCGCTGAAATCTATGGTGGCGATGAGCTGTCTTGCCTCTCTTAACTAGATGAGTTAGCAGTTCAATATAAAGATCATTTGCGTCCCGGGCCACACAGATGTTGAGGGGAACTGCAGGACGGACGAGTTAGCTAGACGAGGTACGACTACCCAGCTGCTACAGGAAAGAGGCAGAAACATTAACAAATGTAAGGTGGAAAAACACTGACACTTGTAATATTCCAAGACAGGTCTGGCCGAAGCTGGATTTGAAACGCTGAACTTCGCTTATTTCCCTACAAAGACGTGCACTAAGAACGGTTCTAGGGAAAATGACAAGACATAATACAGTTGATCTAGGGAAACACGCGAGAAGGATGGATGTCGAATATAATGACTTCTGCAGAATCTGCATGGACGAGGAGGAGACCATAGAACATCTTCTCTGCTCATGTCCAGCACTAATGCACAGAAGGCACAAACACTTTTGTAAGCGGTTAATGAATAACCTATCAGATCTCGAAAACGGCAAAGTGCGCGATATACTTCGATTCATTAAGAGCTCTGAATTGATCTTCTGAAAAGGGAAAAGGTATAAGATCCTGTGGTAACACAAAGGACCGCGTATGTTCTAAGTGCCCCGCAATCTAACCTAACCTATCAAGTGCATAAGACAAAATCCAATAATGAGAAAACAGCTGATGGCGCGTTTACCAGCAGATAGGCTACAATATGCACATCCATTTCAAAAGGTTGGATTGGATTATTACGGGCCCTTGAAAGTTTCAATATACACAACATTCATCATTATGTGTTCATTTACCTTATGATCATTTCCGTTATAATCATAATAATAATAAACAAATACAAAGCTTGGAAACTAAATCAATTAGTATCCCCAGAAGAACAATACACAACTGAAATGGTCGCTATCCGCGAACAGGAAAACGACAAACCGGAAACAACCCCTAGATTCGTTTTAAAAACTTAACAACAAACATCCGAACCATACGTACAAGCGGAAATTCATATAAAAACAATTTTTTCCTATCTTTTTAACAGCATCCTAAAAATCATCCTTAAAGAAAATTATACCCACCTCTTATCCATTCTAAACTTAATATCTCTCTACTCATTTGCAACTTTGAACAAATAATTGGCTTAAAAGTATTTTCAGAACGAATGAATGAAACAAAACATACGAAAACACACGATATTTAATTTTATGATGATATACCTACTCATCTTACAAAAAAAATCACTATTATATCACTTAAAAATCACAATTAAAACCTTACATAATTATAAAATAAAATAAACTCAAAAACAAATCAACAAAAAAAAACCATATTACAAATATATTATATAATTTTCATTCTTTTATATATATATATGTTATGTCAGAGCCATCCTGTACGCCCCAAAAAATACCAACAAACCAAGATGAACAAACCCTGGACTTTAAGTTCAACCAATAAATGTAAACGATACAAAGAGTATCGTCCGCAGTCGGAATGTACAGAGGTTATCGTCCGCAGGCAAAATGCCTCGTGTTAAATATTTTATTATAAACAAACCGCCATTTTCAATGTAAACGATACAAAGAGTATCGTCCGCAGTCGGAATGTTCAGAGGTTATCGTCCGCAGGCAAAATGCCTGGTGTTAAGTATTGTATTATAAACAAACCGCCATTTTCAATGTAAACGATACAAAGAGTATCGTCCGCAGTCAAAATGCTGCGTTAGCAATTAAGCACTATAAAAAGGGATCGCTTGATCTCAATTAATTCAGTCTTTAAGCAGTCACCATTTACAGCTGACGATTTCCCCCCACCAGTGGCAAGGGATCCGAAGCTCTAGTCTTAATACTCAAATAATAAAGATATTAATTTTGAAATTAAAAACATTGTTTTTTTTAACTAAATTTGAATACTTTATTAAAATTGGCGCAGTCGGTAGGATTGACTTAACAGAGCGAAAATCTGTTAATTTAAAAGTCAATCCGTGAAACGAATAAAACGCGAAAAATCTGTAAACCGCGTGAACATTGAAAGTGAAAAGTGTCTCATTGATGAACGAAAACCATCAATTTACATTTAAAACAATTTCAGTGTTTAAACACTAAATAAAGTGAAAAGTGAAAACCACTTGACCGAAATTAGTGACAAAAAATTATTCGAACGAAAATCGAATTATCGAACGAAAATCGAATTATTTGAACGAAAATCGAATATTGAAAATTAAATTATTTAGTAACCATGGTTAGCAAAAATAATTAATGTTACGAAATAATTTGAAGTGAAAGTGAAGAAAGTTATGAATACGAACAATAATAAAACAAATACAAAAATAATTTCATAAATTATGAACAATCAATAAAAATAAAAACAACAAAAAAGAACTGAAGAAAAGTGGTATAATCTAATGCCCCAACGTGATCGACAAATGAAGAAGATTAAAGAACAATTAAGGAAACAACGTAAATTCAACCCTTACAAACAGCAACAGTCATCTAATAATTCAAGCTCCGAAGAAGACGACGCAGGCATCATGATGAATAATCAACACGAAAAACAACAACCACCACAACTAGCAAATGGTAATAATAATATTAATAATAATAATAATGTAGTTTTAAAAAGTCTACAATTAAACCCATTAAAATACATAGAAAGACTTAATACTTTTGATGGAAGAACGGAAGATCTTCCAATTTTTATTCAAAATGTCGATGACATTATTCCCACTTTATTGGAATATAATTGTCAGGGCCAAAAAATGTGTATTAATTTGTTAAAATCAAAATTTATAGGTAGAGCAAGACAAAGTATAGAAATTCATACCCACTTAACGACATGGACAGATATCAAAGCTATGCTTATAGAAAATTTCGGTGGCTTCAAAAATAGCAACCAATTATATGAGGAATTGAGAAATTCTCAGTACAGAGGGGATGTTATAAAATTTTATAACTACATTCAGAAAACTCTCTCTTTATTAAATCAAAAATGCCAACAAGAAAATAACCTCTTAGATATTACTAGAAATAACCAAGCGACACTTAATAT
This sequence comes from Nephrocerus scutellatus, assembly GCA_947095585.1. Classification (NCBI taxonomy): domain Eukaryota; kingdom Metazoa; phylum Arthropoda; class Insecta; order Diptera; family Pipunculidae; genus Nephrocerus; species Nephrocerus scutellatus. The sequence continues at coordinate 73,427,436 of OX352763.1, forward strand.
CTTTAAAGAAAAATTGCCAACTCATATGAGGACAATCCTTTATGCTCTAAAACCAAACACCATGGAGTTAGCACTTTATGAGTTAAATAGTGCAGGATTTGTCATAAGACAAAACAACGATGTAGACAGTGAAACAAAAAAAACTATAATAAAAAATTAGAAAATAGGTATGAGCACAAAAATAGTAATAATTTTAAAACCCCCAATAACCCCTTCAGAAATAATTACAATAGGGAAAATAATAATAACAACAAAAATAATAATAATAATTGGCAACCAAAAACGTACGTGCCAAACAATCAAAACAATTACCAAAGACCAAATAATAACAATTATAATAACAATTATAACAGAAACTATAACCCCAACAACTATAGACAGCAGCCCCAAAAATTTGAGCCTATGGATGTAAATCCTACATCTTCTCAAATCAAACGAATACCAAAAGCTAATTATGCGGAAGACACAGGAGGTAATACAAATTTTCGGTATGCAGCCTCGGAACAAGAAGCGGAATTCCTTTTATTAAATTAAAAAAAGGACAAACAACTTTTAGAATGCTCATTGATACAGGAGCAACTAATAGCATTCTTAGAGAAGTAGATGCTCCAAAGAAATTTATTAAAATAAGAAAAAATCCTCTAATTATAAAAACTTGTGGGAACCCAGTAACTATAAATAAAGAAATTATTATACCTAAGGATCAATTTATTTTTTCAGTCATTGAAGATTGTGAATTCCAAATCCACACATTCAGTTCAGAATACTACGGAATAAAAGGGAATAATATTTTAATTCCAAATAATTGTGCAATCAATTACAAAAATAAAATATTAAAGTTGAACGGTAATAGCATACCTTTCTTTCTCAACAGAAATGAAGAAGAAGAATATGAAAGTACAATCAATTACTTTAATAATATTTCACCTCTTAATACAATTATTGATCATTCTTTTACAAATGAACTTAGGACTGAGCATTTGAACTATATATACAAGAATATACAGATATCCTGAAATCCACAAAAAAGAAGTGGATAGGCAAATAAAAGAAATGCTTGAATCAAAAATAATTCAGCATTCGACTTCGCCTTATAACGCCCCAATCTGGGTCGTAACCAAAAAAGAAGACCACGCTGGTAATAAAGAGTGGCGAATCGTAATAGACTACAGAAAATTAAATAATGTTACCAAAGAAAATAAATATCCCATCCCAAACATGGATTCGATATTAGACAAAATAGGACAAGCAGTATATTTTACAACATTAGATCTCACAAAAGGATTTTTTCAAATAGAAGTTGATGCTAAAGATAGAGAAAAAACAGCATTTAGCACATTAACTGGACACTATGAGTTTTTGCAAATGCCATTCGGTTTAAAGAATGCACCAGCAACCTTTCAAAGACTCCTGAATGAAGTCTTGAAAGACTACATAGGAAAAATATGCTACGTCTATTTAGATGATATCATAATATTTTCCTCTAGCCTACAAGAACATATGGATTCACTCCATAAAATCTTATTGACACTTAAGAACGCAAATCTTAAAGTATCATTAAACAAATCTGAATTTCTACGTAAAGAAACAGAATTTTTAGGGCATGTAGTAACTTCAAATGGTGTAAAAACAAACCCAAAGAAAATAGAAACTATAAAGAATTTTCCTATCCCAAAAACAGTAAAAGAAATCCAAAGCTTTCTGGGGTTAAAAGGGGAACTACAGAAACTTTATAGATGACTATGCAAAAATAATTAAACCTTTAACTTTATGTCTAAAGAAAGATAGTAAAATAAATATAAACGATCAAGATTACAAAGAATCCTTTCATAAATTAAAATCGTTAATGACAAATGATTTAATAAATAGACACCCAGACTAACAACTGATGCAAGCAATTTTGCTATTGGAGCAGTATTAAGTCAATCTCATGGTCCCCTTTGTTTCGCTTCACGCACATTAAACAAACATGAGTGCCAATATAGCATAATAGAAAAGGAATTATTAGCCATTGTCTGGGCTACCGCTCAATTCCGACATTATTTGTACGGAAGAAAGTTCGTCATTAAGACTGACCACAGGCCATTAGTATGGCTTAGCAATTTAAAAGAACCAAACAGCAAATTACAACGCTGGAAAATCAAACTCGAAGAGTACGATTTTGAGATACAATATATTCAAGGAAAAGATAATAAAGTGGCTGACGCCCTATCTCGAGTAAAAATAAATATGCTACAACAAGATGACTTAGCAACCATTCACAGTGCTGAATCAGATAGTTCATATCTTATTCCTATTAGTGAAAAACCGGTTAATTTATTTAATCGGCAAATAATACTTGAAATCAATGAAAATGATCATCAAGAAATTTTCTATCCACATGTTGGAAAAAGAAGAATAATATTTAGTAAAAAAGAATACAAAGAGAACGATTTTTTAGAAATAATAAAAGAAGTGGATACTACAATGATAAATTCCATATATGTCAAAGATGATAAAGTATTTAACAACTTCCAAAAAGTTTGGAAAAATGAAAATAAAGGTAGAAAAATATTTTATATCGTAGCACAAAATTTTTAAATGACCTTAACACAATCGAAGCCGATGAGCTTATCCACAATATACACAAAAAATATAATCATATAGGAATAGAAAAAGTTTATTTAGAAATATCCAAAGAAAATTATATACCCAATCTAAAACTCATGATAAATAAAATTTTAAATAATTGTGCAATATGCATGACCAAAGTTGATAGAAATCCTGTTAAACTGCCATTTGAGAAGACACCCACACCAACAGGACCCAGGCAGCATTACCACATTGATATATGGTTCTTAAACAAAAAGAAGAAATATGTTACATATGTAGACAAATTTAGCAAATATGCCGCAGCAGAACCTATAAAACATAAAACTCACATAGATACTATAAAAGCGTTAACAAAGATTTTCTCATATATGGGATCACCGAATATCATAACTCTCGACAACGAGAATGCTTTTGTTTCAGATTCCCTCAACAACTATTTAACAAATAAAGACATACAAATACATTACTGTACAGCAAACCGGCACACAGGAAATTCTGACATTGAAAGACTACATGGAACCCTTAACGAACATTTACGTATTTTATCATCAATCGAACAAATTGGTGAACAACTTGATCCAAGTGATCATACGGTTCAAGCTCTAAATGCTTATAATAATATTATCCACCTAACAACTCGAGAAAAACCTTTCGATATCCATTTTGGTGTCATAAAAGGAAATATTTTTTAAACGAATAGAAGACAGTAAAAACAAGGTAATTAACAAATTAAATGAAAAACGTAAGAATATTGAAATAAACGAACAATACGTGAAAGCAACCGATCCCGATAAATTGAAAAACAAATTAACCCCTAAATATAAAAAAAACGTAATAAATAAAGAAAAAAATATACTCTTAAAGAAGGCAATAGATTCAAAAAGAAACCTAACAGAACCTTACACAAAGATCAATTCCATAGATTAAAGAAATTCACAGAAAATATTCCTGTTCACAGGGACGACACTTCATCAAAAGAAGCCACTTGCGGATCTTCATCTGATCAACCCACTACTTCTAAGGGTAACCATCATAATTATCCTCATTCTTCCAATAATTAAAACCCAAGAAATTCAAATTACAGATTTAAACCATGGTAATGGTTTCACAGTTATACAGCTACAACAGATGCAAATAATAGAAAACTTCACTAAAATACTACACATTATAAATTTAACTAATAATGAAATAAATTTAAATATATTATAAGACCATGTAAGACTTTTAGCCAAACAAAATATGGACATTATTAATCTAATGAAACACACAAGAAAAGAATTTGAAACTTTAATACCACACGTTAGACAGAAAAGAGGACTTTTTAATATTTTAGGTACAGGAATGAAATTTTTATACGGAACTATGGATGACGAGGATAGAAAAGAAATAGAAGAAAGGTTAATATTAATAGAAACAAATACACATAACGTAATAGAAAATTCAAACTTACAAATACAAATAAATAATCATTTTAATGAACAATTGCATTACTAACTAATACATTTAATAAAAAAACTAAAAAATTAATTGGGTATGTAGAAAAATTTACTCGCACAGAACACGATTTAGAAAGATACTTTCGCGAATTAAAATTGGAAATAGAAATTAAAGACAATATAAAATACCTAATAAATGACATAGAAAAAATTAAAGACATTGTTTTAACATCTAGATTGGGAATTCTAAGCAAGGATATTTTTTCAGAACAGAACAGAACAATATAACAATAGAAAAACTTTCACAGGTTAAATTAGAACTTGCTCTATATAAAAATACTATCATATTTCTAATAAAAATCCCAAACTTTTCAAATGAAACATACAAACAAATCTATATCCAACCCATACCAAATTTAGAAGATAATCAACAATTAGATATTAGTAATAAAATGTATTTGACTAAAAAGCAAACAATTTTTAATAATACCAAAATAAAAAAATATTTATCAGAAATTGACAATTGTTTACAAAACTTATTTAAAAATCAAATGAATTGTAAATTAATAAAAAATACAAGTAAACAAATAATAGAAATAGGAAATAACAATTTAATGTTAATTAATGTAGGATTACAATAAATTATCCAAATTGTAACAGTCAAAACATTATTGTCAAAGGTAATTACTTAATTAAGTTTGAAAATTGTAAAATTAAAATAGATAATAAAAATTACGAGAGAAAAAACTACAAACATGAACCCATAATTCCAAATACAATCACAAATATCAATTATACCAAATCAAATGATTTAACTTTTCAAGAATTGAATTATTAAAATATAAAAAACTTAAAAGAAATTCAAGAATTAAAATACAAACACAACTATACAAATTTAACTATGTATATGATAATTTTAACAATTATATTGATCATAATCTTTTATATCTATCTTAAATGTAAAAATAAAAAAATGAAAATTATAAATAATGTCAATCTTCCAGGAGTCGCTTTTCGACCCACAGAAAACTTTAAAGGGGGAGGTGTTATGTCAGAGCCATCCTGTACGCCCCAAAAAATACCAACAAACCAAGATGAACAAACCCTGGACTTTAAGTTTAACCAATCAATGTAAACGATCGAAGATTATCGTCCGCAGTCGGAATGTACAGAGGTTATCGTCAAAATCGGCTGGCAAAATGCCTCGTGTTAAATATTTTATTATAAACAAACCGCCATGTTCAATGTAAACGATACAAAGAGTATCGTCCGCAGTCGGAATGTTCAGAGGTTATCGTCCGCAGGCAAAATGCCTCGTGTTAAGTATTGTATTATAAACAAACCGCCATTTTCAATGTAAACGATACAAAGAGTATCGTCCGCAGTCAAAATGCTGCGTTAGCAATTAAGCACTATAAAAAGGGATCGCTTGATCTCAATTAATTCAGTCTTTAAGCAGTCACCATTTACAGCTGACGATTTCCCCCCACCAGAGGTAAGGGATCCGAAGCTCTAGTCTTAATACTCAAATAATAAAGATATTCATTTTGAAATTAAAAATATTGTTTTTTTAACTAAATTTGAATACTTTATTAAAATATATATTTATATATAAATAAGTATTTTATAAATTTCAGCACAAAAAAAACTCAAAATACAAATCATCAAAAAAAAAACCATATTACAAATATATTATATCATTTTCATTTTTTATATATATAAACAAATATTTTATTATTTCAGCAAAATTTTTTTTATATGTATTCAAAAAAAATTTTTAAATACTATAAATTATTGTAATGGACTTTCATGCACTTAACACATTTATACAAACATAATACAAACAAATTTGTACGCCAACCAAAGTTTTCGTATCAGTGGTTAAAAAAAAGTGGTTTTTGTATCTGCTAACGACAAATAATGTTCATTCTCGTTTGACGAAAATTCTTACCTTTTCGCGGTAAAGAATTTTCTTATTCGCAGGGGGAAGGGATGTTGTGACCGGCACAACCATTACACCCCTGACCACACACACAGTCTTGCTTCACTATAGGTTTTCACATCTGCTTTCAATAAATTACCTATTTTATGATCGGCACAGCCTGTCACATTGCCGGTACATTCGTGTACCGAATTTCCGAATTCACATCCACCACTAATCTGCAGAGTACGTACGGATGGCTGGTGTTTGTAATAAGAAACCGATCGAGATACGATAAGGGCACTGTGATCCTTTATGCATCTCGAGTTTCAAGCACAGCACACAGCTCACAAATGCCGATACGATACTAAGAAACAGTTAGTGTAAATGCAGATATTACGAAATAGTAATATCAGCAGGAGGGCAATTCTAAGGCGACCGTCAAGTGGCTCGACTGCAGAAGGGACATAAATGTCGCAGCCAATCACATTGGTTGGTCGATCCATCCAAAATATTATAAAAGACCACTGCTACGATTACTAAGGGCGGCAGTTGAACTTAGACACTGAATCCTAATACGGTAAATAAAACTTAATAAATTCAATTAACCAATTTGTGTATTTAATTAATATTCAACGCGCCCGCATACTCACTCTTATCCAACGGGAAAGCACGGGGACTGTGCGTAACATGGGGTATCTATAGGGAGATGCTAGAGATATTACTACCGGTGGCTCCTTTGATGCTGCCTGCCCTGTGATAAAACCAAGGGGCAAACAAAAGCCAACTTGGTTGTCCGCGGAGTTAGGGACCTAGCAGAAGGTGAGCAGGAAAGCATTTAATAAAGCCAAAAGAACGGGAGTGGCTCTGGAATGGGATTCATACAATGAACATCTCAAAAATTATAAGAGGGAATTAAGAAAGACAAAAAGGAAGTCTTGGAGGCTCTTCTGTGACAAATAAAACCGGATGGTTCATGGACGATCTCAAGTGAGGAATCGTTGGAACTGCTCAATGATACTCACTTTCCTGACTGAACTCGGGTGTGTGACTCAGAAATGAGTAGGAAACATCTGGAATCTCAGTCGGTTCAAACGAAAGGGATCGCGAGCAAATCGCGAATCCAGTGGGCGATAAGCGGTTTCAACCCTTTAAATCGGCTGACCCAGATGAGATAATCCCTGCGGAAATTCAGAATAACTCGGAGTTGATACTCCTATGGTTAGAGGCAATTTTCACAGGGTGCATAAAGCTGACATACATTCCTAGAGCTTGGAAGAAGTCAAGGTAGTTTTTATACCGAAGGCGGGAAAAAGCTTACATGGCTACCCTAAAGACCTGAGGCCTATAACTCTATCATCGTTTCTGCTGAAAACTCTGGAAAGACTGATAGATGTTTATAGAAGGGCTAAGGTAAAAACTAGCTGTGTGAGGAAAAAAATTGTCCCACACAATTTTTTCCACACTATTCGTATATACATTTTTAATTTGAATAAAAGTAAACTGGTATACCCATTACAAACAGACACCATAGTATTTTGTTTCTCATTTAACATGTTGCCCACTCTCCTTAAGTGGATTGCAACATGCTGCCCACTCTCCTTGAGTGAATTGTAAAACACTCACCAAAAGAATACTCTCGTCTTATGGTTCAGGAAACTCCAGTTTTCTATTGTTTCCCCTTTTCCTCTCTTCTCTCGTAAACTCACCACACATAGCTAGTACGCATCATCATCAAGCGGCTGAGCGAAACAACAACAACATGATACGAGGTCACACAGACTGGGAATACCCAAATCGATGACTAAGGAGTAAACGCACCCGCAATACACTCGGAAGCAACAACAACACACAGGCAGTACGAGTCACCACAGACATAGAATATCCGATCGATGTCGATTTAAGAAACAACAACAAACAATATGCAATACATGGCCGCGTACAGTTCACAGCATTATCAGACAAGCAGAGAGGTACAACAACAACAAGCAAACAACACAGACTCGGAAGATCCGATCGATGTCGATTCAAGAGAACAACAACAATAAGCATGCACTACAAAACGGGGCAGACTTAGGAAGGAAACAACAACAAATAATATGCATACATGGCCGCGTACATTCCACAGTTCGCAGCATCACTAGACAAGCAGAGAGGTACAATAACAACAAACAGGCAATGCAGACTCGGAAGATCCGATAATTACAACAACAACGAGCATGTATTATAAGACGGCACCGAATCACAAATAGAACAACAACAAACAGCACGTAATGCATGGTGACCAGGAAAATCAACAAACAACATAGGGTCGACGGAGGCAATAACAACGCCACACCACTGGTCGATCGTATGATTTAACGGATTTCCCTATCGTTGCATCAACGGGACCTGGGAACAACAAGCCATCAAGCGCAGCAATGCTAACCGGCCAACAACAAGCCATCAAGCGCAGCAATGCTAACCGGCCAACAACAACAATGCCAGAATAAAGGAAGCAACAACAATACACCATCGACCGATCATACGATTTAACGGACTCTTCGATCGTAGCATTTAACGGGACTCCTTCACTCGACGGAAGAGTATAAAAGGCCAGCAGTCCTAACAATCGCCCTGCTTTTCCTAGTGATCCCTCCTCCCGTCAACAAGTGTACGATTGAAATCCTTGCCTTCACATCCACGCTTTACGCTAACACAATTATCCTCACGCTTGAAAGTGCAAGAGTGAAATCCTTGCCTTCACGCCCACGCTTCACGCTAGTATAACTATCCTCACGCCTGGAAGTGCAAGAGTGAAATCCTTGTCTTCACGCCCACTCTTTACGCTAGTATAACTACCCTCACGGCCGAGAGTGCAAGAGTGAAATCCTTGCCTAACAAACACAATTTAACCTTATACGTAGTTTTAAGCCAATAATAGTTTTAAGTTTACGGATTAAGCTAAGAAAAGGAAATAATAATAAAAACAATTGAATTCCATTCCCTAAACAAACAAATTCTTTTTATTGTAACGACCCTAGTAGTAGAAGGAACCCTGGTCACACTGAGTTTTACCCCGGCTGGGAAAAACCTCGTTACAGCAGTCCCAACATGCTTACAGCAAAAGGAAGTCTGTGGACACAGCCTTACACACCTTTGTAAGCACAATTGAGAAATCAAGATACTCCCAAGAGTATACACTTTAAGAATTCTTTAACATCGAGGGTGCGTTCAATAATGTTAAAACAGAGGCAATCTGTAAAGGACTGTCAGACCGAGAGGTGGACTACCCTATAAGCAGACTAATGAATCATATGCTTCTAGGCAGGATTATTAGTGCGGAGCTGGGGGGTTCCATCTTAAAGAGGCAGGCAGTTAGAGGAACACCGCAAGGAGGGGTATTATCCCCTCTCCTCTGGAATATAGTAATCAACGAATTACTGTTGAAACTGGAAGGAGAGGGGATTAAAGTGGTAGCGTATGCTGATGATGTAGCGTTAGCTGTCTCAGGGAAATACTTCAGAACGATTACGGAGGTTATGCAAAATGCCCTCTTAATCGTTAAAGAATGGGCAAATGAAAGCAGTCCGGGCGTCAACTCGAATAAGACAGAGTTTGTCCTTTTCACCAGGAAATATAAAACTCCACCAGTTGATCCGCCAACACTAAATGGTACCCCCTTAGTTTTTTCTGATAAAGCAAGATTTCTTGGGATAATCTTGGACAGGAAACTGGGCTGGAAACCTAATATAATAGAACGAGTGAATAAAGCGAATACTGCTTTATACTCATGCAAGAACGCCATTGGAAAAAAATTGGGTTTGAAACCAAAGCTGGTACAATGGCTCTACACTTCGGTAGTGAGACCAATACTATTGTACGTGGTAAGCGTATGGTGGCCAGCTATGGAAAAAACCAGGTATAAAAAACAACCCATAAAAATTTTCATCTAAATTCTCTAATCGCAGAAATTGATATGGGAGCCCCTCGATCCTGGGCCATTTTTTTTTATTGTAGGAGAAAATCATCGAAACAGACATTTGACATCAGATGTTAAAATTGAAAAAGCTTAGATCATTTTATTCTGAGCACTTAGAGCACGCTCATACTCTGAGCAAATAAGAAACACGAACATTTATCTTGAGAACTCTTTGACTGCTCTGAACTAATTTATGAAAACGCCAAATGACAGAATATTGTGAAAACTTGTTGTTCTATCTGTAAGTTGATATCGACAACAAAAAAAACGACATCAATAAAAATACAATTCAGTAAATAAGTAAGTAATTTGAATTAAGCATAAAACATTTATGTCTCGTTTAATTTGCTGGGTTCATTTGTGGGTGAGCTAAGATTTCTCTCTCTCTCTCCACCACCAAAACCATAAGTATAAGGGCCTTGCGGCCGAACCAGGGACCCGATTACTACCAAATTTTCGAAAAAGTATTGTTTATTGGGTATACACATGTGTGTAAAGTTTGAAGAAAATCGGGTAAATTTTTTAAAATTTTTGTTTGGGAGCCCCCCGACCCCGCAGCCCGAGGGGCCTCAAAATTTAATAGAAAGTGTTGTCTCCGGAAATACACATGTGTGCCAAATTTCAATAAAATCGGGCTGTAGGAAGTGGGTTAAAAATTGATCGCAAGAATCCACCACAAATCCACAAACCCACAAACACACGGGCAAGTGAAGTTAATATAGAGAATTTAAAAAGAAGAGTGGATCCGTAACCGATAATGAAACAATACAGTTTTTCACGGATGGCTCTAAGCTAGACGGTAAAGTAGCAGCAGGAGTCTTCTGTGATAAGCTGAAAGTAAGCATCTCTGTCCGTATAAATGATCGCTGCAGCAGGCTGAGGTGATGGCGATTGAAGAGGTTATGAGTTGGCTGAAGCATACTATCATCAAAGAAGATTATCAAAGTCGTTGGACGCGGTGTCGCTGAAATCTAAGGTGGCATGAGCTGTCTTTTCTCTCTTAACAAGATGAGTTAGCAGTTCAATATAAGGATCATTTGCGTCCCGGGCCACACAGCTGTTGAGGGGAACTGCAGGGCGGACGAGTTAGCTAGACGTGGTACGACTACCCAGCTGCTACAGGAAAGAGGCAGAAACATTAACAAATGTAAGGTGGAAAAACACTGACACTTGAAATATTCCAAGACAGGTCTGGCCGAAGCTGGATTTGAAACGCTGAACTTCGCTTATTTCCCTACAAAGACGTGCGCTAAGAACGGTTGTAGGGATAATGACAAGACATAATAGAGATAATCTAGGGAAACACGCGAGAAGGATGGGTGTCGAATATAATGACTTCTGCAGAATCTGCATGGACGAAGAGGAGACCATAGAACATCTTCTCTGCTCATGTCCAGCACTAATGCACAGAAGGCACAAACACTTATGTAAGCGGTTAATGAATAACCTATAAGATCTCGAAAAAGGCAAAGTGCGAGATATACTTCGATTCATTAAGAGCTCTGAATTGATCTTCTGAAAAGGGAAAAGGTATAAGATCCTGTGGTAACACAAAGGACCGCGAATGGTCTAAGTGCCTCACAACCTAACCTAACCTATCAAGTGCATAAGACAAAATCCAATAATGAGAAAACAGCTGATGGCACATTTACCAGCAGATAGGCTACAATATGCACATCCAATTCAAAAGGTTGGATTGGATTATTGCGGGCCCTTCAAGGTACATCCCGTAAGACGTAGATGTACGTTTGTATATTCGTATGCCTACGCACAAAGGCAGTGCATATGGAGACAGTATGAAAGTTTTCTGGGAGCATTTTAAAGATTTACATCAAGAAAAGGAAATTGTCACACAATTGCCAACAATCAATTGCGGGAATTATTTTAATTCCTAAAAACAAAATCATCAAATATAGCCGAAGATACATCAAGAAGAAGAAATTGTCACACAGTCTACAGCACATACAAAATAGGTGCCAACAATCAATTGCGGGAATTATTTCAATTCCTAAAAACAAAATCATCAGATATAGCCGAAGCACTGCTGCAGTATAAATTAGACTGGAAATTTATTCCACCAGGTGGGGGCAGCAGTAAAGCTAGTTAATACACAGCTAACGAAGGCGGTTGGCGAAGCTATATTCACCATTGAGGAATTTGGTACATTGAAGACACAAATAGAGGCCATCATGAATTCGAGACCGATGGCGGCCAGTAAAGCAGAAGACATCGACTGGATTACACTAGTGAACGTGCGCCCAACGATATCGCAGATGATTCACAGATATTAAATGTTTCACCATCGACCAGATGGGGTATGGTGAAACATATGCATCAACACTTGAAAACGCTGGCACTATCCTACAAAAAAGAAATAAGTGGACAAGTGAGTCTAAAACCTTGCAGCAGGAGACATTGTGCTATTCGCAGAATCGGACGTGCCGGCTACGGCTACATGTTGACCGCTGGCAAGAGTCGTGGAAACACATCCTGCTTGTGTGGCAAGGTTCGCATAGTTTCCATCCGGGTAGCAAAGACCGACATAATTATCCCGCGACCCGTTTCTAAATTGTGTAAATCAGATGATTTATGGCCGACGGAATGTTGAAGCCGAATATGCATCAATCCTCATCCAAAAGAAACTATATTACCGAACTTATTATGTCACAAAATGTTATTTTTATTATTTTTCTCTACTTGAATTGTCAAACTAATTCATAGTACCTGCTCAATTTGTAATATGGTTTTTTTGCACACATGTAAAAGGTAATGTAATTCGTTGTTATACCTACCGAGATGTCAAAAAAATACATTTGCTAGTCTGTCAATTCAATTAGAGAAAAAAGACTCACGAATTTCGGACAAGAACAATAAAGAAAGGTTGGAGATAAATAATCTTATCAAGACTAATATATGCGATTCAAGAAGATTAGCAAAGCTTTATAGCAACAATGGGGTCAACTGTTTTGCAAAGACCAACTACAGATCGTATAGCAGAAATAATAAATATAAATTTGCTAATAAAACCTTACACACAAATTATTTAGACAATAATGATAGTATTGATATATGTTTTTTAAATAATTCCAAGTGAGAAAAGCAATGCACTACTCATAGTTATTTTGTAGTGGCAAGGTTGTGTAAATGGAAATAGATTTGCGCGCTTATACTTCGGTTATTTATGAACAAACTTTTGAGTCTTTGTTCCCAAATGTTTCAACTATGAAACATAAACGTAATTTAAAGTAATTTCAGGTGGTGAAGTCGATTTAGTGGGGTATATCACTGCAAAAGTAAGTTTACCGTTAAAAGAAGAAGGTTCAGTGTTGGAGTTAGTAATAGTTGGGCGGCACTAGAGTTTTTTTTTCCAAGGGAGGTCATGGTTGGATAACTTAATTCCAGAGTGGATAAAAAAATATTACCGGTCGGGAGACAACTTGTGTGCAATTTTAGAAAACGGACAAAATTTTACAGAGGAATTGATAAAAAAAGTACAAAACGGTGTATCATGGAGAAAAATCAATATCAATTTTAAATATTAAGGCAAGCATTCGTTTGGCAAAAAAAGCGATGGCGGTATTTTTTAAGCCATATACCGTCCCTTTTGGAATGAGAGAAATTAGAACAAAAAATTAGAAAAAAAAAATACTCGCAGCTAAAAACATTTTTTATCCGTTGTGAAATAGTGAATGGGCATTTACCGTTGTTGCTACAGAAAACGGAATGGCGAATTGCGATTATGCGTTAACTGTAAAGTATTAATTAATACATGGATTCGCACCGATCATTATCCGTTAGCTCGCTGTAACAATATATTTTCTGGTTTAGTTAAAGTGTTCTATATATTAATATTCATAAGTTTTGTTTAGATTTAGCCGCCTAGTGTTCGGTCTAAAATGTGCATTGACTTTTTTTCAATCTATTATGGATATAATCTTACAAGATAATACTAAGGTTCAGTGCTATCTGGACTATATTGTTATTGGTTGCTCAAACTACGAAGAATGTCAATCTACAAGCGTCGGTGATCGAAGTGTTACTAAATCAAGAGGCTGTAATTTCGTTATTTAAAAATATTTTTATTAAAATTTTTTAGAGAATGTTATGAACATTTACTGCTCGATGTAACTATCTTTGACGCGGATGAAAGCGTTGAGTCTCTTAATAAAGGCATTGCATGCTGCACGAACGTGACGAGTTGGTAATTTGGTCCATTCTGTACGAAGAGCTGTCTTCAAAGCGTCCACACTTTCATATCGACACCTTGGCCTCCAAAATTGAACATATGGAGAAGTCCATTGGATTAAACTCTGTTGAGTATGGATGTATGGATGTCATTGTGGCAAAGAAATAAAATTTGGAACGTGACTCTGTAAAAATTGTTGTGTCAAACGATCTTTATGGGATGGTGCTGAGACTGGTTGGAATAGTTTTTACCAAATTTTTTGTATGTCCAAGGTAGAAACGCATCATTTAATACGCTTTCGCGATACACTTCTTGATTCACTTTGTCGCTCTTATCGATAAAGTATAGCGAAGAACTACCATTTGCAGTTACAGCTGCTCAAACCAAATGAAATGGTCGTTGGACTTGCTCTCTAACCACTTAATTTAAAACTGTAAAAACAGAAAACACCAAGTTCACGAGATCGTTATATTCGTGCAGACGTTTTAGCACTTTGCATCTTTTAAGTCGAACTGCCTTTTAAGACGTTGTTAAATCTTGCACTTTTTTAATATTGTAGGGCTTCAATTAAAGTTAATTTTTTAGTATCCGTCGGATGGTATCGGACACGTTCAATTTTTTGCTAGTTTTTGAGCACTTTGTCGTGGATTTCACTTAATTCGTACCTTCACCATTTCTGGTGATGTTACTTTTTTTTAAAAGGCCACGCCCATGGCGTTTCGCGATGCTAGCAGTATCGTTGTAACGTGTGATGGTCAATGGTCGATTCACAAACATTTTATTCCCATTCAAAAAATGGAGCTGCATGACTAGGGTTTGACGGTTTTTCAAACCCGGTTTTTAAAATAAATTTGTCACATTTGAAAAACGGTTTTTAAATTAAGAAAACCGGTTTTAAAGAATCGAAAAACGGGTAGCAAACACATTTTTTCAACGTTGAGCTGCCAAGGATCGTTTACGAGCAATTTACATAATCATTTGAAAGCAGTTCATAAAATAATTATCGGAAAGAAATCAGAAACGATCGGCGAAGAAGAAACGGCTGGATCTTCCTCTTCTTTTTCTAAGAACAAACGAATATTTTGAATTTTATTTAAGTGAAAAGGAGTATTTTATAAGAATCATACCAAAACTTGCAGAAATGGATGGATTTTCCATTAATAGCATTACAAATAGTTCATTCATACGAGAGTCTCTTCCAAAACTAATCTCATTTATGCGTTTTAGGACAATGACAATACCAAACTTGAATTACTGAATTAGATTCAATAAAAAAGAAAAGGAAAAAATTCTTTATAACTTTAGATGATTAGACTAGCAAAAGAAATCATAGATATTTGAACATTTGGCAGAAGATTTCAATTTGGGATTCGTACCAATAGCTGGTTCCTGTGATGCTCAGAAAACATTAGAACTGGTATCTGAAAGGCTACAAAATTTCAACTTGAACCTAGCAACTGACATAGTTGCAGCAACAAATAATGGTGCTGCTGTTATTAAAAAAATTTGGCAAATTATCATCTATAATTAATCAACCATGCTATTCACACGCCATCTACTTATATATGTGTGTTATATAAACATAGAGAAATGGCTAAAGCTGAAGCCGAATAAATGTTTCAAGTGATGCGTCGGAAGATGAAGACGATTACAACGATTATGAAGATTCTCTTTATTATGTTTGTAACCAAGAACATCCTATTCCTATTTTTTCTGACAATTACAAACAATCAGTTTCAATAAGAAAAATTTGTAAGTTCTTTAGAAAATCTCCAGGGGGCTATTTCAAAGAATTTTCTTTTTTCCACGCTTCAAACGTGGGATATCAATATTGGCCCTTGACATTGAGCCGCTCACAAAATGTCAGTCCTCTAGACCGTGGTTAAAAAAGAGCTAAAAAAACGAGAAAATGGCGCTATTTCAAACCATCACACATGCCACACGCAAAACGCGACATATAAAAAAACGCTATTTTGGACATAGACGCTCAAAAAATTTTAGTACTCTAGGCCGCGTGGAATGTGGAATTAAAAGGACCTCAAAGAAGTCAAAAAAAAAAGAAAAATTTCAACCCATCACACGCGCCAAACGCGACATGCGTCATACGCGGAATATAAAATCAAATTGATGCGATCACAGCTTTTCTTCAAGACGATTGTCCACGCACAAAACATATTGATATACGTCATCACTTTGTTCGAGAGAAAATAAGTCATAAGGTAATTCAACTTCAATATGAAAATACCAATAAAATGATTGCTGATAATTTGACAAAGCCCGTGAGCAACGACAAACACGCCTTTTGCACAAGGAATATGGACTTAGAATAGTAAATAATACATCAATTTCTTGTTTAATTTTGTTTTTGATAATGAATTTTTTGCTTAAAATTGATATTTAAAACTAATGTAAATTAGAGGACCTTCATTTTTAAACTTGAACTTCTTTTTTAAAGAAAGCCATGGCAAAATCAATAAATAAGTTTCTTGAAGACCCTGAGGAAAAACTTAAAAATCCAAAGACACTAAAAGCTGAATTTCCTTATTTAAGGCAACGAATAAAAAAGCACAAACTTAGATTTGCTATTTGATGCCCCGAAAACTATAAGTCCAAGCTCAGTAGCTAGTGAACGAGTATTTTTAATTTCAGACAATATTGTGTCTAAAATAAGAACAAGACTTATCTACCGTTCAGTGGATATTTTATGTTTTTAAAATCCTATTTTCTTAGTAGAAATTAAAATAAGTAATATAAATATAAATATTATTTGAAATTTGAAATTTTTGTTTGAGTTTTCGTTATTTTGTGTAAGTAACGTATAATCCTTAACTTTACTTTATTTTGCATAGTAAATAAACGGAAGTATAGTAATCAGAATATTCGAACTCTTGATTTTTGCAGTTTTACCACTTACCGTATATCCTGAGTCAGAAAAAGAGAAAATAAAAAAAAACAACCCATAAAAATTAAAATTTTTCGTGTAAATTCTCTAATCGGGGATACACACCCAATGTGCAGTTATAAAACCGGGTAAATTTTTTAAATTTTTTGTTAGAGAGCCCGTTCCCTGGGCTCGATTATTTCCAATTTTTAGAAAAAGTGTTGTCCATCGGAGATACACATGCGTATAAAACTTGAAGAAAATCGGGTACTTTTTTTATAAAATTTGTATGGGTGCCCCCGACGCAGGGGCCCAATCACGGCCAAATTTTCACAAAAAGAGTTGTACATCGGAGATACACATGTGTATAAAATTTTAAGAAAATCGGAGGGGCCCCAAATTTTAATAGATAGTGTTGTCAGCGGAGATATGCATGTGTGCAATGAAATAGGACTTTGGGAAGTGGTTTAAAAATTGATCGCAAGATTCCACGACAAAAAAACAAACAAACAACACACGGGCACGCGAAGTTAATATAGAGAATTTAAAATTCTCTGTCGGTCTGTCTGTGTCCACTATAAAGCCTAGACGGCTTACTTATAGGGATGAAAATTTATATTTAATCTTTTTACATAAATTGTGAGAGGACAGATGGTTTTAACGGAAATCTGACAACCGGAAGTGACAGTTGACTTAAGACAGTTTTTCGAGTTTTTGCAAATAATTCAAAAGGTATAGCACTTAGGAGAAATCTGTTAAGTGCAAATTTAAATAAAAAACAAAAAAAAAATTAATAAAATGTTGTTGTTGTTGCAGTTAATGGGGTAAATCTCCCAAAATATCAAGATCTGTTTGAGGAGAAATCCAATCTACCGTAGATTGGTTTTTTGGAATAAACGAACAACTTGACAGCCAAAAAATCAATCTACGGCAGATTTTTTTTTAAAAAACACGACATAACTAACAGCAGTCAAGTATAGACCAAATAAATTGTTACTCTGCAACAGGTTATGGACCCAGAGCCCCAGTTGACAACAGGCAAAAAAACCAAGTTGCTTTTTGAAGTTACGCATATCACAGCACACCGCAGAATACACCAGCTTTCGCTAGTTAAAATTTCCATTCTCAAGTAACTTTTTGAAGAATTCCAATCTTATTCCAATTTTATTTTTACTTGTAGTGTTTTGATATTACACTTTCTTTTGAATAAAAGTGAACAGTGTGTGTATAAAGAAAATGGCATATGAACTGGGGCATAAGAGCCCCAGTTGACAACAGGCAAGATAACAAAAAACCAAGTTGCTTTTTGAAGTTGCGCATATCACAGCACACCGCAGAATACACCAGCTTTCGCTAGTTAAAATTTCCATTCTCAAGTAACTTTTTGAAGAATTCCAATCTTATTCCAATTTTATTTTTACTTGTAGTGTTTTGATATTACACTTGCTTTTGAATAAAAGTGAACAGTGTGTGTATAAAGAAAATGGCATATGATAAATGTTCGAATTTTGTATCCTCTGTCGAGCGGCTAAAAGTTCGTGAAAATTTTTCAACATGGAAAATATTTAGAATTTGTTGATCACTGGAAGGCAGTTCTTGGAACTGAAACTGATCACCATAAAATTACAAAGGTTCGAACTGCTATAATTCTAAGCATAGATCCAAGCAACTACGTTCACGTAGAGAGTGCTACGACAGCCAAAGAAGTATGGGAAAAATTAGAAACTACTTTCGAAGACAAAGGACGTGCGCGGCGCATCATATTAGTCAAACAGTCAAACGGGAACCAAACTCGATGATTGTGATTCAATGGATAGCTACGTTTCTACCATTATTACGGCAGCACATCGATTGAATGCAATTGGTTTTCCTGTCAATGACGAATGGTTGGCAAAATTCTTGATGTGCGGTTTGACTGATCAGTACACGCCAATGGTAATGGCGCTTGACAACACTGATACATAAAAACAACCCATAAAAATTAAAATTGTTCGTGTAAATTCTCCAATCGGGAATACGCAATGTGCAGTTTGAATAAAATCGGGTACATTTTTTAAAATTTTCACCGACCGACCACCACCGACCCCGGGGCCATTTCACTACCAATTTTTTAAAAAAGTGTTGTCCATCGGAGATACACATGCGTATACAATTCCAAGAAAATCGGGTATTGTTTTAAAAAAAATTTTATGGGTTATGCATTGGTTTTAGTCGATGATTTAAGTCGAATGACATTTACCTTCTTTCTGAAATCAAAAGACGAAACATACCGGAAGTTTTTTGAATTCAAAACATATGTCGAAAACCAAACTGGAAAGCGAATCAAGAAGTTTAGGTCAGACAACGTAACTGAGTTTTGTAATCAACATTTCGAAAAAAAATTTTAAGTTATGTGGCATCGAAAAGCAAACGTAACGCCATATACAACACAACAAAATGTACTTGCCGAGAGAACGATTCGTACATTGACTGAACGTACGAGGTGCATGCTACAGGATGCTGATCTTGCAAAGAAATTTTGGGCTGAAGCGTTTGGAACAGCAACGTATTTGAAAAATCGTTCTGTCTATCGTGGTCTTAATGAAAAAACTCCGATCGAAATTTGGACTGGATCAAAACCGAATTTAAGTCACTTAAGAATATTTGGATCACATGCAATATCATCAACATCAACATCAACAATGGAAGCTTGCAATGAATGAGAAGTATCAATCATTAATCGACAATAGCACTTGGGTACTAGTTGATCTACCGAATGACAGAAAGACAATAAATTCGAAATGGGTGTTTAAAATTAAAAAGGATTCAAATAGCGCAATCATTCGTTACAACGCGAGACTAGTGGCAAATGGCTGTACTCAAAAGGCTGGTATGGATTTCGAAGAAATCTTTTCGCTAGTGGTTCGCTATTCTTCGATTCGATTTATTGATAGCATTGGCTTCCAGATACAATTTAGACATTGATCAAATTGATGCGATCACAGCTTTTCTTCAAGACGATTGTCCACGCACAAAACATATTGATATACGTCATCACTTTGTTCGAGAGAAAATAAGTCATAAGGTAATTCAACTTCAATATGAAAATACCAATAAAATGATTGCTGATAATTTGACAAAGCCCGTGAGCAACGACAAACACGCCTTTTGCACAAGGAATATGGACTTAGAATAGTAAATAATACATCAATTTCTTGTTTAATTTTGTTTTTGATAATGAATTTTTTGCTTAAAATTGATATTTAAAACTAATGTAAATTAGAGGACCTTCATTTTTAAACTTGAATTTTAATATCACAATATTGATTAAGTGGGGATATTGTGAATTGTTATTATCAATACTATTGTGAATAAGTTATAATCAATATTGACAGTTGTACAAATTGTAAAATAAGAAACTCTCACTCTGTAACTAACAGCAGTCAGACCAAATAAATTTTTACTCTCCAACATAAATTAAATAAAATATTTTTCCCTATTCCATTTTTTTGACAAAAATTCGAAAACCGGCTAAAACTGGTTTTTTGGACATTTCGAAACTGAATTCGAATTCGAAAATGGTTGTGACCTTCCAGTTAAAAACAGTGCAATCACACAGTTACGTTTGAATTCCATTTTGAATATTTCTTTCAAATACGACGTATGTATATCGATATTCTTCCATAAACTTTTAAACAACAAAACAGACTACCGTTTGTTAAAATATAAACGCGCTGTCATCAGCTTTTTGGCGGATACATCAGCATGCAGTTAGTAACACTTCGATTGCCGGCCCCTGTTTTAAAATGAACGTGTACTATAGCGTATAACCTTCACCCCCTGCCAATAATATACTTTGAAAATTTGATAAAACGCAGTTAGGAAATGTAACTGATATTAACATTTCCCACATTTCGGTTGGTTAATTTGAGTGTCCATAAATAGCAACCGCACAAAGTTTTATTTATATTTATATAGATTGCCGATTTTGTTTAATGTTCCATTGTTGCGCTTGCGAATTGTGCGACCATCGTTAAACAGAAAGTTGTATTCACAAGATTATATTTTCTTTAATTATCGCATATTTTAAAGTAAATTTTTTCCGTGGTGTGTGGTGAATAGATGAATGTTTTTTTATTCGGATCTGTGCTGTGACTAAAAGTCACGAGTTCATGGGAGATCTCACACCTTTCAGTGAAAACCATTTTTTTTCCTTAACATTTATTTATTTATATTATAAACATTTTGATTTTTTTTACAATACAAATAAGCAAATATTGCTCATTTAGGAGCATAGGGCAGAAACACAATTCCTCCATCCTCGTCGATCTTGCGCTAGTCGTTTAATTTCTCGCCACGTTCCTGTGGTCCCCGACTCATTCAACACTGATCTTCTTCATGACGTACGCGGGTGCCCCCTTCGTCGTGTTCCTTGTGGATTCCATTCAAACGCCATTTTTGCAATGTCATCGGCCGGTTTCCTCAGAGTGTGACCAATCCATCGCCACTCGCCAGGTCTCACAACCATAGAGGACTGATTTCACATTTGAGTTGAAGATGTGAATTTTTGTGCGTCTCGAGATGTTAAGAGAGCTTTTTTATGCGAGACGATAAATCTGTCTCCGAACCGCCATCCTTCGTTATAATACTCCCAAGGTAACAAAAATATTCTACGTCCTCGATGGTTATCACTCGATCGTCTTAGCTTAGCTTAGTGTCAGAGGAGTCATGATACCAGTTTCGATGCGCATTATTTTATTTTTGCTAATGTTGATTTTCAATACGACTCGTCTTGCATTGTTGACTTCATGTCCGTGATTGTGTGTGTCATAGGCAGATGTTATCAGCGTAATCAAGATCTTTCAGCTTTTGAAATGGACGCCATTTTATTCCATTCGGTGCTTCGATGTTTGTTTGCATCATTTGCGGGTCTGGATATAGTGTCAAAAGCTCGCGCAAAATCCACGAACAAGAGAAACAGCGGTGACCTCCATTCTACAGTCTGTTCAATAATAATCTGCAGTGTGTTGATGTGGTCCACACAGGATCGATTAGGCCTAAATCCGGCTTGTTCACGTCGCAGAAGATTATTCACAGTTGGTGATATACGATCTAATATTAGAAAAGCCAAAACCTTCGCAATCGTGTTAAGTAGAGCAATTCGTCTCCAATTTTTAAGTCACTTAGGTCGCCTTTCTTGGAGATCGTTATGATGACAACTGTCGGAAATTTTACGTGCTATCCACGCTTCGCGGATGATTGGTGATAGTGTACTAGAACGCTTGAATTGTTTTTCAAAAGGGTATCTGCGCCTGGATATTTGTGATTCTTCAACTTGTTGATCGCAATTTCAATCTCCTATCTACCTGGTGGTTCGGTAGATATATTGCGCCTTGGATTGCGTCATTTTTGCCTTGGGGGAGGATCGACAATCTCCGTGGTCGTCGAGTCATCAAAGAACTCCATCCACCTCTCAAGCTGTTGGTCTTCTGTGGCAAGAATATTACCAAACCGGTCTTTGATTTTTGCTTCAAGCATTCTCCACTTAGCTTGCGAATTGCAGAATACACACCGCGCATGTCGCCACACTGAGCTGCATTATCCACTTCCGTAGCGATGTTGTTTGTGAATTGCTCTCGATCAATATGCACCATCCTTCTCACTTGGCGTTCCGCGTTATTATATTCCCTTCCTAGATGTTGCCTTTCCTGCTGCGCAAGCGACTGATCCAGCCTGATTATGATGGCTTTTCGATCCTCAATGCATCTCCAGGTTTCATCTGTTATCCAAGGCTTCCGATGATGTTGTATGAAGCCTACCGTTTCTTCTGCTGCCTTTTTGCATGCGTTTTCGATGCATTCATAGGTATCCTCTTTATTTGATTCCGTGATTTGAGTGGTAAATCGCACCTTGTATTCTTCCACTTTAGCAGGGTCTCGCAGTTTCTGTAAATCGAATTTACGGGAAGATCTCTGCTGGCGGCGAATCGCAGCTGGGCGAGTTGGTTATAAAACTCGTCCTTAGTCTCGTCATCGTCTGGGTCGGTGGGTGCATAGCATTGAATAACGGTGATGTTCCTAAATTTGGTGTGGAATCGTGCCATAAATATGCGGTCCGAGATGGGTTTTAATTCCATCAGGGACTTTCTGGCTATAGGTGTTATAAGGATTCCCACTCCATTTATATGGACGTTGTTGTTGCCACTGTCCCGGTCCTTAACTGGTAAAAGTCAAGATAAAGGTATTTGCTGGTATCGTCGGTTATATACCAGACAAAGCATTAAAATGTCGAAAATCATGTAATTTTTCCACAGAACCAAAAAAATTATAAACGATAACTCTTGGCGTCAAATTACCTATACTTAAAATATAGTAACCTTATAATTTAACAGTTAAATTATTTAGTCGACAACGGGGCAGACATTTCCGTCATTTCGCCCCAACTTAACGTAAAACGGGACAAGAACATAGCCTAGTTTAGTCTGTTAAGACTCTTCAAATCCAGGAATTTATCCTTAACATCCAAGCTGTTGGAGTATAATATAAAGGTCATAGCTTAAGTACTTAAATACCCGATCACTTCCAAATTTTGGTAGGAGATACACAAGTGGATTAAAAACTGATTAAAAGATCTGGCCACAAAAATACAATCCGGACGTGAAGTAAATATAGAGAATTTAAAAAATTTAGCACCTATTTTGCTGAAAAGAAGAAGTTAATTATAAATCAAGGGTGTTAAATAAAGAAAAATATTAGAAGTTGTTACCTTGATTTTTTCCCATTTGTCATCCACATCCTGTAGCCAACTCAGAAGTAACCTACCATTGAATCGTGATCGTGCGTTTCTATCTTTTTCTTCTTGCTCTGGAGTTATCATGTTATATACTTCTTCATCTTTTAGTATAGTGCAGACAGAAAAAGGAAATGACTGACATGCCAAACTACGCGCTGCCTTAGCATGAACTCTTAATATTTCCTGTTCGACACTCAGGCCTAATTTTTCCTTCTCAACAACGTGTCGCAATCTTAAATCAATTCTTTCGTTTTCCTGAACAAAAAAAATCTTTCTCATTTTTAAGGGTAAATTGAATGGAAGATTGTATATGATTTTTGGATTATTTTGCCCATATAATGTATAAGAACGTCGATTTATCAAATAATCGTTAAAACCTTGAGGTGGACGGGGTTTAATTGGATACAAAATATTGTGCTTTTTTTCTATTTGTTTTCTTATGTTTAAATACATCTGATAGCAGTTTGTAAATTGATATTCTTGGGGATGTACGTCTGGAGTGGAACACGAATCTGCATTAAACGTACTTGAGTTCGTGTTAGTCTTTGAAGCATTGTCGTCCTGCTTTGTCCTAATTTTCCTTTTTCTTGGATGTAAATCAACTGAGCCTAGCTGCGTTTCTTTAGACGATGATGTTGAGGAAGTCGAAGGGCTTGGTGCATTCCCAACTAATTCAAGTTCAAAACCCTGATGAGTATGAGGACTAGATGTATTTCTATTTAAAATTCCTGAATTTTTAGATTGATCCAGTGTCTCATGATTAGCTGAAGCAGGCGACGGTGAATTACTTTGCATTTGCGGAGATGAATTGTTTGAGCTTCGATCATTACCTGAACCACAATTGCGATTTGAGCTTCTTAAAACTCGTTGAAGACTTTTTTCTTCATTAAGCGTTTTAATGTTTTTATCTTCAGTAAGTAAAACTACGTTAGAAACAGGGCTTTTAAGATAATTTTCTGTTGGGCTATTGCATCTAGAATTATCTTTATCGGTTGCATCATTGCTATTGGAAGTCACAACATAGGGTAATGCAGCGTGATTTCTTGTTAAAATTGCTTTTCCATTTCGTAAAGCACTTTCATTGTCACCAACACAATTTTGCTGTGGTATGACAATTTTCAACGGTGGCACTTTTGGTCCAGATGACAAAAAAAGTTCACTTATTTTTGAATCTTCCGATTCTGTATCAATTTCATTAGATTTACTGACAACTAGTTTGGGACTTAAGCTGGGACTTTTGCGTTCCAGTAAGGAATTAACTTTAGAAATAACTGAAGCAGTTTTACTTCCAATAACAGTCTGCTTAAATATTTTATCATGCCTTGAAACTACTAATCTAGCATTTGTATGTGATTTAAAAACGTCTTTACTATTTTCGGCGTCTTTTTTTTTTTTTTTTTTAAGATCCTCAAAATCTAGATCTTCTGCTTCTATATCTGAGTGTGATCTTTTAATCTGAGTTGGTAAATTTAAACCCACATTTTCAGAAGATGGAAAAACATCATTTAAATGACTTTCGACGGCAGTAGCTAATCCTTGAATGGATTCAAAAGAAGATTTCGTTTCAGATTTTACCTCATCTGAACTTAAGGGGTCTTTCGAGTTGATTTTAAATTCGTAAATGTCGTTATCGTCTTCCTTTAAATTATTTTCTTCAAATGCGCTTTTGTCATCATTTTTATTGTCATTCTTACAGCGAGAACTTTGAACGGCATCTAATAAAAGAAAAGTTATAAAATAAAATGTTGAATCAAATGAATAATAAAAAAATAGTAAAAACAAATTAATATAAAATAAATATTAAATGTAATTGTTACTAATGAATCAACATAAATTTAGCATTTAGCAAGCTCTCTGCTAGGGTACGCTCGCCGGCGTCCAGGGTTGTTTGCATATAATCTATAGACGCTTGGTTTTCTTACAAAACATTTAATTTTATTGGACCCGTTTAAATTTACAATGTTTTATTATATTAAAATCAATTATAAAATAATTTCTTCTTCGCAGGATGACTCTGCTTAAGGAGATTTATTCTTGTTGCGCTACTTTCGGGCAAGAACGTTGGGCTGCACCCAGGCGAGTGTACTAAGAAATCTGTCCCTACCGGATTCAGTCAAAAGTAGCGGATTTTCCTCTGCTCACTCGTTACTGAATAGAAACTAGGCCCTAGGAGAAATCGTGCTTTAAGATGGAGTCCTGCAAGGCCCACCAGAGTCCTGAAGTCAAAGGGTCTCTACTCCTAAGAAGGGTAATCTCACCCTATCGAGGTTTTCCAGATTTCGAGATAAGAGACCTGTAAGGCCGGTCCGAGTCTCGAAACCAAGAATGGGGATTCTAAGCTAGAATCAGTCGAAAGCAGTAGGTCTTTCACTGCTCCCCCTCCACTGAATGGAAACTATGCCCTAAAAGAAATCATGCTTCATGATGGAGTCCTATAAAGCCCGCCAGAGTCCTGAAGTCAGAGTTCCCTTAAACAAGAAATCTTACCCTATCGAGGTTTTCCTGATTTCGAGATGGAGTCCTGTAAGACCCGCCAGAGTCTCGAAACCAAGAAAGGGGCTTCTAAGCTCACCTGATTATAGTGCTGACCAACGTTGGTTGTCCCGTATCCCGTCGCCTAAATTCCTCCGTCTTTGAATTCGTTATGAATTTTGTTATATGCAACCTTGTCGTACCCCACTT
Source organism: Nephrocerus scutellatus (assembly GCA_947095585.1). Classification (NCBI taxonomy): domain Eukaryota; kingdom Metazoa; phylum Arthropoda; class Insecta; order Diptera; family Pipunculidae; genus Nephrocerus; species Nephrocerus scutellatus. Next base: position 73,453,866 of record OX352763.1, read on the forward strand.
AGGATCTCGAATTCCTCTGACAGCTTTTTTCTATGCAGCACATGACATTCAGAGCCATCATAGGTTGTAATAGCTATTAGTTTATCGGGTATACCTCTTCTGCGCGAGCTAGATAAACTGTCTGTTGACACTGTCAAACGCCATCTCAAAATCGATGAACAGCAGGTGCAGTGGTGACCGGAATTCAACGCAATGTTCAAAAATGATCCGCAGGGTGTTGATGTGGTCGACACAGGAGGATCCAGTGCGTAAACCTGCTCGTTCGTCATCGAGTGTATCTTCCAGATGTTCCTTAATTCGCTCAAGTACTACTTTGGCTATTACCTTTGCAACTGCAGGGAGAACGCAAAAGCCTCTATAGTTTTCGCACTCCATAAGACTACCTTTTTAGGGAGTTTGACAATCATTCCCTTTTTCCACTCGTCTGGGAACCTTTCTGCCTCCCAAGCTCTCTCTACAAGATGATATAAAACTCTGTTGATGTCGTTTGAGCAGCACGCAGAAGCTCTGCGGGTATACCATCTAGTCTTACCGATAAACGGTTTTGCTATCGCACCTGCTCGCTGCTTCCTCCGCTTCTGAGGCCAGGTTGTTAATATAATTACGTTTGTCACGTCTTACAATACGCTGCACTTCTCTCCTTTTTCTTCGATACAGGGACTCTAGCTCGATCCTAGCTGCTTCTGTGATATCTACAATACGAGCTTTAAGTAGCTTACGTTCTTCAATCCGCCTCCAGGTATCCTCGGTAAGCCACGTGCTGTGCCTTGCCTGGCTTCTACCAACAAAACTTTCCGCTCCAGGTGTGAACACATTTTTCACAGCTATCCAATGTTATTGGATGGTTGTCGGCAATGAGCTGCTGATTGCCGCCACTCCTTGCGATAAATGATCCCTTAATTGTTGGCGTACTGAGGGGATCTTTAGCCGGTCGATGTTATACGTAGATACTCGGGTGATATTGCGGAGTCTTTTTACTGATGCAGTACGTAGCTGAACAGAAGCTACCATAAAGTGATGATCCCGTACCATACCCATGTCGGCTCCTCGTCTGTTTCGGATTTCTAAAAGACACCTCTTAAAATGCCGGCTGATCGCCACATGATTGATTTGGTTGGATGATGATTGCCTGTCAGTTGACACCCAGCTGACTTTGTGGCTAGTCTTATGCTTAAACATAGTCCTCCTATGACAAGGTGGTTGGTGTTGCAGAAATCAACAAATCTTTCATCATTGTCATTTCGTTCGCCAAGTCCGTGCTTCCCAATCACATGTCTGAGTCCTTCGTTGTCGTTGCCTACAATGGCATTCAGGCCCCCATCACGATGAAGATATCTCCGTTCGGCGTTGCGTTGAATACAGCGCTTAGCTGATTGTAGAAGTTGTCCTTTTTATCCTCAGTAGAGGGATTCGTTGGGGCGTAACACTGTATGATCGTGACGTGCCGTACTCTAGTCCGAAATCTGGCCGATAAGATCCTTTCACCATGTGGGTGCCAGGAAATAAGGCCTCTGTGTGCTGTTGGCGTTAGCAGCAGACCCACTCCAGATTCACGGGGACTGCCGGAGGGTTTGCCGGAATAGATTAGCACAGTGTTACACGTTGGGGATTGCTCGAGCCCAGTATGACCAAATTATATCGAAGAAACTCGCGTTTCAGTTGAAGAAATCTGGCATTTTGAGGTCCTTCACTCCCTGAGTCCCCACATTCCAAAAACCAATCTTAGTCCGGGTATAATAGCCAAAAGTCGTTATTATTCGATCATTACTTATCCGAGGCGTTGCGTCGGTTTCAGTAGCGGGCATTTTTCGGTACCGCAGGGTCCTAACCCACGTTACCTAAATTAGAAACGCTAGACCGTTCGCACTTGCAATTTTAGCCTAAATATATAAGGACTTATACACACAGTTGCCCGGGGAATACCAGTTGGAAGTAAAGCAAGCACTACATCATGAATCGACAATTGTTAGTTAAGCATTATTATAGAACAAAATTTGTAATTACATTTTCTCTAATAAATTTTAGTTCAAGCCCAGCTATCAACCCTCGGCAAGTGGAGGTTATTAAATAGTACACTGAGTTAAAACAAACTAAAAATAGGTACCTCGAATCGGATTACCAGAAAAGTTAATGCGTTGCAGTAAAAAATTAGTTTAAATTAAAACAACATAAGTAATAGTGTAGACATAAGAAGAGATCTCGTTAAGTCAGACCAGGATAACCAAAGAATTCCACTGATTGCTAAAAAGTTTCAAGAAGGATGCAGAATCCTGGGACTCACTGGAGTACATCTTAAAGAGATTGGAGAAGAAAAGCACTGGGTTAACTTTCAAATAAACAATAAAAATTAGAAAATCTAAGGAAGACAAATACGCAGCAATCTTGCTTTGCGAAACAATTTGAAGAGAAGCCTTCTTTGTCACCTAGCGATGCAGGGAGTCAAGCATCACGGAGAAGCCCAATTTTAGCTGTAGCAGGTAACACATCGAAGCAAAATACGAAGAGTGTACATCATTTTGGGAATTATTTGATCGATTAAGAAACGAATCTTTCTTTTTTTCCACGGCATCAGATCATTTCATACTATAATGACTTCAAATTTTTTATACGTATGTATCTCCGATGAAAAACACTTTTTGTAAAAATTTTGGAGACCCCGGGCCCCAAATTTTTTTTTAAAAAAATTAGCCCGTTTTTTTAATTTTTGTGTATTTCTCCCGATGGACAAAAATTTTTGCAAACATTTTTGTGGCCGGGTTCGTGGGACCCATACATTTTTTTTAAAAAACTTAACCCGATTTTCTTCAAATTTAATACACATGTGTATCTTTGATGGACAAAATTTTCTGTAAAATTTTTGGAGTGGACGGGCCCGGGCCCGAGGGGTGCCCTTATAATTTTTTTAAAAATTAGCCCCATTTTCTTCAAATTTTAAACCCATGTGTATCACTGATGGACAAAACTTTTTGTAAATTTTTTGGAGTGATCGGGCCCTGAGACCCGAGACCCATGTAAATTTTTTAAAAATTAGCCCGATTTTTTTCAAACTTTAACACATACCTACCTCATATTAGAGAATTTGCATGAAAAATTTTAATTTTTATGGTGGTTTTTTTTATAATGTACATACGCTCAATCGGGTTTTGGAAGCGTTAAACTCTACTCTATTCTGTAGTCCCCACCTTGCTATGCTGTCAAGGTCAGAATTTAACGTGATAAACATACGTTCTTGTTCAAGTCCCACTTGCGATAAAGAGGGGCGTGCAGAAAGCGTGTAATAATATTGTTATGAAAAGTAGTTATTAACGCAGATAGTGGGATTCGAATCCTAGATAAATCGCAATGTACATGCTCGTCCAAAAATAAGCAATAAAATTAGATTAAAAATAGCATTCGTTTAGGTTACAGACTTTAGATTATTTTAAATTTGAAACCACCTGCAAGTTTGGATCCTTATGCACTGGTCAAAAATTTAGTCAAACCGGTTTGTGCGGTTTCTTAGAAGATGACTCATTACTAATAAGTATCGTTAGTTGTGCATTTCAATGAGTATAAAAAATGGCGTTCGCTGCAGAGAAATTATTAGTTAATTGGAATTTAATCAGTGAAGTAAAAGTTCTTGCAAAGTCATTAAGCTACTACCTAAGGGAATTATTGTAAAGTTTAAGTATTATAACTGTTTTTGTGTGCATTTAAAAGTTGTTCAGTATAAAACTGTGAACCTGTATTATTTTTACTGTCTGTTAATTAAAGTTATTATTTGTAAATTAATAAACTTGTGTTGTGTTTTATTTGCAAAATCCTTTACGAACTCGAAAGCCTAAATTTCGTAACAATTGGTGTCAGAAGTAGGATTTCGCAAATTGTGACAGTAAAATTTTGCAAATCGGAAAACAATAAAATTTTGCAAATCGTGAAACAATAAATTAATTAGTGATTTTGCAAACCTTGAGACAGTAAAAAAATTAAAGCGAAATTGTACAAACCGATAAACAGTAAATAATAAAATGGAAAGTGTAGTGAACATTAAATCCTATAGTTCTCAGGAGCTTAAAGAAGAGCTTGGAAGGCGAGGTCTAGACACCGCGGGAAATAAGCAAGAGTTAAATTTTCCGATTGCAACAAGTTGGTAAAGCGGAAAAACAGCAGGCTGGAGAAGCGTTTTCAATTGAAACGGAGTTAGTGGAGCAAAAAACGGCTACTTCGGAAGAAAAGGGTGGTGTGTTAAGCATGGAACCAATGTTGCAGTTAGAGTTCAGCAAATGAAAGAAATGAAGAAAGTGAACAGACGAACAGCAAGTTTGACCAGCAGAGAGAACAAATGCAGCAACACAGTGAACAGCAACAGAATCAGATAAAAAAAAGAGTTGATTCTGCAAAAGGAATAATCGCAGCAATAATCCCAGCAACTCGTTAGAAGTTAGAACAGCAAAGTCAAGGTCTGAAGAAAGATTTGAATTTTCAAATTAGTGACAACTTGGAACCGCAAAGCCAAAAGTTGAAGAAAGAATTGGATCAGAAGTTAAATTCCAAATTGACTGATAAGTTTGAACAGCAAATTCAACAATCGCAGAAACAAAGCTGAGAACTGAAGCGGGAATTGAACTCCAAATTCGATCAACAAAAGCAGGAATTTAGTCAGCAAGCACAGGGCCTAAAGAAGGAAATTTATCAGCAAAGTCAAGGGCTTAACTCCAAATTTGATGACAAAACAGAAGCTGGGATAACTTGAAGGTGAAATAAATGAAATTCAAGCAACATTTCAAAAGGAAGTGAATCTCTCGAAACTAATATGGCAGGAAAGGTGAGGGGTCTGAAAGGAAAAATTAAAGAGTTTGAGATCCGGTTGTATAGTCGTATCAAAGTCCAGTTTGCAGCTGCTGTACAACACAATGGATGGGGTGCTGAAGAACAACTCAATTCTCTAATCCTGGCGTTGAGGGGCAAAGCGGCTGATGTATTGAAAATGATTCCAAATGCCGAGATGAGTTCCGGAAAAATATTAAAAGAGTTGGACTTGCGTTATGGACAGTCTTACACCCAGGAGCTAAGCAAAATACATCTCCAGATGAAGAAAAAACTGCGAGAAGAACGGCTTCAAGAATAAGAACGGGAAATAACTAAGCTAGGACGACAAGCACATTGTGGGGTTCCGGCTGGTATCTTGGACGGATTGGCAGTGGATGTATTCATCAATGCTATTCGAGATGAAGCTTCATTTGATGACAACAGCCAGAGGAAAGTCGTTTAATGAAGTGTTGGCATCGGCTTTGGAATACGAAGCAGCTAGAGCCAGTTTGCCTGTTGATTTAGTAAGATTGAGCAAGCTGGAAACTGAGGACACCACACAAATCGAAGCCCTCATTGATGAGAAGATTAGAAAATCAAACACTGGACGCTTCCAGAACGACAGAAATTCCACATCTTATTCTCGTCCAAAATGTTTTAGATGCCAAAAACCTGGACATTTAATGCGCGACTGCAAAGAACCAAGACCGGTGCAAACTACAATGCACCTAGTGAATCGTGTCAAGAGACCTGAAGATTTACGGCGGATAGGCGCATCACAGATAAATGAGATGCAGCAGGCAGCTTACCTCGTTGCTGCAGACCACGAAGACTAAGTTACACCAGCTTTACGGGGCGTAAGTTGGTGAAGAAGGGAGAGAGCCCTACGATCACGTTGAACATTTCCAAACTTGGATAGAACATCAACAGCTTGGTTGTTAGTGGTGTGTTAGAAGGAAAAACATGTACGTTTACCTTGGATACAGGAGCTTCCAGATCAGATGTAAATCGCAAAGTGGTGTCCAAAGGTCAAGTGGAAAAAGTATTTCATTACAATTTGAGAACAGCGACGGGTGAAGTTGCAGCAATTAAAGGAGAGTGCTTCTGTAGTACCATGTTTGGAGGAATACGGGTTTCTCATCAGATTATTGTTGCCAGCATTACAGATGAATGCATATTGGGCTTGGATTTCATGACGGAGCGCGAGATGTCCCTTGAGCTGAAGAACCACGTGTTAAAGTGGCGTAATGTGGAAGTACCCTTGCTAATAAATGACAACCAGAGTTGTGGGCTAAGAGTCATTGCTGAAGAAAAAGTGGAGATACCACCGATGTGCGAGAAAATCATCTAGGGCAAGGTGAACGGTGATCTTGGAGACAGTATAGTAGGTATAGGGGAGCCAACTAATTTCAACAAGAACGGATTGCTATGCGGAAAAACTCTAGTGTAAATTCAGCCCAAGATACCAGTGAGAATTATGAATATAAGCCCATCACCGAAAGTGATAAAAGAAGGAACAGTCATTGGCTGTATCGCAATGTTACATAAAAATCTCCCTATACAATAAACCGAGGCATACACACAAGTGTATAGCCACACAATTGCATCTATAATCAGACCAAAATAGATTACACAAGTCGCCTAAGAAAACAAACTGCAAGTGATCGGTAGATAACGACACAGACAGTTCATGGGCGACAACGTGATTCACAAAGGAGAAGTGAAGTTGCATTGTGCCCTATTTTAATGAATTCCAAGTGCATCAATATCGAGCACACATAATGTAAAATATTTCATGTGCATCGATACCGATGCAACCTTTATGTACATAAGATATTCCTATATTTTTAGTTGTAAGAAATAGTATTAAAGATTTTTATAAAATAAATGAGAGTTTATCTGGCCTCCTAACGGGAAACACTGCATCTTTTATTTAAAACTCTCACACTCTTCACAAGGACTACCATATCCAATATTATGAATGACCATTCGCGTAAGCAGGTCAACCCCACAACACATCAACGTCTATAGGTCTCCGAATCCTTGACTGAAATAGCAAATATTCAATATAGCATTTTTACTACAACAGATTTTGGTGACGAGATATTATTTAACGAGGTTAACGTCCAGCGACATAAAGGTAGCTATTGCACAAGTGCTGACATTACATATTACATTTTCGAAATAAAATTACCGGATGTCGACTCAGAGTCTGGCGAATAAAATCAATTGTATTAGAATCAGCAATATTTTGTAAATGAAAATTTAGATCTTAAGAAAATTAACTTGTTAAACTTAGTTGTAGTGTAGATATCAATAAAGGCGGTCAGAGTGGAAACTCTGACTGAAAAAAATATTTTTTTTGAAATAATAAAATTAAATAAATTAACTGGCGCCCGAGCAGGACCAGAAAGTGACAAGAATTTGAATATCCTTCGGTCTGCGTTTTAAAAAAAGTTTAAAAGTTTAAAATTTTTTTTAAGAAGTTCAAAAAGTTTTAAAATTTAAAAAGGTTTAAAAAGAAAGGAAATTCCCAAGCAGTGAAAAAGGGAACGAAAATAAATAAATAAACAACTACGTATTAAAAAGTGAGAAATAAAACAAAATAGACTTTACGCAAGGACTCAAATTCATCAAAAGACAGCAAATAGCGGAACTAAAAATTTTGTGAAACCGTCGTTCGAAAGTAATGGAAGAGGCCCCTTAGTAATAACGAAAGATATAAAAGGAATTCCAGGCCGAGAAATAACCAGCCACTCAACAACGATCAACGGAAGACTGTCATCTGGTAACACCCAAGAAGCACTCAACTACATCTAATTCATGATGTTATTTTTAGTAATACTTATGTAAGTCTATTTTATTCTTTTTTTTATTATCGCCAACGTTAAATTCTAATATAAAATTAAAAAGCCTATTAAAAGGAAATTTCAATAAAAGTAATTTATGAAACAATACGATACAATACGATATAAAACTTAATAAGAAATCAAATACATACGACACAAAAAGTTAATAAGAAAATTTAGTAAAAATAATATTCACAATATTTATAATATCCTATTTATAATATACTATTTTTATAATACACCATTTGAAAATTTTAAAATATGAGATTACCGGTTACAAAATCCTTGCAATTTAAATATCTGAAATATCTGAAATTATCGGTTCCCAAATCCTTATTTTAATCAAATCGAATAACATCTACTATGAATCCAAACAACCTAATACACCCCCCATCCACAATGTTCCACCTAATCCTAATCCACCGAACAACCCACCAAACAATCCTCAAGTAAATCCAGCCAATAATGCCCTCGACTTGACCCGTTTAACAGAACAGATTACTAACATTGTCGTGGAAACCTTAAATAGGGAAGGACGACATATAATAAACCGGATCTTGAATCCAAGCGCGGAATGAGGTAGATCAGACTATCAACATCAATACGGACAGAGACTTAGCGGACCTGGATAAAATTCCAGATGTTGTAAAGAATTTGAGAGACTTTTCAGGACAACCAGGAGAATTCAGCTCCTGGAAGAAAAGTGTCGACAGAATTTTAAACATCTACGACCGTCTGAAAGGCACACCTAAATACTATGGTATCTTGAATACCATCAGGAACAAAATAGTTTGGCAAGCTGATATCGCCCTCGAATCATATAACACCCCGCTAAACTGGACTAAAATTTCTAAATGCTTAACATTACATTACGCGGATAAACGAGATTTAGGGACATTAGAATATCAAATGACCACACTCATTCAAGGGAACAAAACCGTGCAGGAACTCTACCAAGAAGTTTACCATAACCTGTCACTAATTTTGAATAAGCTGTCATGCATGGAGATGGGCAATGAGTCCCTCAACAACATGACTCAACCGTATCGCGATAAAGCATTAGATACCTTCGTAAGAGGACTGCGAGGTGATCTTCCACGGCTCCTCAGCATAAGAGAACCCGTAGATCTACCGCAGGCATTGCATCTATGCCTGAAGCTGCAGAATGTCGACTATCGCACTCAGTACGCAAATAATAGTCATAACATGATACGCAGGGCTTACATTCCACCACCAATACCTGCAAGAAATGGTATGCCTCGACAAAAAGTTAACCCAATTCCTACGCCTAGGAATTTTTTCCCAGAATTGTTACACAACCCTCAACACCAACATCGACCGAACTTTTCAGTACTTCTCAGCACCTCGACCGTACCTTTCAGGATATCGACAGCCACAGCACCTCGAGTATAACCGCCAAATGCCACCTAGACCTCAACCAAGACCGATACCAATGGACGTGGATAGAAGCATCCATTCCACGCAAGTAAACTATGCAAATCGCCCTGAGAACTTTCAAATTGCTCAAAAACGGACGCACCACCCTCAATCAAACCAAGTGCACCCACCACATAAACAACAGAGAGTTTTCACCATTGAAAACAACTACGAGGAAAACGAAGCGGAAGGACAAGATGCATACAGGTTGGCAGATCCATCCCAAGACGAACAGACTCTAGACGAATACGTCGAATCAATAGAAAATCCTGACTTTGACCAAACAGTTGAACTAGACGATATTAATTTTTTAGATTAAAGAACTCTTCGCTTCCTTATTTCGAACATAAAAAGGGAAGCGGAGAAAACGTGAAATTTCTTGTTGATACCGGATCTAACAAGAACTATGTGCAATCACGGCACATTAGAAATCCCATCCCCAACCAAAAACCTTTCTTCGCTAATTCTGTTTGCGGTAAACTGAAAATTACACACCATGCTTTAATTGATTTATTCGGCAATAGTAACAAGATTAAATTCTTTATTCTTCCAAACCTAGTAACGTTCGATGGTATTTTAGGAAATGACACCTTGACTGAGCTCAGAGCAGTAATACACACCAATGAAAGTTACATGATCATTCATCCTGATATTAAAATTCCACTTAGGCAACATTTATCTGAAAACGTTAATGCTCTTGAATTACGAACTTCACACTTAACTAAAGATCAAAATATTAAACTAAACAACCTCTTTAAGAACAACACCAATCTTTTTTCAAGTCCCGACAAAAAATTGACCTTTACGACAAAAGTTAGAGGAGAAATCCGAACCACAACAGACACTCCCGTTTATTCCAAGTCTTACCCCTATCCAATGGCCTTAAAAGAAGAAGTTGAAAACCAAGTAAAAGAATTGCTAGAAGAGGGCATTATCAAGCCATCGAGATCCCCTTACAATTCCCCGGTATGGATAGTTGCAAAAAAACTCGATGCATCAGGTAAAAAGAAATACCGAATGGTAATTGACTATCGAAAGTTAAACGCAATAACAATTCCAGACTAACACCCCATTCCCGAAATCAACGAAGTATTATCCAACTTAGGCAAAAACAAATACTTTTCTATTATCGATCTAAAGAGCGGTTTCCACCAGATTCCTCTCAAGGAATCTGATGTTGAGAAGACAGCATTTTCAATAAATCATGGTAAGTTTGAATTTGTAAGGTTTCCTTTCGGACTAAAGAACGCTCCTTCGATTTTCCAAAGAGCACTCGATAATATCCTTAGAGTACACCTCGCAAAGAGATGTTACGTCTACATCGACGACATCATCATATTCGGGAAAGACGAAAGTGAGCATTTCGAAAATTAAGAAAGAGTATTTCGAACACTTGAGATCGCAAATTTAAAGGTACAGTTGGATAAATGCGAATTCCTAAAAACAGAAATAGAATTCTTAGGATTTAACGTAGGAATGGACGGAATTAGACCTACCCCGAAATAAGTTGAACCTATAATCGACTTTCCTCCGCCGCAAAACCTCAAAGAATTACGCTCCTTCTTAGGGATGTCAGGTTACTACAGACGTTTTATTCAAGACTACGCCAAACTTGCGAAACCACTGACAGCCCTTTTGAGAGGGGAAGATGGACGCGTGTCCAAGAAAGTATCAAAAATGAAACGCATCCAATTCGGCAAAGTCGAGATTACCACTTTTAACAACCTGAAAAATGCACTTATCTCTAAAGAAGTTCTCCTACTGCACCCAAATTTCGAAAAAGATTGATGATGATGAAAAACAGATGCCTCAAAATGTGCTATTGGCGCTGTTCTGTCCCAAGACAACAAACCCATTACCTTTCTTTCACGCACCCTATCCCAAACAGAAGAACATTACGCCGCCAACGAGAAGGAAATGTTGGCAATAATATGGGCTTTAAATGCTTTGCGTAATTACCTCTACGGATCCAGGAAAGTCAACATATTTACAGACCACCAACCTTTAACATACGCACTGAGCAATAGAAACACAAATAGTAAACTCAAGCGCTGGAAAGCAATACTCGAACAGTACAATTAGAAATTAAAATATAAATCAGGAAAGGAAAACGTCGTAGCAGATTGTCTGTCCAGACCACCAAAATTATGACAAATAAACTCATTAACACCAACTTTCCACAGCGACGAAAGTTCTTCTCATGGTTTAATACCCGCAGTAGAGTCCCCTGTCAATGTATTCCGCAACCAAATTATCATAAAAATCGGTGTAGAAAATAGCTACCAGATAAAAACTTTCTTCTCCCAAAACACTAGACATATTTTATCAAAACAAAGTTACACAAAATCCGATCTTACCCAAATATTAAAAAGATATCTTAACCCTCACGTCGTAAATGGATTGTCTGCTTCAGAAGCCATTATGGGCGTAATACAAGAAATCTACCCTATCCACTTTAAAAATTATCAAGTTCGTTTCACCCAAACCATCGTACAAGACGTAGAAAACGAAGATCAACAGAATGAAATCATTTGCAGCGAACACAGAAGGGCACATAGGAACGCGTGTGAAAATCGTTTGCAAATCCAGCAGAAGTATTACTTTCCAAGAATGGCTGCTAAGATAAAAAGAATAGTAGGTCAGTGTTCCATCTGCAAAGAAAATAAATACGACCGCAAACCAAACAAAGTAGAATTACAGCCTACCCCCATTCCTAATTATCCTGGTCACACACCCCACATCGACATTTTCTCCACTGGAAAACACCTTGTTCTCACCACTGTCGACAAATTTACAAAGTTTGCCATAGCTAAGATTATTCAGTCTCGATGTCTGTGTCAATGAATATAACTTTACGATACATTCAACGACAGGCAAGAAACCCATAGAACTCTTACTTGGACGCACACCAAATATAGACCCAGTTCAGTTTGAAAAGGTTCGCTCCGAAAATATCGATAAGCTTAAACAGAAACAAAATAAGGACATCCACTACCATAACAAAAAGAGGAAACCAATCCAGAAATATTCTCCAGGTGAAGTTATCTATACTAGACATAACAAAAGAATTTGCTCCAAACTGACAATTAGATATCGGAAGGAGGACATGCAAGACTTCAGACTGGGAACTTCAAATTAATACACGTAATCGACCTGGACCAGTACGAAAACAGACTAGACGAAATCATCCAATAGTTACTGCCCACAGAAACCATTCCATCTATTCCTACCTCAAATATGAAACTCGACAAATTCAAACCATTATACGTAATCTCAAACCGCGACATCTAAAAAGATCCATAAATCTTATAGGAACAGCTTGGAAATGGCTAGCGGGTAGCCACGACCAGCCCGACTATGTTACGATAACAGATAAGATGAATAATGTTTTGAAAAACAATAATCAACAAATTGTAATAAATAAATTGCAAAACGAAAGAATAAATAATATCACGAAAATGTCAAATGATATTATTCAATTATTTCAAAAAGAAAAAAAAAGTATTCACTGATGAAATCCTAACTGTTATTCAGTATAAACTCAAAATATTTAAAGAAGAATTAGAAAATTTAAATTACGCCATACATACATACATACATACTATCAAAGCAGGAAGTAAAATTAGCCATAAGCATTACTGAAAAAGAAAATCTACCTTATATTACAATAGAAGAAGCCTTAAATTTTGCTGAAGTAAAAATTATTAGTAACTCAATTTCAATACTCTACATTATTAACTCACCTTTAGTGAATCCAAACAATTATGAAAAACTCATTCTAAAACCAATTAAAAGAAATAATATTGTAATAGACTTAATGTACGAAACAATTTTGAAGTCAAAGAACGAAACATTTGGCCTTAAGCAAACATGTCAATCAAGTAACTCAATGTTTATATGTAAACCACAAGGTGTCGAAAATTTAACTAATACAGCCTGTATACCAAACATTTTAAAAAGCGCAAAAGCTACCTGCAACTTTGTCAATAGTCAGCATCTCCCAGAAATAGAAGAAGTATCAGCCGGCATAATACTGCTCAACGATTTTAATGGAACCCTATCTACGGAATCAACACATTAAAATCTCTATGGGACATTCTTGATCAAATTTCATAACACCAGCATTAGTATCAATGATAGAACGTTTGCCTCAAGAGAAGCATCAAGTTTTCATGCACTCCCCGAAATCCTCCAATTAACACCCGAAGAGAAACAAACCCGCAGATTCCGCTATCTGGAAATGATGACCGAGCTCCATATTAACAACACTAGGGAAATCGAACTCCTACAGTACGAATCAACAGTACACCGTTTCACTACAGTGATGAACAAGATTCGTAAAAAAAGAAGCACCCAGATCATTATCCAGAATAAGGAAACAGAACATCCACACAGTCATCCCATTCCAATAAAACCGACAGATCAGGAATATCACCAACCACATATCCATTTCAATAACATCCCATACTTCTAATCGATTGAGGACAATCGATTCTAGAGGAGAAGAAGTTAACGAGGTTAACGTCCAGCGACATAAAGGTAGCTATTGCACAAGTGCTGACATTACATATTACATTTTCGAAATAAAATTACCGGATGTCGACTCAGCGTCTGGCGAATAAAATCAATTGTATTAGAATCAGCAATATTTTGTAAATGAAAATTTAGCTCTTAAGAAAATTAACTTGTAAAATTTAGTTGTAGTGTAGATATCAATAAAGGCGGGCAGAGTGGAAACTCTGACTGAAAAAAATATTTTTTTTTGAAATAATAAAATTAAATAAATTAACTTATACAATCACATTACAAATCTCTTAAACAACGACCCATTATCTTCTCGACTACAAGTACCTAATTAAAAATACGCTTTATATATATATATATACATCTTTATAATTATAATCTCAACAACAAATACTTTTGACAGTATTAACAGCAAACTGTCAGCCTGTAAAAGTAAAAAATACGCCACTAGACTTGGAAAGCAAATAAAATAAGCAGATAGTTCATTCGATATCTAAACATCTTCCAGCAGCACAGCGACAAGCATCAGTAAAGTCGCTAGAGCAATTTGCCGACGTTTTTGCTGTCAGCGACAACGACATGGGTAAAACCAATATAGTGCAACATCGAATCGATACAGGAAATGCTTTTCCAATTCGACTATTCGTTATGTTCGAGCGGTTGATGAACATCTTTTGCGAAGCCTTAGCTGGAAGACATGTCTAGTCTATTTCAATGACCCAAAAACCGGATCAAAGAAGTTCTGCAAGAATTACATAGTGGGACATCAGGAGCACATTTGGGCGATAATAAGACGCTAGATAAAGTCAGGAATCGCTTCTATTGGGTAAATTGCCGTAGAGATGTGGAAGACTGGTGTCAAACGTGTGACATGTGTGCAGCAAGTAAAGGACCGCTACCAAAAACTAGAGGAAAAATGCAACAGTACAATGTTGCAGCACCATTTGAGCGGGTGGCAATGGACATAGCTGGTTCCCAGAATCAAGAGATGGAAATCGCTATATACTTGTGTGCATTGATAACTTCAGCAAATGGACAGAGGCATATACCCATCGCAAACCAGGTGGCTACGGAATTCGTGGACAATTGGATCTGCAGATTTGGAGTACCACTAGAATTACATTCCGATCAAGGGCAGGATTTTGAATCGCTAGTCTTTTAAGAGCTGTGTCAAGTACTTAACATCAAGAATACGAGGACTACGTTACATCCACAGTCAGACGGAATGGTCGAAAGATTCAACAGGACTCTGGAAGAGCATCTGCGAAACGAAGTTAATGCCAACCAAGATGAATGGGATTGTTGTATACCGTTGTTTATGATTTATTATCGTAGCGCTGTCCACAACACGACTAAAAACTCACCAGCACTGGTTGTATTTGGCAAAGAACTTTGTCTACCATGCGACATTAAAAGCCGTAGAGCCGACAACAAAGGAGGATGATCGCTGTTCATGCTGCAGTAAGGAGCCAGATAGTGGATACCAGCAACCGGATTAAAACGCTATATGACCTGCGTACAAACTCCAAAACTAAAGCAAAGTTGGGAGGGCCCTTACAGATCATAAAGACGATTAATTATGTAGCATATCGGATCCAACAAAGCAATGAATGAAGTATGAAAGTATGAAATGAAAGTTGTTCACATCGACAGATTGACAAGATTCATTATCAGAAGGAGTGCTGAATCTGTTCGGGACGAACAGAATTAAGGTGGGGGTAATGCTACGAAAAGTAGTTAGTAACGCAGATAATGCGATTCGAATCCTAGATAAATCGCAATGTCCATGCTCGTCCAAAAATAAGCACTAAAATTAGAATTAAAAATATCATACTTTTAGGCTGTAAGACTTTAAATTATTTGAAATTTTAAATGTAACCGCCTGCAAGTTTTGATCATTATGCACTGGTCAAAAATGTATTCAAACGGGTTTTTGTGGTTTGCCCGGTTTGTATGTAGGAACATCATTGAACATGTAGTTTATTTTTAGAAGATGACTCTTTACATATAAGTATCGTAATATTGGAAGTTTCTGGAAGCTTTTCAGTGAGTATAAAAGGTGGCGTTCGTTGCAGAGAAATTATTAGTTAATTGGCCTTTAACCAGTGAAGTTGTAAAAGTTCTTGCAAAGTGATTAAGCTGCTACCTAAGAATTATTGTAAGGTACAAGTATTATAAGTGTTTTTGTGTGGATTTAAAAGTTGTCCAGTATAAAATTGTGAACTTGTATTATTTAAACTGTCTGTTAATTTAAGTTATTATTTGTAAATTAATAAACTTGTGTTGTGTTTTATTTGCAAAATCCTTAAAGAAAGCTCGAAAGCCTAACAATATGAAAAGCTAAGAGTGCTGTCGTCAGTGAAAGAATGGATTAGATTAGAAGTAGCGAACAGGAGACAAAATCCTTTACGAAAGCTCGAAAGCCTAACAATATGAAAAGCTAAGAGTGTTGTCGTCAGTGAAATAATGGATTGAATTAGAAGTAGCGAACAGGAGACAATTAATGAAAATGAGAAAGAGTGTCGGAGACAAAACAAAGCCTTGCAGTGTTCCCCAAGGCTTTGTTTTGTCTTCGACACTCTTTCTCATTTTCATTAATTGTCTCCTGTGTTTGTGCTGTAAACATTGTACTTGAAACGACCTAGATTGAACGGTTAGAAAGGTAGTAAATAGTCCAATCAAACAAAGTCGTATCAATTCCATAAGTATTCATTTTCGACAGAAGAGCTTGTTGCCAGGCTCTGACAAATGCTTGGAAATATCGAGTGCAACAACTTTGCTTTCACCAAATTTCTGAATAGACTGGTTCAACTTTTCAGTGAGACAAGCAATCAGGTCACCTGTAGAACGTTGCCTACGAAAACCGTACTGTTGGTCGCTAAGGATTTCACGTGAATTAAGGTATTGCATAAGCTTACGACCGATCAGCGTTTCCATTACCTTAGAAAGTATTGATGTTAGCACAATGCGTTGGTACGAGGAAAGAGATGACGGTTCGCCTTTTTTAAGAACAGGCTGGATAAACGCTGTTTTAAAATTCCTTGGACGACTCCAGAAAATAAGAGAAATGGAAAAGCCTGCGCATTGCCACCGCTAACGTTGAATAACACCTCGTTAAAATGGTGGAAATACCATCAGGCCCAGCAGATTTATGAATGTTGAGATCACTTAATACTCTATCTACTGGACGAGTACGAAAGTAAATCAGTCCCATAGAGGATTCGACATTCGCAAGCACAGGCGGCGATAAGGCGCTATTAGGTAGCGTAGAGCGTAGAGACGAGACAGTATTTTTAGTTCGTTTCACAAATGACCAAACATTTTTGATTCCTGTTTTTTTTTTTTTTTATATATATAGATTCTCATTGCCTAGAAAAGAAAATATATTTCACAACTCTTTTCACAACTTAACTTATTTGTAATAGTACTTCACTTATCTGACTTGTTGTATTTGAATTAACTGAACTGCACTGGAGGAATGTTGGATTGAACTAGAACTTTAAATGAATACTGAACTCGAACTGCACTCTATGAATTCTGGATGGAACTGAATTGCTCGTATGATTTCCAAACGGCTTATATACTATTTGTGTGTGCTGTCCAACTTCTTTTGGACTTTGATCGTGTCCTTGAATTTAGAAAGTAAACATGTTGATTTAGAATGCGTTCATGTTAAAACACGCGCAATTGAACACCTGGCGTAGCTTGATCGTGTCCTTGAGTTTGGAAAGAGGTAAACATGTTGATCTCTTAGATCGAATTTATAATAGGGATTCATTCATGTTAGAACATGGTTACGATTTATTATTGGATTTTGGTTGTCCTTGAATTTGGATCAGAACGTAAACATGTTTACTTCTTAGATCAGAAAATGCGTCATTCTTATATTATCCAGTAGGACTGCGCATTTGTTTTTTATTTTCGAGGAGTTCCTGAATCTGTTGTTTGACTTCATCTTTGTGTATACACAAGCTGTACTCGGGCGCTTTGCTACCCGCCCACTGACGCCACGCCCACTTACAGCCGCGTTTCCCGGCTGCCCCATCCCATTGACCCCCGCCCACTGACCTCCCATCCATTGACCACACGCCCACTGACCTCCCGCCCACAGACGCCACGCCCACTTACACCCCAATAACTAACCAATTATTACCAATTTCTTTATATGAAGATTATATACAGGGAAAACTACATTTTCCACCCCAGCGCCACCTATCGGGTCCAAATTTTGTCAACGACTTTCTTTTTATTTAAATATTATATGGTGTGAATTTGAGCCAAATCGTTCCTAAATTTATTCGATTTTACGATTACGATTTATTCAGATTTCCCGTTTTTTCCTTTGGGTTTTTTGCGAACTTTCTTAATCTATTTTCCGTTATGTTTCCATTTTCCGGTTTTTCTTTTTGGTTTTTGCCTTGAATGTTGGATTGTAATTTCGCAAATTTGAGAATTTTTCTACTTTTATTTTTTTCTTTTTGATTTTCCCATTTTAATTCGATTTTTTCTTTTTGGTTTTTCCGAATTTTCTTTTTTCTTAAACCTTCGCGTAACAATTACGAACAAACTCGCAGAAGGAAGTATCCAATTTGGTCCAGCCGTTTTCAAGTTTTAAGCATCCGAACAAACCACGATTCATTTTTATATATATAGATGGGTAACCTATATGATTTTACTTTTAATGGTACATTGTCGATTATACGAATTTCACGTTTTATTGCATTTGTAAATGTAATGTAAATGTTTGAACCTTCTTGATAAAAAATATCTGAGAATCAATTTATTATTTTTGATAATTGTTGCTTTTCTTCTAGGTTTAAATGGTGAGTTCGTAGTTGTTTCATCAGTGGTATATTTTCAAGTTCATCTAATACACAAAAGTTTTCAGTAGTTACTTGTTCGATTTCATTAGGTCTAAATTCAATAGGGCCTATGCATTTTACATTGGTTTGAATTTCAATCTTATGATTTTCAACGTTGTAAATTCCTTCATAAGCAAAAATTTACCTTCCAAGAACATCTTTTTCTTAAGATAGGCTAAACCTTTTTGTTGGTTTACTAATAAGTGTATGGTATGCTGTTTGAATTGTTTGGTCATTTATTTCTAATAGATTTTGTTTATAATCTAATTTAGCGTTAAATCGTTTCAATATGTCATTGCCAATGATACCGTCATATTTATCATGGAATGCAAAACCAAAAAGTCCATTTTTTGATCGGAAATGCCAAATTCTTTGAAAAGAGCGACCGCTACTCTTTCAGTAATATTTATATTATGTTGTAATGTTTTAATTTGTGTTAGTTTAAGTGGTATTTTCCACTTAGGATTACAGAGACCTGGATTAATGATTGAATTTGTTGCTCCAGTGTCAATTATGAATTTTAATGGGTTTTTATTGGACTTAATTATTACGTTTGGTAAGTAACCTCTGAGGCTTGTGAGTGAAAATTTTTCACTTGATTCGCATTTTTTTTTTGAACACTTCGTAAATTATTCTGAATGTCACCTAAAAATCTATTATAGTTGTGTTGTCTACTATCGTATCTATAATTTTTAGATTGTCTATACCTGTTCTGATTTTGATTATGTCTATAGTTATTAAATTGTAAATTTTTATTTTGGTTTTGGCCATACCTGTGGTTGTTAAATTGTTCGTTTCTATTTTGATTTTGTTCGTACCTGTTATTGTTAAATTGTCTGTTTCTGTTTAGATTTTGTTCGTACCTGTTATTGTTAAATTTTCTGTTTCTATTTTGATTTCCTTGTTGGTTAGTGAATTGATTATTGCTACTATTGATTGTTACGAATTCGTCTATTGTTATAATGATTTTTTTCATTATAAGGTTGGTCTGGGTTTGAATGGTCTGCGTAACCTCCTTGACTTAATATGTCGATTGCAGATTCAAGAATCAAGACTTTCGGGAATTCTTCAAGTTAAGATAGTTTTCATAGGTTCAGGTATTTTACTTTTGAGAACGGTTAATGCAGTGCGTATATTATTAAGTGCACATTGGTTTGCTATTTAGCCAGAAACTAGTAAAGTTTTATTTTTTTATTTCCTTAGTTTGTCTTTTATTTCGTCATAGAAGCCTAATTCATTGTTTTTGAAAGTTACGCCTCTTAACTCATCGTAGAGTTCTTCTGGGCTACGTCTTTCACTAAAGTTATTTTGCAAAACCACTTTAATATCGCTCCATGCATTGGCTTGAGTATTTATTTCTATTACTTCTCTGGCTCTTTTAATAAATTTACTTTTCATAATGTCGGAAAATAAATATTTGGATAGGTCGTCATATGTTATTATGAGTGGGTGTATTCTGTCTACTAAGTTTGAAAAGACTAGTAAATTGTCTGAATTTCTGTCAAAATATGAGAGTGAATTTAAATATTTAATTGGACTTATTACCACTTTATTTTCTTGGGTTGCCATTTTTGCTTATAGAATGTATATATTTTCACTTTAAATGTAGAGAAAGCACTTTTATTTGAAAAAACTACAGTGGAAGTCGCTTATAACGACCTCGCTTATTACGACCAGTCGCTTTTAACGACCACTTTCATTTCATTTGTTAGGTTTCTTTATATTTTACCCATGTCTATCGTCGGATATAACGTCGTCGTTTATACCGACGCGTCGGATAAAACGACCACTTTACAAAAATAAATCAATCGTTGTGTTCGCTTATAACGACGGAATGATAGAAAATGAAAGCAAACACAAATTATATACAAATTCATGTACGGTAATAACGGTTTGTTGTGCTGCCGTTGGTCCTTCTTCATTTTGCACCAGTATATTCGTCGAATATTTTGCAATTTATTTGATGTGTCACCGGGATAGATGCTCTTAGTTTTTGTGCTTTGTGTATTATTGGTTAATCAATAAAAAGGTTTGGATTTTATTTGACTGCAGTTGAATATCAGTTTATTGCTTTTATTTTCGTATGCAGTCATGAGTTCTGGGAAACGTAGGAATTTTTCTGTAGAGGAAAAGGCAGCGATTATATTCCGTTTGGAATCAGGTGAAAAAAATAGTGCAATAGCGCAGGAGTTTGGAAAAATCGAGACAAAATAGAAAAGAACTTTGAAGAATGCTGCATTAAAAATAAGAAAATACGACAGTCAACCAATCCTAAAATCGACGAAGCCTTATTAAAGTGGTTTAAGAGTAAGAGAAGACAAAACATCCCAATAAATGGACCAATTCTTATCGGTCAAGCAAACAAATTTGGAGAATTGTTCGGAAAAAGGGACTACAGATGTTCTGAGGGTTGGATAAGACGTTTTAGGCAACGTCACAACATTGTCTTTGGAAAAGTTTCAGATGAAGCTGCCAAGGTGGACACTATGCTATGTGAAGATTGGATTAAAAAAGTTTGGCCAAATCTGCGACAGGGTTATTCAGATGAAGACATCTTTAACGCTGATGAAACGGCACTGTTCTATAAGCTTGCTACGGATAAGTCCTTCCGCTTTAGAGGCGAACGCTGCATTGGTGGAAAATTCTCCAAAGATAGAGTAACAGTTATGGTCGCTTGTAATACAACGGGTTCCATAAAAAGAAAACTTTAAGTGATAGGAAAATCAAAATCCCCTCGCTGTTACAAAAATGTTAAATCCTTACCGGTCTTTTAAAAAGCAAATAAAACTGCATGGATGACGTCTGAGATTTTCACGGATTATCTTCATAAATGGGATAAGAAGCTAAAGCGACAAAAAAGGAAAATTATTTTGACTGTAGATAATTTTCCTAGTCATCCTAATATTGAAAACTTAAGCTCGATTAAACTGATATTTCTACCTGCCATCACAACATCAGTTTTGCAACCTTTGGACCAAGGAATAATAAGGAATTTAAAAGTGCGCTTCTGAAAATTATTTTGTTTTAAAAATGATTGAAAATAATCATTTCAAACCTTCTATACTGGACGCAGTGCTCATGATATCCAAGTCTGCAGATGACCATTGCAAATTGCTTTAAACATGCTGGCTTCCTTTTATCAGCATCTCTTACTGCGAACATTATGGACGCAGATTTCATTGAAGAGGACATTATTCCTTTAAGCGATCTAGCAATGACGATCATAAATAGAGTGGTACCAGCCGAAGAATGGGAGCAATACGTAAAAATTTACGACAATGTTTTAACATCTCCGATGGAAACTGACGACGATATTTTAGAGGAGGTAAATTTAAACCAACAAGAAGATGATGAAAGTGAAGCAGATAACGGAGAGCTCGAAGAAAACTTCACTCCTCCTACCGCCTTGGAAGCAGTAAATGCTGTTGAATTGTTGCGAACTTTTGTCTGTTTTAATGAGTTTGGTGAGAACTTATTAAATAACCTTTCTGTTTTAGAAGCAGTCTTTAATTCTGCTTATTTAAAATGCCTCGATAACAAACAAAAAAAATTAATGATTTTTTCGATAAAATTTAAAATATGTATGTACATACATAAAATTTAAATTATTTTATAATTATATTTATAATATATAATATATATTATATATATTAAAATAAAATGAATTCATTTGTCTGTAAATGTTTTGAATTTTTTTTTAATACTTGTGGAGAGCAGTCGGATATAAAGTCCGCCGGCTATAACGACCGCACTTGCTAGGTCCCTTCACCGACGTTAAGCGTTAAGTTAAGCGAAGCGACTTTCACTGTATATATATTGTATATTGTTTTAATATTGTGAATATTGTATTAAAAAAATCAATATAAATTTATATATAATATTTTATATAGAATAATAAAAATTAATCTTATTTTTGTTGTCCTGACTATGGTGTTGTATAATTCGTTTTCTTATTTCTCTGTTGATCCTGATGATATATAATTCGTCTTCTTATTTCTCCGTTGATCC
This sequence comes from Nephrocerus scutellatus, assembly GCA_947095585.1. Classification (NCBI taxonomy): domain Eukaryota; kingdom Metazoa; phylum Arthropoda; class Insecta; order Diptera; family Pipunculidae; genus Nephrocerus; species Nephrocerus scutellatus. The sequence continues at coordinate 73,476,334 of OX352763.1, forward strand.
TGATGATATATAATTCATCTTCTTATTTCTTTAATTTCTTGTTGATGTATAATTATTTGTTTCTTTAATTTCTTGATAATATATAATTATGTTTCTTTAATTTCTTGATGATGTATCATTATTTGTTTCTTTAATAAGTTGTTTCAAAATATTTTCATAAAATAAAATAATGAAATATATTTTTTTTTTGATGAGTTGCGTTAAGTATTTTCATAAAATAAAATTATGAAATACTTTTTTTTTGATAAGTTGCGTAATTTTCATATAATAAAATTATTAAATACCTTTTTTTCTTCACCTTTGTCGGAATTCGTTGTTTAAGATCTTTTTTAAATTCAATAAATACCATTTGTATTTGTGGTGCACTTTTAAAACTTTTTAATAAGTAAGTCTTTAATTGACTAAGCGCATCCTACCGACAGCGCCAATTATATTTTTTTTTTGAAAATAATATATTTTTAAAAAGAAAAAAATTATTTCAAAAGTTAATTTTACAAAAGTATATTTTATTCACAACTCTTTTCACAACTTAACTTATTTGTAATAATACTTCACTTATCTGACTTGTTGTATTTTAATTAAGTGAACTGCACTGGAAGAATGTGGGATTGAACTAGAACTTTAAATGAATACTGAACTCGAACTGCACTCTATGAATTCTGGATGGAACTGAATTGCTCGTATGATTTGCAAACGGCTTATATACTATTTGTGTGTGCTGTCCAACTTCTGTATTAGCTTTTGGACTTTGATCGTGTCCTTGAATTTAGGAAGTAAACATGTTGATTTAGAATGCGTTCATGTTAGAACATGCGCAATTAAACACCTGGCTGACCTTGATCGTGTCCTTGAGTTTGGAAAGACGTAAACATGTTGATCTCTTAGATCGTAATTTATAATAAGGGTTTATTCATGTTAGAACATGTATACGATTTGTAATTGGACTTTGGTTGTCATTGAATTTGGATCAAAACGTAAACATGTTTACTTCTTAGATCAGAAAATGCGTCATTCTTATATTATCCAGTAGGACTGCGCATTTGTTGTATGTAGCATTATGTGCGTTACTTTTATATTCTCCAGTTGGACTGCGCACTTGTTATGTTATGAATATACATTATGAATACATATTTATATTAACACTATGAATACATATTTATATTATTTGAAATGTTTGTGGTGTGGGATCTACTGCTTTAAAAATTAAACTCGTCGAATAAGTCATCACACCTTCCTTCGGGTGTTGTCTGGCCAGAATGGTGTACATTGAGATCGCCCGCAATAACGTATTCATTTTTATGATGTTTTGTGGCAATTCTTAAGATTGAATCCGACAGTGCATCAAACTCGCTCTTAGTTGAAACACGGTCTAAATGGGGCTCCTGTAAAGGAAATAGTAGTGGATGTTGCGCTCTTTTACCTTTGCTTTGAGCCAAATGAAATTGAATTCCGGTTTGGAACTTTGGCTGAAATGATGCAAAACGCAACATCACTTCGGACGTAGATTTCGAGTCCGCGTCGAGGAAAAAATAATGGGACCAAGTTATAAGCAGGCAGATTTCCGATTTATCAGAATTATCAAATACCTGAGGTTCATTCAGTGCCAGGCCAGTGCTGGCCTGTGGACAGGTACATAATTAAACACAGCGAAAGAATTCGTTCTCAGCTCACGTATGTTGCTGAGATCCACTCTGAAATCACACATAACAACAAAAAACAAACACACAAAACACAACTTACCGCTTCTTTTAACCGAATTTGTGTAATGGATGTCTCACAATGGATTCAATTCAATGGATCAACACAAGTTGTCGCCAGTGTTATACCTTTACGACAAAATAAGTTTAAATCACCAGAAGAAACAAACACTCACAATTCGTTATTCGATTGCTAAAGAATTAGATCATCAATAAACTGCCGGATGAAAAACATACGACAGTTATGCTTCACCAAGTTCTTTAGCTGCGCTGTTGAGGATGGGGTACAGGAAAACCACACACTTGTTGACTGAATTACCGCGCGAGCCGTTGTTTAAACAATAGCACTTTTTTTTGTGCGCAAGTTAGCATCAACCCTCGTGCTGAAATGCGACCGTGCACCGCGGAGATTGGGAGACAACTGAATCAGAAATGGCATCCACACCACTATTGGCATTAAGTGGCCATTAATGCCATCCTAGTCGGCTTTCCCGTAAGAGTTTTTTCTTTAACTGTGTCGTTTGACAACGAGCAATTAGCTGATATCATACAATCGTCTGAAGATCCTAGAGGTGATAATATACTGATGGTGTATTTGTTAGGAAGAGAGGTAACAAACAAGTCAAGGTTAGTAGCGTTATTACTCACAATGTGTGGAATTCGAGCGTGCTCATTCACAAGCTGAGTGAGATTGTTAAAATCACCAAATAACTCAACAACCTTTCCTTGTGGTGTTGTTAAGCATGAATGGAGAAGCCAACTAGAATTGTGTATATTTAAATCTCCCGGAGTTACGATTTCAGAAAATGGATCGAGTGATAAAATTCTAGTGATAGAGTCGGACAGTGCATCTAACTCATAACAAGTTGACACTGTCAAAATTAGGGCTTCTGTATATGAAGCAGTAGTGAATGTCATGCTTACGCACTTTGACTTTAAGCCAAATGAAATAAAATTCCGCGTTGGAACAATGATTGAACTGTGCTTGGGTTTTATAGGCTACATCACTACGTACATAGCTGGCGAGACCGCGGTGGGGAAAAAATACTGGCACCAAGTTATAACCAGGCCAACTGAAATCCGAAACATCAGCATTAACCTGTGTTTCTGTTAATGCCAAATTAGAAGGTTCGTGGTCTGCTAAATGGACGCACGTGGCCGAGAGATTTGGTCTGAGCCCACGAATGTTGCACACATCGACCCTGAATTCGCACATCAGACGAATAGGACACACCCTGGATTGACCGAAACGAACTGTGACGCGAAAGAACAATGACAGCACCAAACAAACTGTTGATAGTGTTATGCCTTTGCAACAGTATGAGTTGAGCGACTGTCAAAACAATCACACACCGTCCGCCCCGCTACAGAGAAAAAACCGAACGTGCTAGTTCATCGAATTGTAACGTAAACCAAAACAATTCACCAGCACCACGCTCATCACCGTCATCTAAGAAAACGAGTAGAAAAGGATAGAACGAAAGGAGAAGGAAAACGGGAACACACACGCCACGCTATTGAGCTGTGTAAAATCAACCCAGACACTGCCCTACACTGCACTGGGTTATTTATTTTTGATTTTTTTTTAGAAAAGCCTCTATATTATATTTCTAGCAAGAACAACAGCACAAACACACACGAAGAGCGTTGTTGTCATGGCCTGAAGCCAGATCAAAACGTTCTCTATAGAAAGCCCAACTGTTCCGATCGTACACTGATACATGCTTAGATTTATCCCAAACGTGTTTGTATTAGTAATCAACTAAAGAGCAAAATCCATATAAAATTGTTTGTTTCCCACTACCGCATCTTAAGTTTCTCGCTCTTTGCGACAGCTTATTTCTTCTACACTGTATTCACATCCCACAAACACAGACGCGTTTGGGATGGGTTTACAGCATTAGTATGCGTACAGTTGGGCTTTCTATAGAGAAGGTTTTGAGCCAGATACAGTCTATGGGTTGCCGTTATTTTGTTGTTTTTTTTTTCGTTTTCTTTCTCAAGCAAAGCACGTGCGCGAATGAAGACAACTACTCTCAACGGATTGCAGTCGACAAATGATGTTGGTCTAAGTAAATTTGTTCTTCATCGAGGATTGGAAAGCAGTCGCGAAATCCACCGTGAACACCAGTTGCAAATAAAGCAACATAACAAAAACTGTTTGTCTACATTTATGGAATCAAAGTGCGTTGTTTGCAACGAGTCTCGTCAATTGCACAACTGCAAAAGGTTTTTTAATGCAGCGGAAAAGCCAAATTGATGTGGTTTAAGAGAAGGACATGCCGATAATGTACCAGCAACATCAAAAATCGCTACCGCATCTTTTTTTTTTAATAATTTGCGCCCGCGTAAAGGAGTTTATACTCTTTTAATGTTGAGCTATATGCTTGGCACAGCGTGGGCGTTAAGGTAAGGGAGGGGAAAAGAGCTTCTGTCTGGAATGCATGTGGATCGCAGTTAAGTGGATAAATAGAGTTTGGCAAAGCATTCTACACACGTGATGTACGGCTGAATAACATAACTCTGAACTTAGCTGTACGTTAGAAAATGTGCATGAAACTGGTGAGCGTTTAAAACGCCACGAGTGTTGGGGTTGAATTCAAGGAGAGGTTTCATGCAATTGGCTATTTCTCTTGAGCACAGATGGTGAAGCAAACGATAAAACAGTGACAAGCAGGAAACGTTCCTGCGCTGTTCAAACTAATCTATTGACTTCGCCATGTTTTTGTCACCGATAAGTTTTACCGCTCTCGTTTGTATTCTATCTACCAAAAGCAAGATAGTCATAGGCGCACCTGACCAGATATGAAAATTGTACACAAGTTTGGGGCGAATAAACGCCTTATAGATAGTAGACATATTTTTTGCATCGTAATAGGAAACCTAAGCATTTCGCAGCTTGTCATTAACGCACGTACCGAGTTTTTCGGTTTCCTCGGTGCAAGTGCCATTCATGAATAATGGCATTGGATTTAAAATTCGCTTCGACGACAGGAGACAGCGTTTAGTCCAGGAAAATCGTGCAAAGTAGAAAATAATTCACTAAGCAATGATTTTTTGTAAGATTGTAGGGCTAACTAAGGGGAGTATTTTCTGAAAGTATCCCACTCCTAACTTTTAGGCAATCCTGAAAATCAGGTTTACCATAAATAATTTTTGATGCTAAGAAAATTAGAATATTTCTGGAATAAGAGGTAGTACAAATATGGTTAAAATATGGATCATCGAAGAATTCAATTGTCTACGTGTTCCAAGAAGTAAGTAATTCACATTACAACGAAATTTGGCCGGATTATATAGCTAATTGTATGGAGAGTATTTTCTAAGGTGAACCCTGAAAATCAGGGTTGCTATAAACAATTTTACGATACTAAGAAACTGGGAACTCTGGAATGGGAGGTAGTATAAATTTGGTTTATATCTTGAATAACGAAGAATAAAACTAAGTTAACTAAACAAATTTTGTTCCTAGAACATGTAGACAATTTAATTCTACAATATTCAAGATATTCACAAAATTTTCCAGAGATATTCGGAGTTTTTTAAGGTACATCACCTGAAATATTAATTATATACAGGTTGTATCCGTTAAGGTGGCAAATGCATAAAGGGGTGATTCCTTGGTTAAATTCTTTAAAAAAAAATCGTATAGGAGGGGGGTCTATTTTCACCACCAGCGGTGTACGTATTGTTTCAATGCGAAGACACGTACTTTTGTCCTTACCTCAATTCAAACCCTGTAACTCTTGAACGCTTCTAGCTACAAGGTTAATGTTGGTCTTTTTTGTAAGAAAATTAAATATCTAAGGTCAAACATTGTGTTCCATTTTAAATTCTTAAAACCATTACCAATATAAACGTCGTCAAATTAATTTTTAATTTTTTATTTTCAAACGGGATTATTTCAAAAAAATTTCCCGGATAATTTTTTTTGACAAATGAGTATTGAAGCCCATTCAATTTTGTACAAACTCCACCTCATAATATTTATGAATTCGTCAACAGGAGGAAGGTTAAAATTGAAAGTTTTTTAAATTAATAAAAACGTACTTTTGATCTTACATGACTTTACACCCTGTAACCTTCAACCCTTCCAGCTACAAGGTTACTGTTGGTCTTTTTAAAAGAAAATAAAAATTTTAAGATCGTCAAAATCAACTTTTTTTTTATTTTTTTATTTTGTTTTTATAATCAAAAATGTGTTTATCTAATTGAAAATTTTCTGTAACGAACCACTGGGTCCGCTGAGCTTACCTCAGCCGTAGAAACTTCGTTACAAGACCATTGCGGTCCAAGGCCTAGCTTCTCGCAACCATTTTTGTTGAGCACGAGTTTTCGAAAGTAACCACTGAGACCCAAGAACTTCCTGACGTCATGAACGTTCGTTTGTTGGAGTTTTGAAGGACCGAACTACGTGTGTCTTTAGATGACCTGGTTCTACTTGACCCCTTGAAAGTTGGTAACCCACGAACTCGGTGATCTTTTGCAAAAACTGAAATTGTTTAAGTTGAGTGTCATCCCGAAGCCTATCAGTTTCGTGAGGACTCGCCTAAGCTTTCCCATGCCTTCTTCAAAAGACCTACACAATCGCTCCCCCCGTTCCAGTTGGCTGACTAGTGGTTCATAACATGTTGCAAAGGTGCCGATGCGTTGACCAGCCCAAACGGTAAGCGGTTGAACTCGTACAACAGATCGGCTCCTTGGTGGCAATGTCAAATTTGAATAAAGACTGCAGCACCAAACCTCGGATTCGTCGCACGCGAAACACCCGCGAAACTCGTTTAACATATCGAATAGTTTTTGCCGATCATCCCCGCTACACCGCAGTTAGCATCCGATTAAGTCCGCGCGGCTGTCTACGACTTGCCGCATTTTTTCCGTTCTTGTTTGGTTGATTTGTGATGATAAGGCCGTCGTACTTGGCCGTCAGGTTATAACTGGGTGCTGTTTGGCTTTGTTAGGAACGAATAACACTTCGCACCGCTCATTCAGATCGTCAACCGTGATCTCCCCGTACAACCGTCAAACAGTATCGCAGCCGCCTCCTCCGAACCCGAGCAATTGCAGACAGTATGGTTCGAGGTAGTTTTTTTTAAAATTCGCGCACGCTTCAAGGGGTTCGCACCCTTATAATGTTCGGCTATATGCTTGGCACAGCGTGGGCGTTAAGGAAAAGGAGGAGAGAGATGTCTATGAGCTTGTGTTTTGAATGCCTGTGGATCATAGTGATGTGGGAAGACAGAGCTTGGTAGAGCGTTCCACATACGTGTTGTACGGCTGAAGAACAAATCCCTGAATTTAACTGTACGTCCAAAGATGGGCTTGCGGGGGGTAACTGATGAGCATTAGAGCGCCACGAGTGTTGCGGTTGAATTGAAGGAAACGTGCGCAGCACAAATGGTCGCGAGAAGTTAGGCCTTGGACGGCAATGGTCTGTCGTGCCGAATATTATTATTATTATTATATTTCTTGCACCGGGCTAGAAAACCTAAACATTTCGCTACAGAGAAAAAAACCGAACGTGCTAGTTCATCGAATTGTAACGTAAACCAAAACAATTCACCAGCACCACGCTCATCACCGTCATCTAAGAAAACGAGTAGAAAAGGATAGAACGAAAGGAGAAGGAAAACGGGAACACACACGCCACGCTATTGAGCTGCGTAAAATCAACCCAGACACTGCCCTACACTGCACTGGGTTATTTATTTTTGATTTTTTTAGAAAAGCCTCTATATTATATTTCTAGCAAGAACAACAGCACAAACACACACGAAGAGCGTTGTTGTCATGGCCTGAAGCCAGATCAAAACCTTCTCTATAGAAAGCCCAACTGTTCCGATCGTACACTGATACATGCTTAGATTTATCCCAAACGTGTTTGTATTAGTAATCAACTAAAGAGCAAAATCCATATAAAATTGTTTGTTTCCCACTACCGCATCTTAAGTTTCTCGCTCTTTGCGACAGCTTATTTCTTCTACACTGTATTCACATCCCACAAACACAGACGCGTTTGGGATGGGTTTACAGCATTAGTATGCGTACAGTTGGGCTTTCTATAGAGAAGGTTTTGAGCCAGATACAGTCTATGGGTTGCCGTTGAATTGAAGGAAACGTGCGCAGCTCAAATGGTCGCGAGAAGTTAGGCCTTGGACGGCAATGGTCTGTCGTGCCGAATATTATTATTATTATTATATTTCTTGCACCGGGCTAGAAAACCTAAACATTTCGCAGCGTTTTTAGCGACGGTAAATATGTGGTCATTCGAACGAAGCTTGTCGTTAATGCACATACCGAGAATTGCGAGATTTTCAGTTACCTCGATGCAAGTGCCATTCATGGATAATGGCATGGGAATTAGGATTCGCTTGGACGACAAGAGACAGCATTGGGTTTTGGAAGCGTTAAATTCTACTCGATTGATTTCTCCCCATTATATTATCCTGTCAAGGTCAGAATTAAACGTGCTTAACATGCGTAGTTGTTGAAGTTCCACATGAGAAGTGAAGGGACGTTCCTCAAACTTATGTGAGAAGCTGAGTTCGGCGAAAGAGTGAATTGGATTAGAATATTTGTAGCACTTTGAATTGGAAGAAGTGCCAATTTCGCTATTGGCCTTTTTAAAAGAGCACTTCCAGGGCCGCGGAGTATTGCGACACGAACAATACCATCTGTCCCTGAGTGAACTTCTGCAATTCGTCCAGTTATCCATCAAAATGGTGGAATATTGTTGTCACGAACAAGCACTAATTGTCCCACCTCTAAGTCTTGTGTCTTTGTAGCCCATTTTTTACGTTGTTGCAGTTGATGTAAATATTCTTGTGACCATTTCTTCCAAAAGTCTTCTTTAATTTAAATCTTGTTAATGAATCAATGACCAGGAGTTAAAAATGTTGGCTCAGTTGGATCGTTGGTTAGTGTTGATATTTCATACCTGTATTGACTTTACTGGGCATGTTTGATTAAATGAGAGAGAGCCCCTTTCATTTTTTGTGGTAAAATTATGTTGTTTGGGTTTGCATTTCACTAGTTTTATCTTGTTGGTGAAGCGTTTACAGTAGACACTATTCTCTAAATTTTCTTTAAATTTTAATGTTTCACGTATAGTTTATCAAAGACGTCTTTCATGCTAGTTACCCTTGTTGTATTGGATACTGCTACTATTTTTTTGTCTGGAATGTCTTCAGGATTTACTTCTAACTTCTGCGTTGGCCAGTTCCGCTTGATAGTTCCGTGGTATTTGTTCTATTATTTCTGGATCTTTACTTGCCCATTTTCTGAGCTCAAAGCCTCCCCTTTCAAGTAATTTTATTAATCGTGGTTTTTTAAGCTGTGTTTGTTTAACAGAATCACTGCTGGTAAGTACATTGTCTATATAAAAATCGTGAAACGCAATATCGGTTGCTTTTGGGAAAAAATTTTTTTCGTCATTTGTTAATTGTTGTAATGTGCGTACGGCTAAGTATGGGGCAGTCGCTGTTCCAAATGACACCGTCGTATTCTAGTATTGGTTCGTATTTTTTGATATTTTTGGTCATCCTCATGTATTAGTATTTGGCGGTACATTTTTTCGATGTCTGCTATGTAGGCAATCTTGTACTTCCTCCATCTTAACAAAATTGACACTAATTCCTCCTGAAGAGTAGGTCCAAACTATTGCTGATCATTGAGACTCTTGTTGTTACTGGTTTTTGCTGAAGCATAGAAAACTACTCGTAACTTTGTACTGTCTGTTCTGCCTTCCTTTATAACAGCATGCTGTGATTTAAAGTATTGTTTAGTGGATATCATTTCGTTTTCACACAGTCGCTATGACCTACTGCAATGTATTCATTAATGCATTTTTTGTAGTCGTCGGCAAATGTTGGGCAAGCTGCAAACTTTTTCTCTAATTACTCTAATTTTTGACGTTCCAAGGATTGATTTTAAATGGGATGCGAAATTCATATCTTCCACTTGTGTCACGATGATAGTTTTCATCGTAATGTGTTTAGCATTGCTTTTCTTCTTTTTTTTAGTAATTTTTCCATTTGTACTTCTTCTACTGTTGTTGTCTTCTTTTTGTGTCTGGTCCACATATAATCCATCCTAATTCTGTTTTTTGTGCTACCGGCTCTCCTGCAGAACTCTTGATAACTTCATTGATTATTTTGCCAGGGTAGTTATCTGCGCCCAGTAATATGTTGATTTTATTTTGCATTTGGTTGTAATTCGGATCAGCCTATCTTCTTCTTTCTTTCCTTTGCTCCGCGGGGGATCATAGGCCTGAGGTTTCAAGAGACGCCACTCGGTCCCCTGGGATCTTGCTTCCTCTTCTACTGTCCTTTTCCATGTCTTGCTAGGACGGCCAACTCGATGGCTTCCTTGTGGATTCCAGTCGAGCGCTAGTTTCGTAATGTCGTCCGCTGGCTTTCTCAAAGTGTGGCCAATCCAGCTCCATTTTCGTCGTCTGATGGTGATCGCGATTGCTTCCTGCTGTGTTACTCTCCGCAAGTCTTGATTGGTGATAATGTCCGGCCATCTTATTCTCAGTATCCTCCTTAAGCACTTGTTGACGAAAACTTGGAGGCGCGTCGCAATTGACTCTGTGACTTTCCACGTTTCGCAGCCATACAAGAGTACTGAGAGAACGTTAGATCTGAAAATTATTAGCTTTAGATTCCGGGAGATTTGCGAGGAGTTCCAGATATTATTAAGCATACTATAGGAGTGTCGCGCCTTGTTTACACGAGAGCACACATCCGAGTCAGCACCACCGTTTTTTGACATCCAGCTGCCAAAATAACAAAACTTATCGACTTCCTCTATCTGATGTCCGTCAATCAAGAGATCACATGTTCCACTAGCGTTAACGCGAAGAAGTTTTGTTTTTGAGACGTTATTTTTTAAACCCACTTTGTTAGCGTGGAGTTCTAGTGAGTTTAATTTTCGCTCCTTGTCACCTAGCGATTGTAATAGGAGACAGATATCATCGGCATATGGATGGAGTACGGGTTATTATTTTTATCACCCAGTCGATAACAATTGTGCAAAGCAATAGTGAGAGGGTGCAGCCTTAATTGACTCCCGAGTAGATATTGAAAGGTGAGCCAAGGTGACCGTTATGAATGACGCGGCATGTTCGTCGCGGTACAGCTCCTTAATGATGTTAATGATTTTTTCCGGAACACCATAGCTAGACAAAATCTGCAAATCCTGCTTGCTCATTTCTCAAAATTGGCTCTAACGCATTCTGTAAGCGCCTAGCTATTATAGAGGAGATCACTTTGTTCATGGTGTTAAGCAGGGTAATTCCTCTCCAGTTTTCGCAATTGCTCAAATCCCCTTTTTTTTTTATATATATATAGAGACTCATTGCCAAGGGAGGACTCCCTGAGAATGACTTGCGTCACGGCAATAAATTGGGCTAAGTCCTTTATTAAATTAAAAATAAAATCGAAGAAATGTGATTTACAATATATATCACATTTCTCACGTTTGTAGCCGGTTTCAATTTATTTTCTCAGAATTCTCCCTGATTCATTGAAAAAGCAAAACGGAAAAACGAACACGAAAAAGTAAAACGACGCGAGTCCAAATGCTTTCGACAATGAATCATGGTCAGGGAAAACTACAAAAAACCTTTTTTTTTTTTTTTTTTTTTTTTAATTATATATAATAAAAATAAAATAAAAATATTAATAAAAAGCTTAGAGCACTTCAACCTTCATCGTCATCCTTTAGGAAGTTGTTAACGCCTAATTTGAAGACCTGTAGATTATAAGAATCGGGAAACACGGGATCTACCAATTGATTCCACATCGAAGAGACTCGGAAAAAAGGAGGATTTTAAGTTTTGGGTTCTACAAGAAAAAAGTTTTAAGGCAAACCTATGTTGAGTGGACCTTAAACGAGTGTTTACGTTACTGACAAAAGGACTTGGAACTAGAGAACGGGTTTCTAAAGCACATCTACCGTTGTAGAATTTGTAGAAAACAGATAAAGCTCATACATTTCGTCTGTGCTCCAAAGTATCAAGAGACGAAGTAATGGATACATCATTTATTAAACGTATAACTCTATTTTGAACTCCATCAAGATGAACCAAATGAGATTTTGGAGCCCCACCCCACACATATGAATTAAATTCCAAAATTGGTCTAACGTAAGATTTATCGTAATACTTCTGAGGGAGTGAAGTAGAAGTTACAACGTCTTATGAAGCCCAAACATTGGCTAGCTCTTTTTGAAATTTCATAAATATGTTCTTTCCAGGAAAGATCACTAGATACTTTTAAACCTAACAACTTCAGTGAATCTGATCTCGCAATATGGGCACCATTAATAACAGGTGAAACGTAATGTTGAACTGTCTTCTGAGAAAAAAGACAAGACTGAAATTTATTTGGGTTAAATTCTACTCTATTAGATCTGCCCCAATCAAGAATGACCTGAATGTTCGACCGAATTATCGAATTCATTAATTCAAGCGAACCTAACAAGCGAGAATTGCATTCTTTTTGACTGACAAACTCAAGGGAAACCGATAGTGTTGTATCATCAGCAAATGAATGGATATCGCAGGTTGTAGAAGACAACAGGTCGTTGATATATATCAAGAAGAGCGTGGGCGACAAGGATGACCCTTGAGGCACGCCAGCATTGATCCCATGTGAATTTGAAGATATAACATTTAATACAACTTATATTTTACGGTTCCATAAATAATTCTCAATCCATGTAACGAGAGAGGAGTGTAAGTTCAGCGCACGAATCTTATTAATAAGACAATCATGCCAAACTCTATCAAAAGCGTTAGAAATATCTAAGGAAACAACGCTTGATTCACCTAGGTTTTCAATGCTTCGCTCCAAATAATGAGTCATGCACGTCATTAGTTCACCTGAAGAACGATTTTTACGAAATCCATACTGAACATCGGATAAAAGAACATCCAGATAGTTCATTATTCTGAAATTAATGATAGATTCCATTACCTTAGATAGAACCGACAACAAAGCAATTGGACGGTAGTTCGTAGGTGCCGATTTATCACCTTTTTTCGGAACGGGTTGAATATTTGCTATTTTCCAAATTGATGGAAAAACACCACTCTTCATTGAGAGATGAAACAATTTGCTAAGCGGTTTTGCCAAAGTATTATGAATACTAATGGCGGAATACCGTCTGGGCCAGTCGCTTTATTAGGGTCAAGTTCTTTAAGAATCATTGAAACAACCCGTTTCCGGAAATAGATTTTAGACATACCTGGGCCTAGATTCGGGAGAATCGGAGGGCTTTGGTTAGTTAAAGGAAGGGTAGACGCACCAGCGAAATGAGAAGCTAAGAGATTTGCTTTCTCAATATCAGTTCTATAATGAATACCATTATGAAATAAAGATGGAATAGACGTTGTATTGTCTGCAAAGTTTCTTTTAACCAATGCCGCAAATGACCAAAAGCTTCGACTGTTTGAATCAGTATTCAAAACTTTTCGCATGTTATCTCTTAATCTTAAGGTCAAATATTATTTTTGACCTTTTCAAAATAGCGTTTGATCTGTTTCTTGCTAATCGAAACTTAACAAGGTTTTCTTCAGAAGTGTAATTAACGTAGTCCAAATGGGCTTTACACGCGACTGCTGACCTGCAATTATCGTTAAACCATTTATTCTTACGAGTATTTTTTTTTAAATGAAGAATGAATGCAATTTTTCATTCCTAGCAAAATGGTTGTCGTAATAAGTTGACATGCTTCATCAGCATTATTGCTGGTTGACCAATCAAATGAGCTATATTTGTTCAGGTGCTCCCAGTTAGCATTTTTATAGTACCAGAGTAGCCTTTTATGATTAGGCTCTATAAAGGCTGGAGTTATTGAAAATTTGGCTACTACCAATGCATGGTCAGAAAGTCCTAATGGAGCAGATACATCAATTGAATATTTATCTGGCATAGTAGTTAGAAATAAATCTAAAAGGTGAGAAGATTGACCAGAAGTATCAGGATACCTAGTTGGCTTATCAACGAGTTGGGTGAGAAGATTCATATTTGAAAATAGTTCTGCAGTTTCACCAGAACTATCTCTACCATTCGAATAGGTAAACCATGAAAATTTGGACAAATTTGGACTTCGATAAAGTGAACAAATAAACATCGAATGGTTTAAAATTTTAATTTCAATCCATAACGTATTGAACATGGGATTACTGTTTGGATAAATAAAATTAGGTATACTAAAACTTATGTCATTACGAATAAAAAGAAAAACCCCACGATTTGGAACCAAATAGTCGACACGAGAATACCCCGGACAATCATAATCATTCGGGGTACTTATATAAGAGGCCTGCGTTTCACATAAACTTAGAACCGCAGGTTTATTCGCAAGATGTGCCATGATCGAGTTGAAATTACTTTTAATGCCTCGGATATTTGTGAAATGAATTTCAAAATATGAATTCATTTCACAGTGTTAAAATACCGAACCCGTTAAGATTGTGAAAATTAATGTAAAATTAGTATATAATAAAATAAAAAATTAAAAATACTAAAAATAACTACAAAACTAAGAAGAATTTCTAAAAACCAACCACTCAATAGAGACACGTAACGGATTCGTATATAGTACTAGGACTTACAAACGAAAAAGGCACGCACAACTACCGAGCCAGAAAGTCAATAAAAATTCTGCTTATAAAAACTACTCAAACAAAATAAATTCTTGGGGATTTTGACTATTAACGACGATGGAATGGATTCAGATTCCCAGATATCTTGATATATCGCATGTAATGTTCGACGTCGGCTTGGAGGAGTTCTGCGTAGATGTTGTCATTGCCTGCTGCTTTACCTGATTGCAGTGATCGAATTGTTGTCCTTATCTCATCCAACGAAGGAGTAGCGACGCTGATGTTAAGTAGCCTATTAGGGTGCATATGTGGGTTGATGGACGTGCCTGGCGAAGTACAATTCAAAACATTCTTAAAATGTTCTGTCCAGCGGGCTAATTGTTGTTCCTCCATAAGGATCAAAAAGCCATCTATTGCCTTAACAGGGTAGTTGATGTGGTGTTTCTTGTTGGCAAGCTTACGAGCGAGTGGGTAGACTGTGCTATATTGTCTGCTATCAGCGGCTTGCTGTGCTTGTGTTGAGATGACGCTTAACCATGCTCGTTTGTCGTTCCTAGCTGAACGGCCAACTTGCCGGTCCAGATCCCTAATAATTCGCTCGGCACCCGAGGCCGCGTTTAACTCTGCTTTGATGGATTGGCGTTCACGAATGGTGTTCCATGTGCTATCTGATATCCATTCTTTTCTAGTTTTGTCGGGATAACCTAAAACGGATGAGGCTGCTTCTATTCTACTATTAGTGCACTTACTTCAATTTTAAATTTTGTAAAGAATATCTGGGCTTGATGTTAAAGTTAATTCGCCGATCTGAAACTCCAGATTTAGCTCCTTCTATTCCTTTATATTCAACGTTTTTTTGCTTTGCTTTATAAGTTATGAATGATGCTTGAGATCCTGGATCAATAATCTAAGCAATTCTGGATAAGAACCTTTTTTTTTAGAACCTTTACTAAGGCTTTGG
The DNA here is from genome assembly GCA_947095585.1 of Nephrocerus scutellatus. Lineage (NCBI taxonomy): Eukaryota > Metazoa > Arthropoda > Insecta > Diptera > Pipunculidae > Nephrocerus > Nephrocerus scutellatus. The sequence goes on from OX352763.1 coordinate 73,491,605, forward strand.
TCGGCTGCTTGTTGGTTGATGTCGGTTGATTTTATTTTCGATTACATCGAGTGATTGGAAGCGTTTTTCTAAAACAGCAAAATTGAATAATTTTCTGTTGTCGATTCAAGATGACTTATTTTTTAGCAGCTGAACCTCCTAAGTGGATTTTTAAGTATTTGATTCTATGAGTGTCTGTAATTGCGAAACCTTTCTATTTCATGATGCGGAATTTCTATCTACTATGTTATTGTTTGTTTGATGATGACTGTCATTCTCTATCTTGATTGTGATTTTTACCACAATATCATCATGTTCTTGTCTTATGTTGTTGTATTGCTGTTTCATGAAGTATCTTAAATGCTTCCAAAAGTATCTTCTCGTCGAGGTCCGTGATCTGCTCCATTGCACTTTCAATATGTTTCAGGGCAATCTTCAATGCTGGTGTCGGTTTATTATAATGTGGTTTGGAAGTGTCCACATCTTATCAATTAGGAGGTCGTAAATCTCCACAATCCCCTTTCTGGTTATTGTTTATAGATGATGTTGGTCTAACGGTGGTTCCATGTTTCGAAAGATTTCATCCGTGATGATGTGTTCTTTGTAGAGTGTCTTCAATGCCGCTATTTTTTTTCCAAATATGATTTATTTTTCGGGAACCTCTTTGTTATAATATAGGGTGTCCCTATCTTATTAATAAGACAATCATGCCAAACTCTATCAAAAGCGTTAGAAATATCTAAGGAAACAACGCTTGATTCACCTAGGTTTTCAATGCTTCGCTCCAAATAATGAGTCATGCACGTCATTAGTTCACCTGAAGAACGATTTTTACGAAATCCATACTGAACATCGGATAAAAGAACATCCAGATAGTTCATTATTCTGAAATTAATGATAGATTCCATTACCTTAGATAGAACCGACAACAAAGCAATTGGACGGTAGTTCGTAGGTGCCGATTTATCACCTTTTTTCGGAACGGGTTGAATATTTGCTATTTTCCAAATTGATGGAAAAACACCACTCTTCATTGAGAGATGAAACAATTTGCTAAGCGGTTTTGCCAAAGTATTATGAATACTAATGGCGGAATACCGTCTGGGCCAGTCGCTTTATTAGGGTCAAGTTCTTTAAGAATCATTGAAACAACCCGTTTCCGGAAATAGATTTTAGACATACCTGGGCCTAGATTCGGGAGAATCGGAGGGCTTTGGTTAGTTAAAGGAAGGGTAGACGCACCAGCGAAATGAGAAGCTAAGAGATTTGCTTTCTCAATATCAGTTCTATAATGAATACCATTATGAAATAAAGATGGAATAGACGTTGTATTGTCTGCAAAGTTTCTTTTAACCAATGCCGCAAATGACCAAAAGCTTCGACTGTTTGAATCAGTATTCAAAACTTTTCGCATGTTATCTCTTAATCTTAAGGTCAAATATTATTTTTGACCTTTTCAAAATAGCGTTTGATCTGTTTCTTGCTAATCGAAACTTAACAAGGTTTTCTTCAGAAGTGTAATTAACGTAGTCCAAATGGGCTTTACACGCGACTGCTGACCTGCAATTATCGTTAAACCATTTATTCTTACGAGTATTTTTTTTTAAATGAAGAATGAATGCAATTTTTCATTCCTAGCAAAATGGTTGTCGTAATAAGTTGACATGCTTCATCAGCATTATTGCTGGTTGACCAATCAAATGAGCTATATTTGTTCAGGTGCTCCCAGTTAGCATTTTTATAGTACCAGAGTAGCCTTTTATGATTAGGCTCTATAAAGGCTGGAGTTATTGAAAATTTGGCTACTACCAATGCATGGTCAGAAAGTCCTAATGGAGCAGATACATCAATTGAATATTTATCTGGCATAGTAGTTAGAAATAAATCTAAAAGGTGAGAAGATTGACCAGAAGTATCAGGATACCTAGTTGGCTTATCAACGAGTTGGGTGAGAAGATTCATATTTGAAAATAGTTCTGCAGTTTCACCAGAACTATCTCTACCATTCGAATAGGTAAACCATGAAAATTTGGACAAATTTGGACTTCGATAAAGTGAACAAATAAACATCGAATGGTTTAAAATTTTAATTTCAATCCATAACGTATTGAACATGGGATTACTGTTTGGATAAATAAAATTAGGTATACTAAAACTTATGTCATTACGAATAAAAAGAAAAACCCCACGATTTGGAACCAAATAGTCGACACGAGAATACCCCGGACAATCATAATCATTCGGGGTACTTATATAAGAGGCCTGCGTTTCACATAAACTTAGAACCGCAGGTTTATTCGCAAGATGTGCCATGATCGAGTTGAAATTACTTTTAATGCCTCGGATATTTGTGAAATGAATTTCAAAATATGAATTCATTTCACAGTGTTAAAATACCGAACCCGTTAAGATTGTGAAAATTAATGTAAAATTAGTATATAATAAAATAAAAAATTAAAAATACTAAAAATAACTACAAAACTAAGAAGAATTTCTAAAAACCAACCACTCAATAGAGACACGTAACGGATTCGTATATAGTACTAGGACTTACAAACGAAAAAGGCACGCACAACTACCGAGCCAGAAAGTCAATAAAAATTCTGCTTATAAAAACTACTCAAACAAAATAAATTCTTGGGGATTTTGACTATTAACGACGATGGAATGGATTCAGATTCCCAGATATCTTGATATATCGCATGTAATGTTCGACGTCGGCTTGGAGGAGTTCTGCGTAGATGTTGTCATTGCCTGCTGCTTTACCTGATTGCAGTGATCGAATTGTTGTCCTTATCTCATCCAACGAAGGAGTAGCGACGCTGATGTTAAGTAGCCTATTAGGGTGCATATGTGGGTTGATGGACGTGCCTGGCGAAGTACAATTCAAAACATTCTTAAAATGTTCTGTCCAGCGGGCTAATTGTTGTTCCTCCATAAGGATCAAAAAGCCATCTATTGCCTTAACAGGGTAGTTGATGTGGTGTTTCTTGTTGGCAAGCTTACGAGCGAGTGGGTAGACTGTGCTATATTGTCTGCTATCAGCGGCTTGCTGTGCTTGTGTTGAGATGACGCTTAACCATGCTCGTTTGTCGTTCCTAGCTGAACGGCCAACTTGCCGGTCCAGATCCCTAATAATTCGCTCGGCACCCGAGGCCGCGTTTAACTCTGCTTTGATGGATTGGCGTTCACGAATGGTGTTCCATGTGCTATCTGATATCCATTCTTTTCTAGTTTTGTCGGGATAACCTAAAACGGATGAGGCTGCTTCTATTCTACTATTAGTGCACTTACTTCAATTTTAAATTTTGTAAAGAATATCTGGGCTTGATGTTAAAGTTAATTCGCCGATCTGAAACTCCAGATTTAGCTCCTTCTATTCCTTTATATTCAACGTTTTTTTGCTTTGCTTTATAAGTTATGAATGATGCTTGAGATCCTGGATCAATAATCTAAGCAATTCTGGATAAGAACCTTTTTTTTAGAACCTTTACTAAGGCTTTGGTCGGCTGCTTGTTGGTTGATGTCGGTTGATTTTATTTTCGATTACATCGAGTGATTGGAAGCGTTTTTCTAAAACAGCAAAATTGAATAATTTTCTGTTGTCGATTCAAGATGACTTATTTTTTAGCAGCTGAACCTCCTAAGTGGATTTTTAAGTATTTGATTCTATGAGTGTCTGTAATTGCGAAACCTTTCTATTTCATGATGCGGAATTTCTATCTACTATGTTATTGTTTGTTTGATGATGACTGTCATTCTCTATCTTGATTGTGATTTTTACCACAATATCATCATGTTCTTGTCTTATGTTGTTGTATTGCTGTTTCATGAAGTATCTTAAATGCTTCCAAAAGTATCTTCTCGTCGAGGTCCGTGATCTGCTCCATTGCACTTTCAATATGTTTCAGGGCAATCTTCAATGCTGGTGTCGGTTTATTATAATGTGGTTTGGAAGTGTCCACATCTTATCAATTAGGAGGTCGTAAATCTCCACAATCCCCTTTCTGGTTATTGTTTATAGATGATGTTGGTCTAACGGTGGTTCCATGTTTCGAAAGATTTCATCCGTGATGATGTGTTCTTTGTAGAGTGTCTTCAATGCCGCTATTTTTTTTCCAAATATGATTTATTTTTCGGGAACCTCTTTGTTATAATATAGGGTGTCCCAACAAGAGCGCCGGATTTAAATTTGCCGCCATTTTGTTAATACGAGATTTTTTTTGACATTTGTCACGTTTTATGCGTGTGATGCGTTGAATATTTTTTTTCGACTTTTTTGAGGTCCTTTAAAGCAACTTCCACACGACCCAAAGAGCTAAACTTTTGTGAGTGTCTCCGGCGTTCTTGTTGGTACACCCTTTACGTTTTGAATTGAATTATTTTTCCGCCTGAAACATCTTGTTGTTTTAGAAGGTCTTCCATGATGTTGTTGTGTCTTCTGGTTGATGGCTAAGACAGATTTTTGGTGCTCGTTCCAGCCGTAGTTTATTGGAAACACATTAACTTCTTGGTGCCGGTTCCTGGTTGTTTGGAAGCACTGATTTTCTATTTTCTGTTTGCCAGTTGTTGGTTGGCTTCGAAGGACCAATGTTTAGGTTAGGATATAATATGCCTTATGCTGCATGATACATTTTCCGCTTGCCGTGGGTCGGGGCTTGACAAAGATGTTTTGCCTGATAGCTTCTTTATTGAACAATATTTTGGCGGACTAAATTAAGGGTTTATATATAAAATTGCAAACTATAAATACAATAACAATATATAATGCTAACATGACAATAATTGCTTATCTCTAACACGTACAATGTGCATTGCATATTCACTTTAGTAATATCATCGTATTAATCTAAAGGTAAAGAATAAATGTGTGCACAAACAAAATATCGGGTAACAAATTTCAAGGTGAATATGTGTGGGAATATGCTGAATTGCATATTCACAGTGATAAGAATAATTTATTTCATCCCCTACGTTTGGTAGCTTTGGGCTTTACATTTTATCCCCTACGATTGGTACCTTTGGCTTCACTATGTTCCCGTGACAGCAAATCAACAATCATTTAGTATTCCACAAACGCTGCTTTGCACGTTCGTGCTGCTCGCCAGCGCACGCGAGTGAAAAAAATAAAACAAAATAATAATAACCGCATCGTGTGTTGTGTGGTTGCGCCAAGCCAATGGTTCGCGTGATCGACTAAGCAAACGTATAGTGCAGTGTTGTGCATCCGTGTGCCCCATCATCACCAGCGCAGCTAAATAATTTATGTGAAACTTAACTGTCGTATGTTTTTCATGCGGCAGTTAGTTTATGATCTAATTCTTTAGCTTTAAGAATAACGGATTGTGAGTGTTTGTTTCTTTTGGTGATTTAACTCATTTTGTCGTGAAGGCATAACACTGGCGACAATTTGTGTTAATAATGAAATTTGAGACATACTCTTCTCAATTCGGTTAAAAGAAGCGGTAAGTTGTGTTTTGTGTGTTTGTTTTGTGTAGTATGTGTAGTTTCCGAATGGATCTCAGCAACATACGTGGGCTGAGAACGAATTTTTTGGCTGTATTTGCTTATGTTAATTTCCACAGTCCAGCAATTCTGGCACTAAGCGAAACTCAGGTATTTTTGAATTCTGATACTTCAGATTTAAATCTGCCTGGGTATTGCTCATCTTCGGCGAGTCAAATTCGCCTACGACCGAAAATCGAGGCAAAAAATACTACAATGTCCCAAATGTAGTAAACATTTTTGGTCATTCGCGAAAAGAATCAAAAATACAGCCTCGTCGTCCATTCCAACGCTCATTTATAATGACACTCCAGTTGTCAACTCTAAAGACAAAGCCAATCTGTTTGCTGCACTTTTTGCAGCTAGCTCCACGCTTCCAGATTGTGCATTGATGCCGCCTGCACCCCCGAGTATTGAACACTCTATGGGACAGATCTTCATTCGTACTCGTGCAGTTGCTAGAGTTTTAAACGATCTCAACATTCACAAATCCGCTGGTCCAGATGGTATATCCCCATTAGTTCTGAAGAGGTGTTCTTCCAAGCTGGCATTACCATTGCGTAAGCTTTTCCATTTTTCTATTCTTCTGAACTCTTCCCGAGAACCTGGAAAACAGCCTTTGTCCAGCCCATACCCAAAAAAGGCGAGCTGTCGTGTCCTTCTTCGTACCGATCCACAGCACTTACATCCATTCTTTCCAAGGTCATGGAAACGCTGATAAATTTTCAGCTCATGAGATATCTTGAAACCAATGAAATCCTTAGTGACCGGCAGTACGGATTTCGTGGGCAACGTTCCACTGGTGATTTGATGGTATATCTCACCGAACAGTGAAACCGGTCTTTGCGTCAATTTGGTGGAAGCAAAGCTGTTGCACTCGATATTTCTAAGGCATTTGACACAGTTTGGCATCAAGCTCTTTTGTCAAAAATGCGTGCCTATGGTGTCAATGATAAACTGCTTCATTGGATTAGAAGCTATCTTTTGGACCGCTCAATTCAAGTTGTTTTGGACGGATTCAAGTCTGAATTACACCACATAAATGCTGGCGTTTCCCAGGGCTCTGTTCTGTCCCCGACACTCTTTCTCATTTTTTTTAATGATCTCTTATCTGTGACTTCTAATCCAATTCACTCTTTCGCTGACGACAGCACTCTCAGCTTCTCATATAAGTTTGAGGAACGTCCCTCCACATCTCATGTGGAACTCAAAAAACTTCGTATGTTAAGCACGTTAAATTCTGGCCTAGACAGCATAAAAAAATGGGGAGACATCAATAGAGTAGAATTTAACGCTTCCAAAATCCAATGCTGTCCGAACCCGCAGCCCGATCACTATAAATAGAATACAGTGTTTGTCATGGAAAAGACACATATGAGTGCAAAGTTTGGATACAATCGGGCTTTAGGAAGTAGTTAAAAATAGATCACAAGATCTGACCAGCCAGCCAGATAGCCACGGGCACGCCAAGTTAATATAGAGAATTAAAAAGGCAAAATACCATTCTGGTTCTCGGGCATAACTGCGAATTCAAATATTTTCAATAATAACACAGTTGAAGAATGCAAGTTAATAAAACCAAGTAACAATCTAATGTGGACACAATTAAAGGACAGAAATCAGTGGATATTCGGACTCTGAAGGACTAACCGCTGTATGTAAAACAGAATCTCTTTAGGTTAAGCTCACAGAATCTGGGCTCCTTTCACTAGAAGACAACTGCGAAATGAGAAACACAACATAATCACCATCAAAGGAAATCCGATGACGACCAGCACCCTGCATTCCTCCTACATCAGTTTTGGAAATATTTCTACATACGCCAAAGCCTAGAGCTAATTCCAAAAATTAACAACACTCATCTGGAATCGCTTATGAGACTTAACTTTCTTATTCGCCGTGGCGCACGTCATTTAGGGATTTCTGCCTTGGCAATAAGTTTTATGTAAATAAAAAAACAGCCCATAAAAATTAAAATTTTTCGTGTAAATTCTCTATTCGGAGATAGACATGTGTATAAAATTTAAAGATAACCCCGATCACTTCCAAATTTGTACAAAAAGTCCCCAACCCAGGGAGGCACTCATACAAATTTTATGAAAAAAGTTCCCGATTTCCTTCAAATTTTATACGCATGAGTATCTCCGATGGACAAAACTTTTTGTAAAATTTTTGAAGCGATCGGTCCCATATAATTTTTTTTTTTAATTATCAATTTTTAACGCACTTTCTAAAGCCCGATTTTCCTAAAATTTTGTACACATGTGTATTTCCAGTGAAAATACTTTCTTTAAAATTTGGAAGTGATCGGGCCCCGGGTTCGTGGGGCTCCCATACAAATTTAAAATAAAAATTACCCGTTTTTTTTTTTTTTTTAAATTTTACACACAGTGTATACCCAATAAACAATACTTTTTCTAAAATTTGGTAGTGATCGGGCCCCGTGTTCGGCCGCAAGGCCTTATACATTTTGTCATTATTTCTAATAATGAACGAAAACAGAAAATTTCGGTTTCACATCATTTCTCAAGCATCAATATACATTACTTCGACTTACACAATCATTATTAATGCCATTTCACAAAGTTACCATGAATGTGCGTAATAGTATAAAAGTCGAATCGATTATGACCATCCCATTTCATCTTTTAGTAATATGTATGTATTTTGGTTACTAATGTCTCTTTCCAATTGCACAAACCGTATCCGAAACCATACCCATAGGTTAGCTTTCAAAGTGACAGAGTTTTCGAGGTGAACGAGGTGAGTGCCCGATGTACCCGATTGCCGACGGGTAGCAAAGTAACATTATCGGTTACTACAAAGGTACATAAAATCAAACCGTACTCCGGGCACAGTTCGCAAATGCAACGTTAAACTGAAACCACGAGAGAGAAATCTTAGCTCACCCACAAATGAACCCAGCAAATGAAACGAGACATAAATGTTTTATGCTTAATTCAAATTACTTACTTATTTACTGAATTGTATTTTTATTGATGTCGTTTTTTTGTTGTCTATATTAACTTACAGATAGAACAACAAGTTTTCACAATATTCTGTCATTTGGCGTTTTCATAAATTAGTTAAGAGCAGTCAAAGAGTTCTCAAGAAAAATGCTCGTGTTTCTTATTTGCTCAGAGTATGAGCGTGCTCTAAGTGCTCAGAATAAAATGATCTGAGCATTTTCAAATTTAACATCTGATGTCAAATGTCTGTTTCGATGATTTTCTCCTACAATAAAAAAAAATGGCCCAGGATCGAGGGGCTCCCATATCAATTTCTGCGATTAGAGAATTTAGATGAAAAATTTTAATTTTTATGGGTTTTTTTTTTAGTTTTCCAAAGGAGGATTTACTTTATAAAACCGAAAGCATACCTGCCTTCTAATCCTAGAAGCCTCTGTACAGCTCGATTCATGCCATCCTTCTTCGTTTGCTATGAAAGACTTGTTCCTGAAAGGGATAAATAATCTCATAACAATAAGAATGATGTTTGTAATCGCATCAGTGCCGGCATCGACGTTTTTATCGCGAAACAGTAGGGACCAGTTAATACTCCCAAAGAAGTTGGCTTTCTTGTATTGCCAAAGAAAATTGCAGACTTTTTTCTCTAAATGCGTGATTTTCTCACGAGAAATTGGCTGACTCTACACAACGTCTGGATGAGCCTAGAGGCGATAATACATTGAGTATTTATCAAGAAAAGCGGTTAGGAACAAGTCACTGGTGTTGGCGGAATGATTTGCAATGTCAGGGTGTCTTGTGGGCTCATTTAGAAGCTGAGTAAGATTATTTATCTCAGCGAATGGCTGAACGGCGAAGCCATCCAGAATTGTGTAGGAGATTGTGACAATTCTTGATATTGGATCAGTCAGTGCTTCAAAGTCATTATGAGTTTAATTACTATCTAATTTCAGGCTTCTATAAATAAAACAGTAGTAAATGTTTCGAAGATTTTTAAAATTAAAAACTCAATGTTTTAGTTATTATTATATTATTTATATCGTTGATGGACGTGCATTCCCATATTTGGAGGTGATCAGTCTTCTGCTGAGAGTTGGATTTCTCCGTGTTATTGTTTATTATTTTGTCTTTGTTAGACATGCCCCTTGTTATAACTAATGTTCTTTTTACCTTTTCATTTATTTCCTTCGGTATCATCTCTTTTAAAATTTCGGAGTCAATTTGTATTCTGGATAAAGCGTCTGCATTCGTGTTTAAATTGCCCTTTTTGTAGACTATGTCGAAATCATAGTCACAAAGGTCTGTTGTCTTTTAAAAAAATCTTCTTATTGTTGTAATTTATAATTATTTTTATTTTAATTTATTTAACATATTTTTTTTTCAAGTATTTCGTTATTAAATTCTCTATATTAACTTCGCGTGCACGTGGCTGGCTGGTTGGCTGGCTGGCTGGTCAGATTTTCTGATCAATTTTTAGCCCACTTCCCATGGCCCGATTTTCTTGAAATTTTGCACACATGTATATTTCCGGTGACAATACTTTCTATTAAAATTTGAGGACTCTCGGACTTCGGGTTCGGGGGGTTCCCATACAAATATTTTACAAAATTTACCCGATTTTCTTTAATTTTTATACACATGTGTGTCTTCGATGGAAAACACTTTTTGTAAAAATTTGGAGCGATCGGCCTCTTGGGGACCCCAATATACAATTTTTAAATATCGCTATATCGCATCAGATCACGACAAAGTCTGAACTCTGTGCTTTGTGAGCAGCGCTGTTCGCTGCGTCATTTGGTTACTATTTAGTATAGAAGAAAAATTTCTATATTATTAAGTGTTAATAACATAATCATTGAGAGGATGTTCATTATTCATTAATGAGCATTGATAATTAGGTTTAATTTTAGGATAATTGCCTCAAAACATGGATACACAATCCATGACAAACATGTGCAGTAGTAGTGATAATCGTTTTTGGTGCTCTGCTCTGCCCAATCTGTTAACTACAGGTACTCATGCCTTTGAATTTTCTTTAATAGTTTCAAGATTACATGATATGTTATATTACGATCTTGTTACATAGTATAAAGAGAACCAAACAAGCATGTGCAGTAGTAGTGAAAGTCTATTTGGGTGCTCTACTGTTCACTCTGTTCACTACGGCTATTGTTGCATTTGACTTTTATTTAATCATTTCTACATTACATGTGCAGTATTAGTGATAGTCTCTTCTGGTGCTCTGCTCTGCTCACTCTGTTAACTACGTGTACTGTTGCCTTTGACTTTTCTTTAATTATTTCAAGATTGCATGCTATGCAATATTACGACTAAGTTACATAGCATGAAGAGAACCAAACAACACGTGCAGTAATATTGATAGTGTTTTTTGGTTCTCTGCTGTTCTCGTTATGCTTACTACGGCTACAGTTACCTTTGACTTTTCTTTAATTATGTCTAGATTGCATGCTATGTAACGGGTGTTTTTTTAAGAGGTTGCCGATTTTTTTTTTGAATAAAACACATATAAAATTATGAAATGACCAAAATTTTTTTTTATTTGGTAGATAATTTTTTGGCATTTAACATTTAAACACAATTTCTGGCATATGGCTACCACGACTATTTTTCACAAATGTCATTCTGGAGGTCCAATTTTCCAGCACTTTTTCAAGCATTTGAGGGCGTATGTCAGCAATGACACGTTGAATATTGGTTTCCAAAGCGTCAATCGATTGAGGTTTATCCACATAAACCAATGACTTCACGTATCCCCACAAAAAGTAATCGAGTGGCGTCAAATCGCACGAACGCGGAGGCCAATTCACCGGACCATTTCTCGAAATAATGTTGTCGTTGAAAGTTTCTTTCAATAAGTCGATTGTTTCACGTGCTGTATGGCAAGTGGCACCATCTTGTTGAAACCACATTTCATCCATATCCATATCTTCAAGATTTGACAACAAAAACTCATTTAACATGGTTCTGTATCGATTTCCATTCACGGTAACGCGTCGTCCTTCCTCATTTTTAAAGAAATATGGACCGATGATCCCACCAGCCCATAGACCGCACCAAACAGTACATTTATCAGGATGCATTGGTAATTCTTGAACGGCGTGTGGATTATCTTTGCTCCAAATGCGACAATTTTGTTTGTTGACGTATCCATTTAACAAAAAATGCGCCTCATCACTGAAGAGAATTTTACGGTAAAAAAATGGATCTTCGTTCAATTGATTTAACGACCAATCACTGAATTCACGGCGCAAACGATGGTCGTGTGGCTTTAATTCTTGCACCAATTGAATTTTGTATGGCACCAAACCCAAATCTTTACGTAAAATTTTCCATAAAGTCGATGGACAAAGTCCAATTTGCTGAGCACGACGACGAATCGATAAATTGTCGTTTTCTTCGACACTGGCCTCAACGACAGCAATATTTTCTTCTGTACGAACTCTTCTCATTCTTGTCGGTGGCTTGGCATCCAAAAGAGTGAATGTAGACCGAAATTTGGTAATTACGTTCTTTATGGTGGTCTCTGACGGACGATTATGTGCACCATAAAATTCACGAAGTGCTCTATAAACATTTTTAATTGAACACTGATTTTGAAAATAAATTTCCACGATTTGAAAACGTTGTTCTGGAGTTAACCTATTCATAATGATTTGCCAAACAATACTGAGTAGAAATGCCACTTTGAGCTGTCAAAACAACTGTCATAAAATAAAACGACATCTATCGGAAAAACAAACCTCCTAAAAAAACACCCATTAATATAACGAAGTTACAAAGCATGAAGAGAACCAAACAAACATGTGCAGTACTAGTGAGAGTCTATTTCAGTGCTCTGCTCTGCTCACTCTGTTAACTACGGGTACTGTTGCCTTTGACTTTTCTTTAATTATTTCAAGATTGCATGCTATGCAATATTACGACTAAGTTACATAGCATGAAGAGAACCAAACAACACGTGCAGTAATATTGATAGTGTTTTTTGGTTCTCTGCTGTTCTCGTTATGCTAACTACGGCTACTGTTACCTTTGACTTTTCTTTAATTATGTCTAGATTGCATGCTATGTAATATAACGAAGTTACAAAGCATGAAGAGAACCAAACAAACATGTGCAGCACTAGTGAGAGTCTATTTTAGTGCTCTGCTCTGCTCACTCTGTTAACTACGGGTACTGTTGCCTTTGACTTTTCTTTAATCATTGAAAACAAAAAAAGCATGAAAAGAACCAAACAAACATATGCAGTAGTAGTAATAAGTTGTGTTCAACCAGCTGCACTGGACTACTCAGGGCAGAAAAGTGTAGCTTTTTTGTGTTCATTGAGAAAATTTCTGCACTGACTTACACTGATTAGCGTTCATTGAGCTGAACTAGTGTACTCTAGTTCTGAATATTCTGTACTAGCTTTTGAGCTACAATTTTGAAATTATGCATAGAATAGAGCTAACGTCGAGTGAAGGGAAATCTCGGGTAATTCAGTGTTCTCCCAACACCAAATTAAATTTGAAAAAAAGTAAGTAGAAAAATAAAAAAGAAATATTAATCCAATAATTTCTTATTTAATTCTATGTATATTTATATTTATTTATTTATATTCTATGTATGTATATTTAGACGAAGAATTCCGAACACAAGTGTTTGAAAATTACATGAATAAAGATGAAGAGGAGGAAGAGGATTTTGTGCTAAACATGCCAACAACGTCGTCACAGGCACTGGGAACGGATTTCGTCCCTTTGCCATTGACTTCAGCGCAGGCATTAGAAAAATCAGTTTGTTTGGAAAACGATGTAAAACTTCTGATCTCCATATTCAAGGAAGTTTACCCCGATTTAGGCAAAAATGTTTTGTTAAAAACAAAAAAAAGATGTGGGACAAAATTAATTCGCACGGCAAAAGTTTTTCACCGTGCCAATTGGAAAATAAATGTAAAAGCCTTGAAAGATCTTTTAAAATAAAAATAAAAAAAAAACAACCAAACAAGAAACGATAGGATAATTATTCCTTCGATAACTTGTTTTAATTTTTGTTTAATTGGTTTTCTTCTTTTTAAATTCTCTATATTAACTTCACTTGCCCGTGGGTCGTCGTCGGTCGTCTGTCGTGGAATCTTGCGACCAATTTTTAACCTACTTCCCAAGGCCCGATTTTATTGAAATTTTGCACACATGCATATCTCCGATGACAACACTTTCTATTAAAATTTGAGGACCCTCGGGCCACGGGGTCGGTGGGCTCCCCTACAAATATTTTACAAAATTTTACTCGATTTTCTTCAAATTTTATACATTTGTGTATCTCTGATACACAACACATTTTGTAAAAATTTTGGAGACCCCGGGCCCGGGTTCGTGGGGCCCCATAACTTTTTTTTAAAAAAAATTATCCCGATTTTCTTCAAATTTAATACACATGTGTATCTCCGATAGACAACACTTTTTGTAAAAAAATTGGAGACCCCGGGCCCGGGTTCGTGGGGCCCCATAACTTTTTTTAAAAAAATTAACCCGATTTTCTTTAAATTATATATACGTATGTATCTCCGATGAAAAACACTTTTTGTAAAAAAATTGGAGACCCCGGGCCGCAGGGTACCCATATAAATTTTTTAAAAATTAGCTCGATTTTCTTCAAATTTTAACACATACCCATCTCTTATTAGAGAATTTACATGAAAAATTTTATTTTTATGGGTTGTTTTTTTTTACATTGTGAAAGGTAACACAACTCGTCGATAAGCCAACTAGATATTCCGATACAACTGGTCAATCACCTCACCTATTAGATTTATTTCTAACTTCTATGCCAGATAAATATTCAATTTATTTATTTGCTCCATTAGGTCTTTCCGACCACGCTCTGGTATTAGCCAAATTTTCAATAACCCCAACCCTTGTAGAGTCAACAAGTAAAAGGCTACTCTGGCACTTCAAAATGCTAACTGGGAGCTCCTGAATCAATTTTTTAGCTCATTTGATTGGTCAACCTGCTTTTCCAACAATAATGCTGATGAAGTATCTCAACTGATCACGTCAACCATTCTGCTAGGAATGAAAAATTTCATTCCTTCCTCCTTTAAGAAAAGCAATATTCGTAAGAATAAGTGGTTTAATGATAACTGCAGGTCAGCAGTCGCGATTAAAAAATCAGCCCATTTGGACTACGTTAATTGCCCATCCGTAGAAAACCTTGTTAAGTTTAGAATAGTCAGAAATAGAGCTAACGCTATAATTAATAGGTCCAAAATAATAAATGACCAAAAGATTCGAGATAGTATGCGGAAAATTTTAGATTCTGATTCAAACATTAAAAGCTTTTGGTCATTTGCAGAAAAGACTTCTTCTGTTCCTACTCTATTCCATAATGGTATTCTTTATAAAACTGATATTCAGAAAGCAAATCTTTTAGCTTCGCATTTTGCTAGTGCGTCAACCCTTCCATTTTCTAAACAAAGTCCACCAATTCTCCCGATTGTAGGCCTTGGTATGTCTTCAATTTATTTCCGTCGTCGGGTTGTTTCCAAAATTCTTAAAGAACTTGACACCAATAAAGCAACTGGACCCGACGGTATTCCACCATCATTATTGAAAAAATGTCTTCATACTTTTCTATTAAAATTTGAGGACTCTCGGACTTCGGGTTCGGGGGGCTCCCATACAAATATTTTACAAAATTTACCCGATTTTCTTTAAATTTTATACACATGTGTGTCTTCGATGGAAAACACTTTTTGTAAAAATTTGGAGCGAACGGCCCCTTGGGGACCCCAATATACAATTTTTAAATATCGCTATATCGCATCAGATCACGACAAAGTCTGAACTCTGTGCTTTGTGAGCAGCGCTGTTCGCTGCCGCTGCGTCATTTGGTTACTATTTAGTATAGAAGAAAAATTTCTATATTATTATTTGTTAATAACATAATCATTGCGAGGATGTTCATTATTCATTAATGAGCATTGATAATTAGGTTTAATTTTAGGATAATTGCCTCAAAACATGGATACACAATCCATGACAAACATGTGCAGTAGTAGTGATAATCGTTTTTGGTGCTCTGCTCTGCCCAATCTGTTAACTACAGGTACTCATGCCTTTGAATTTTCTTTAATAGTTTCAAGATTACATGATATGTTATATTACGATCTTGTTACATAGTATAAAGAGAACCAAACAAGCATGTGCAGTAGTAATGAAAGTCTATTTGGGTGCTCTACTGTTCACTCTGTTCACTACGGCTATTGTTGCATTTGACTTTTATTTAATCATTTCTACATTACATGCTGTGTGATATTACAATGAAGCTACATAGCATGAATAGAACCAAACAAACATGTGCAGTATTAGTGATAGTCTCTTCTGGTGCTCTGCTCTGCTCACTCTGTTAACTACGGGTACTGTTGCCTTTGACTTTTCTTTAATTATTTCAAGATTGCATGCTATGCAATATTACGACTAAGTTACATAGCATGAAGAGAACCAAACAACACGTGCAGTAATATTGATAGTGTTTTTTGGTTCTCTGCTGTTCTCGTTATGCTAACTACGGCTACTGTTACCTTTGACTTTTCTTTAATTATGTCTAGATTGCATGCTATGTAATATAACGAAGTTACAAAGCATGAAGAGAACCAAACAAACATGTGCAGCACTAGTGAGAGTCTATTTTAGTGCTCTGCTCTGCTCACTCTGTTAACTACGGGTACTGTTGCCTTTGACTTTTCTTTAATCATTGAAAACAAAAAAAAGCATGAAAAGAACCAAACAAACATATGCAGTAGTAGTGATAAGTTGTGTTCAACCAGCTGCACTGGACTACTCAGGGCAGAAAAGTGTAGCTTTTTTGTGTTCATTGAGAAAATTTCTGCACTGACTTACACTGATTAGCGTTCATTGAGCTGAAATAGTGTACTCTAGTTCTGAATATTCTGTACTAGCTTTTGAGCTACAATTTTGAAATTATGCATAGAATAGAGCTAACGTCGAGTGAAGGGAAATCTCGGGTAATTCAGTGTTCTCCCAACACCAAATTAAATTTGAAACAAAGTAAGTAGAAAAATAAAAAAGAAATATTGTAAAGGTAATGCTATGTAATGGTAGGGGTATGTAAAGGCATGATCGCCATGTAAAGGTAATAGCAATGTAATGGCAGGTAATAGCAATGTAATGGCAATGCTATTTAGGACA
This sequence comes from Nephrocerus scutellatus, assembly GCA_947095585.1. NCBI lineage: Eukaryota > Metazoa > Arthropoda > Insecta > Diptera > Pipunculidae > Nephrocerus > Nephrocerus scutellatus. The sequence continues at coordinate 73,508,262 of OX352763.1, forward strand.
GGATCGCCATGTAATGGTATGCGGAGTTTAATGGTATGAGCTGTTTAGATCAGGATCGCCATGTAAAGAATAACGCTCCTTGATGTCTCGTATTGGTTTCCACTAGTCAAGGCTATTACGCCAGAGACTTGGACCTTTGGGGCAGTTTCCTGCACTCAAGGTGGGATTCCAAATAGAGAGGCTCCTGCTAATGCCTTTAGGGTTTAAGGCTCGCAAGCCTAAGAAAACACCGGTGGTATTGCTTTGACGTTCTAATTAGAAGTGAGTTTTATTTGATTCTTGTTGCTTATTTATAGGTGTTCAAAGACTTAAAACATACTACACAATTTAATAAGAATACATATAAAAGTATACACATGTATACTAGTTCGATCGATTAGTGCTGGTCAGCATTTTGGCATTATTGTATACCAATATGCCGAACATTCTTAATTGCTTCAGGTCGCTTGCCTATATATTGCTGATGTAACATATTTACCAGCATATTGCATGTTAGGTCAACGCCATGCACAGCACGGGTAAGTGACCGAACGTTATTTACTTTTTTTATGATCAGCGCTCGCTCGCCTATAATGCTTTCTATGCATTTTGTTTGTTGTCATAGGCTAACGACCGCCGATCGTACTCTCACTACTTTGTATGCTGTCATGCTCAGGCATGAAGTGTGCTGACAAAGTAATAAGACTCTTTTTTTTTGTTTATTCACTCGTTGAGTGTTTATGCTTTAATGTTTTAATTGCGGTGCATATGCAGATGGCATTATGAGGAATGCAATGGCTCGGGACTATATGAATAATTAATCGATCTAACCTTGAATACTATGTTAGCGCTGGTATGCTCCCTTCACACCACTCTTCCTGGGGGAAAAAGGAGAAATCATGAAACATCGTGATTTCTTCTTTTTAGGCGCCACTCGTGTATCGTTTTCTGGTTTGATTACCAGGTGGGAGATTTTTTTTTTTTGTTTTACAATTTCTTTGAAATAAATTTTTGTTTTGGTCGTAAAAAGGTTACGTTAATTTGAAGAAGTACATAGGTAGGTATATTAATATCTTATTGTTAAATTTTAGTTTAATATATATATTTATTTTTTGTTTAATACATTCATTCAATCTTAATTATAATTGTAATTAAAGTAATAATTGTAAGTCTAGAGATTAATTTTTAAATCTTATTTCTGGTTCTAAGTTTAAATCGTTAATGCATTTGTTGAAACTTTTTAAAACTATGTTGTAAGAGTAGAAATTAAATTATCTACTTTTTTTTTCTTTTTTTATTTTCAATGCTATGTATGGAAATTATATATATTTTTCTTATATATATATATTTTTTTTTTATAACTATGTTGTATAGATATTTCCTTAAATTATACTTTTCTTAAGTGATATGTTTTCCTTATACTATGTTAACGTGTTCTTAATAGGCCAATTCTAATTTTCTTAGTTATTTAGACTTTTAACTTAAATTCTATTTTTACTTACTTTGTTTGTATTCATTATTGTCTATGTTTTTTGTTTTTATTTGTTATTACTTATTATGCTTCTATATATATATTTTTTTTTATATAATTTATCTACAATTTGGGGATTAAGATCATTTTTATACGTTTATTAACGTTAAATATATATGTAAAATGGCTTTAGCAAATGGTACAAAAAAAATAGGCTATTATGTTCTGCCATGTAGAAATATAGAATAGAATATTAGTTCGTCTTGTATTGTCAGTATATACTTTGAGTTATTCTTCTAAAGGTCCGACTAAGTCTAGATATAATTTGTCAAAACCTGATTCGGCTGTCGATGTAATAGTCATTGGTTTTTAGGCTGCATGTGATTATTTCTTTGGTAATGCTTTACGAATGTCGTCACATCGTTTTGCACTTCTGTCCAAAAGTATTTTTTCTTTATATTTCGTATCGTCCGTTTTATTGCGTTTTATGTAATACGGTAATCGTTGAGCAAAAATTTTTTTCTTTTTATGGGGATCGGTAATTTAATTATATATATATTCATTTATTTGTTGCACATTTACATTACTCTTCTTAAATCTTTTTTCATTCATTGCATTCTTGGCGGCCACCTGCAAGTTTCTTTAATTCATTTTTAGTAATATATATCTTCTTATTTCATCTTGGTCCGCAGAGTTTTTGCAAATCCCTTAACAGTATTTTGCCAAATTCTGCCGCTTGGGTTGTAGTGCTTTCCTTGGATTACTTAATTTCTTCTTTTGTAATGTATAATTTATTAATGGTCCGCAGATGTGATGCACGTCCCTTGACAAAAAATCGAAAAATGATGCCTCTCGGGCTGTAGTGCCATCCTTGTTCCTTCTTATGAGTGTGCAACTCTTCATTGGGATGTGTGCCAAAACTTTGTTGGATCCCAGGATTATATCAATATATTTTTTTTTGTATTCTTCGTCCTCGAAACTGTTATATTTTATAAGCTCAATTATTTAATGTCCATGGTAGTTATATGAAAACGCACTGTTTCTTCGAATTCTGTTTAATTTATGAAAAAGGTTTGTAGGTTGTATATTTGGTAGTGGAATCAATGTCGTAAAGTTGTCAGTCGTTTTGAGTTCTATAAGTAATTCGTCACAGTCTAGACTTAGGTTTTTGTATTGTTTTTACGTTTGTTGAAGTCATTATAAAAATTTTATAAGTTTATTTTAATTTTGTAAAGCCGTTTAAAGTATTTCATTTTAAAACATAATATAATAATTAATACGAATACAAAAATATGTGTTCTCAATTTATTGATGAAATTAAGTAACTAATTATTGTTTGGTATTTAAAAAATTTAATTGATAAAAAGTTAAAATTATATACAAGGATAAATATTAATAATTATAACGCGATTTCCATTTCTGCAATTTTTAACAACCTTTCTGCATTGATTGTTTTTGTCGTTTGCTGTATTTGTGAACCGTCCACTGCTCCTGATGTCGAGGATATTTGACTTATATTTGTATCTGGCTGTTGTATTATAGAAACTTCACCAATATCATCTGATCAAGTAACTGAAGAATTGGCAGATATTGAATTCATTATGTTGATTTTTGGCATCAATTGTTGTATAAGGCTCGGTAGTATTGATAGTCCATATTCTGTAGCATCAAATATGGGCGTCATACATCTTTTGTTCCATAAAGTTTGATTGCCTTCTTTACGCCACTCATATAAGAATACGAGTATATGTGCATAAGCCTTGATTGCTGTAATTCGGGCGCTTGGCGCATACTGAAGTAGTAGCTTCTTCTCTAGTAGGCGGATTCTTGTTGTCCCTAGCAAATTAGGTTGTCCTCGGGCGGCCATTTTCCATGCGTTGTTGTTTATCTTCATTTTAATTTTTTTTTCCGTTGTCGTTATGTGAGGTGTTGGTGAAAAAACTGGCAGTAATGCTAAAGTCAGTTCTCACTTGGATTCCAATTGTCGATGGCTGCGAAGATTCCTACTAGGTGTGGGAATCGATCCACCTCGGCATTAACTTCATCTATCTTAATTGATGTGTATCGGCGAAAGACGTCTTCATAATCGAATTCGTCAGTTTCCCTTCCGCTGTCGTTGTCGTTGTCCATGTTTTAGTTTTATGCTGTGATTTCGGCAATGGAATTTGAATACTGGCTGGATGTAGTTATTGAGAAGTCAGCTTATCTGATGTATTCGGCTGCGAGGGCCAGTTGTTCCTCGTTGGACATTGGTTTTTCTCTTCTTTTTGACGGCAATAATCTTGATACTGTAGGTTCTTTTTGCAGCTGTTGTAGTTGATTGACAGGATAATTTCGGCAGTATCTGATTAGACTGGCAGGATATTATTAGGTTGGCAGGATCTGGTTATACTAGAAGATTCCAAGATTCCGGGTTGGCATGGCAGGATCGCCATGTAAAGGTAATGCTATGTAATGGTAGGGGTATGTAAAGGCATGATCGCCATGTAAAGGTAATAGCAATGTAATGGCAGGTAATAGCAATGTAATGGCAATGCTATTTAGGACAGGATCGCCATGTAATGGTATGCGGAGTTTAATGGTATGAGCTGTTTAGATCAGGATCGCCATGTAAAGAATAACGCTCCTTGATGTCTCGTATTGGTTTCCACTAGTCAAGGCTATTACGCCAGAGACTTGGACCTTTGGGGCAGTTTCCTGCACTCAAGGTGGGATTCCAAATAGAGAGGCTCCTGCTAATGCCTTTAGGGTTTAAGGCTCGCAAGCCTAAGAAAACACCGGTGGTATTGCTTTGACGTTCTAATTAGAAGTGAGTTTTATTTGATTCTTGTTGCTTATTTATAGGTGTTCAAAGACTTAAAACATACTACACAATTTAATAAGAATACATATAAAAGTATACACATGTATACTAGTTCGATCGATTAGTGCTGGTCAGCATTTTGGCATTATTGTATACCAATATGCCGAACATTCTTAATTGCTTCAGGTCGCTTGCCTATATATTGCTGATGTAACATATTTACCAGCATATTGCATGTTAGGTCAACGCCATGCACAGCACGGGTAAGTGACCGAACGTTATTTACTTTTTTTATGATCAGCGCTCGCTCGCCTATAATGCTTTCTATGCATTTTGTTTGTTGTCATAGGCTAACGACCGCCGATCGTACTCTCACTACTTTGTATGCTGTCATGCTCAGGCATGAAGTGTGCTGACAAAGTAATAAGACTCTTTTTTTTGTTTATTCACTCGTTGAGTGTTTATGCTTTAATGTTTTAATTGCGGTGCATATGCAGATGGCATTATGAGGAATGCAATGGCTCGGGACTATATGAATAATTAATCGATCTAACCTTGAATACTATGTTAGCGCTGGTATGCTCCCTTCACACCACTCTTCCTGGGGGAAAAAGGAGAAATCATGACACATCGTGATTTCTTCTTTTTAAGCGCCACTCGTGTATCGTTTTCTGGTTTGATTACCAGGTGGGAGATTTTTTTTTTTTGTTTTACAATTTCTTTGAAATAAATTTTTGTTTTGGTCGTAAAAAGGTTACGTTAATTTGGAGAAGTACATAGGTAGGTATATTAATATCTTATTGTTAAATTTTAGTTTAATATATATATTTATTTTTTGTTTAATACATTCATTCAATCTTAATTATAATTGTAATTAAAGTAATAATTGTAAGTCTAGAGATTAATTTTTAAATCTTATTTCTGGTTCTAAGTTTAAATCGTTTATGCATTTGTTGAAACTTTTTAAAACTATGTTGTAAGAGTAGAAATTAAATTATCTACTTTTTTTTTCTTTTTTTATTTTCAATGCTATGTATGGAAATTATATATATTTTTCTTATATATATATATTTTTTTTTTATAACTATGTTGTATAGATATTTCCTTAAATTATACTTTTCTTAAGTGATATGTTTTCCTTATACTATGTTAACGTGTTCTTAATAGGCCAATTCTAATTTTCTTAGTTATTTAGACTTTTAACTTAAATTCTATTTTTACTTACTTTGTTTGTATTCATTATTGTCTATGTTTTTTGTTTTTATTTGTTATTACTTATTATGCTTCTATATATATATTTTTTTTTATATAATTTATCTACAATTTGGGGATTAAGATCATTTTTATACGTTTATTAACGTTAAATATATGTAAAATGGCTTTAGCAAATGGTACAAAAAAAATAGGCTATTATGTTCTGCCATGTAGAATTATAGAATAGAATATTAGTTCGTCTTGTATTGTCAGTATATACTTTGAGTTATTCTTCTAAAGGTCCGACTAAGTCTAGATATAATTTGTCAAAACCTGATTCGGCTGTCGATGTAATAGTCATTGGTTTTTAGGCTGCATGTGATTATTTCTTTGGTAATGCTTTACGAATGTCGTCACATCGTTTTGCACTTCTGTCCAAAAGTATTTTTTCTTTATATTTCGTATCGTCCGTTTTATTGCGTTTTATGTAATACGGTAATCGTTGAGCAAAAATTTTTTTCTTTTTATGGGGATCGGTAATTTAATTATATATATATTCATTTATTTGTTGCACATTTACATTACTCTTCTTAAATCTTTTTTCATTCATTGCATTCTTGGCGGCCACCTGCAAGTTTCTTTAATTCATTTTTAGTAATATATATCTTCTTATTTCATCTTGGTCCGCAGAGTTTTTGCAAATCCCTTAACAGTATTTTGCCAAATTCTGCCGCTTGGGTTGTAGTGCTTTCCTTGGATTACTTAATTTCTTCTTTTGTAATGTATAATTTATTAATGGTCCGCAGATGTGATGCACGTCCCTTGACAAAAAATCGAAAAATGATGCCTCTCGGGCTGTAGTGCCATCCTTGTTCCTTCTTATGAGTGTGCAACTCTTCATTGGGATGTGTGCCAAAACTTTGTTGGATCCCAGGATTATATCAATATATTTTTTTTTTGTATTCTTCGTCCTCGAAACTGTTATATTTTATAAGCTCAATTATTTAATGTCCATGGTAGTTATATGAAAACGCACTGTTTCTTCGAATTCTGTTTAATTTATGAAAAAGGTTTGTAGGTTGTATATTTGGTAGTGGAATCAATGTCGTAAAGTTGTCAGTCGTTTTGAGTTCTATAAGTAATTCGTCACAGTCTAGACTTAGGTTTTTGTATTGTTTTTACGTTTGTTGAAGTCATTATAAAAATTTTATAAGTTTATTTTAATTTTGTAAAGCCGTTTAAAGTATTTCATTTTAAAACATAATATAATAATTAATACGAATACAAAAATATGTGTTCTCAATTTATTGATGAAATTAAGTAACTAATTATTGTTTGGTATTTAAAAAATTTAATTGATATAAAGTTAAAATTATATACAAGGATAAATATTAATAATTATAACGCGATTTCCATTTCTGCAATTTTTAACAACCTTTCTGCATTGATTGTTTTTGTCGTTTGCTGTATTTGTGAACCGTCCACTGCTCCTGATGTCGAGGATATTTGACTTATATTTGTATCTGGCTGTTGTATTATAGAAACTTCACCAATATCATCTGATCAAGTAACTGAAGAATTGGCAGATATTGAATTCATTATGTTGATTTTTGGCATCAATTGTTGTATAAGGCTCGGTAGTATTGATAGTCCATATTCTGTAGCATCAAATATGGGCGTCATACATCTTTTGTTCCATAAAGTTTGATTGCCTTCTTTACGCCACTCATATAAGAATACGAGTATATGTGCATAAGCCTTGATTGCTGTAATTCGGGCGCTTGGCGCATACTGAAGTAGTAGCTTCTTCTCTAGTAGGCGGATTCTTGTTGTCCCTAGCAAATTAGGTTGTCCTCGGGCGGCCATTTTCCATGCGTTGTTGTTTATCTTCATTTTAATTTTTTTTTCCGTTGTCGTTATGTGAGGTGTTGGTGAAAAAACTGGCAGTAATGCTAAAGTCAGTTCTCACTTGGATTCCAATTGTCGATGGCTGCGAAGATTCCTACTAGGTGTGGGAATCGATCCACCTCGGCATTAACTTCATCTATCTTAATTGATGTGTATCGGCGAAAGACGTCTTCATAATCGAATTCGTCAGTTTCCCTTCCGCTGTCGTTGTCGTTGTCCATGTTTTAGTTTTATGCTGTGATTTCGGCAATGGAATTTGAATACTGGCTGGATGTAGTTATTGAGAAGTCAGCTTATCTGATGTATTCGGCTGCGAGGGCCAGTTGTTCCTCGTTGGACATTGGTTTTTCTCTTCTTTTTGACGGCAATAATCTTGATACTGTAGGTTCTTTTTGCAGCTGTTGTAGTTGATTGACAGGATAATTTCGGCAGTATCTGATTAGACTGGCAGGATATTATTAGGTTGGCAGGATCTGGTTATACTAGAAGATTCCAAGATTCCGGGTTGGCATGGCAGGATCGCCATGTAAAGGTAATGCTATGTAATGGTAGGGGTATGTAAAGGCATGATCGCCATGTAAAGGTAATAGCAATGTAATGGCAGGTAATAGCAATGTAATGGCAATGCTATTTAGGACAGGATCGCCATGTAATGGTATGCGGAGTTTAATGGTATGAGCTGTTTAGATCAGGATCGCCATGTAAAGAATAACGCTCCTTGATGTCTCGTATTGGTTTCCACTAGTCAAGGCTATTACGCCAGAGACTTGGACCTTTGGGGCAGTTTCCTGCACTCAAGGTGGGATTCCAAATAGAGAGGCTCCTGCTAATGCCTTTAGGGTTTAAGGCTCGCAAGCCTAAGAAAACACCGGTGGTATTGCTTTGACGTTCTAATTAGAAGTGAGTTTTATTTGATTCTTGTTGCTTATTTATAGGTGTTCAAAGACTTAAAACATACTACACAATTTAATAAGAATACATATAAAAGTATACACATGTATACTAGTTCGATCGATTAGTGCTGGTCAGCATTTTGGCATTATTGTATACCAATATGCCGAACATTCTTAATTGCTTCAGGTCGCTTGCCTATATATTGCTGATGTAACATATTTACCAGCATATTGCATGTTAGGTCAACGCCATGCACAGCACGGGTAAGTGACCGAACGTTATTTACTTTTTTTATGATCAGCGCTCGCTCGCCTATAATGCTTTCTATGCATTTTGTTGGTTGTCATAGGCTAACGACCGCCGATCGTACTCTCACTACTTTGTATGCTGTCATGCTCAGGCATGAAGTGTGCTGACAAAGTAATAAGACTCTTTTTTTGTTTATTCACTCGTTGAGTGTGTTGATTGAGTTGTGAGCTTTATTTGTGATCAATCTGTAAGATGATTGGGAATATATTCGAATTTGCAAAACGTAAAATTTCACACGAAATATTTATGAATCAAGAAACCTGAACGTCTTTTGTGACAAGAAAATACTTATTTCCTATTTATTCCTCAGATGCTTAGCGATTAAGGCTGCGGCAACGTGGTTCAGTCTGCCCTCGTTCGATAGTCAAAAAGGAAGAAGTAAAAGCTGACAATTCTCAAATGACGTTTTCTTAGATGTCACCTTCACATGGTAGTGCGTAACTTCTGACGTACATGATTGTCGAGGTGTTTATATTGGTGATTGAACAATCCAACATTGCCGGCGGCCCTAAAGGATTTTAATGCTTTAGTTGCTGATTGTTGTTGTTGTCTGGGATGGGCAGTAGGCACAGTTTGGTCACTGGTCGCTTGTACACAGCGTTCTGACATCTCACTGTTGCGACGCGAACTCGTCCGTCAGATCCCGGATGAGTATCGATGACCCTGCCGAGTAGCCATTTCGAAGGTGGCATGGTTTCTTCCTTGATGAGCACCAATTGGCCGATAACAATGTTTTCGTTGGTTCTCAACCACTTTGGGCGTTGTTGCAGGCGGGAGAGGTATTCTGTAGACCAAATTCTCCAGAAATGCTGGTACATCCTTTGAACTAGTTGGAAACGATTGAGACGGTTGGTCTTCACCTCGAGCAATGCTGGTTCGGGTGTCGTAATTGGTGCCTCCCCGATCAGGAAATGACCTGGGGTGAGAATCGTGCAGTCATCTGGGTCGTCCGACATGGGGCATAATGGTCGCGAATTCAAGCACGATTCGATCTGGCACAGCAACGTCGTCAATTCCTCGAATGTGAGTAAGGTGTCGCCCATGACACGTCGTAAATGGTGTTTCACTGATTTCACTCCTGCTTCCCACAATCCGCCAAAATGTGGCGAAGCAGGAGGAATGAATCTCCAGGTGGTGCCATCTTGTGCCAGTAGTGCAGCTATCTCGGGACTGACAGCCTTAGTGCTCTGTTGATGCAGGAATGCCAGTTGACGACTGGATCCAACGAAGTTGGTTGCACAATCGCTGTATAGGCTTTGAATTTTGCCTCTTCGCGCAGTGAACCTCTTGAACGATGCTATAAATGCATTGGTGGTGAGCTCGGACACCAACTCCAAATGCAGTGCTTTGGTGGATAGACAGACGAATAGGCAGATGTAACCTTTCGTCGATGCACCACCACGGCCCTTACGTAATTTGATCGATATCGGACCGGCATAGTCTACACCGCTGTGCAAAAACGGCCTCGATGGTGTAACACGATGCGATGGAAGATTCGCCATCATTTGCTGGCTCGTGATTGAGCGATGGCGAAAGCACACGACGCATTTATGGACGTGCGAGCGCACCAAGGTTTTGATGCTCAGGATCCAGTAGTGCTTTCGTAAATGAGCCAACATCAGCTGTGGACCGCCGTGTAGCGTTGTGCGATGTGCTTGTGAAATGATTAAATGGGTGAGTTGATCATCTTTGGGAAGAATTATCGGATGCTTCTCTGTGTATGGCACATTCGAGTTTTTAAGCCGCCCTCCAACACGTAGGATCCCGTCGACGTCGACGAAAGGGTTTAGAGACCGAAGTGGGCTTTTGTCGAGTAGGTGTTCCCCTGACTGACATCGTGATATCTCGTCAGCGAAATGGATTGATTGAACCAGCCTGACCCAGAACTCGATTGACCAATTGAGCTCCGGTACGGTTATGAAACCTTCTAATCGCGTTGCTGCGCTGATACGTCGACGGTGGATAGGGCGTCTGCATAAAGCCGTGACACGAAGTAATTTGCCGAGCGATGAACATCGAGCGAGTAAATGGTAAATGTCGTTGCGACACGTTACGGCTTCTACATGTGTTGCGATCATTGAATTTATTTTGCGTTCATCGATGTTCGTGTAAACCTCGCGAGTCTTCTGAAGTGGCCACTTACTTATGTCTTCCCGCAGCCAACCAGGACCCGTCCACCACAATGGATGGTTGTGTAATAATGATGGTTCAACGCCACGGGACGCACAGTCAGCGGGGTTCCGCTTAGTGTCGACATGGCTCCAATTGGTGGGCTGAAGATAGTCTAGGATTTGCGAAACCCGGTTTGCCACGAACGTCTTCCACCGGTTCGGAGAACTGCGTAGCCAACCAAGAACCACTTCCGAATCGGTCCATGCAAACATTTGAGACTGTGACACGTTAAGGGATGTGCCGATGGTGTGCATGAGTTTGGCTAGGAGTACGCTGGCACAAAGCTCCAATCGTGGCAAGCTGATGGTCTTCAGTGGGGCAACCTTTGTTTTGGATGCCAGAATATTGATGTTTACAGATCCATCTATCGACGTCGTACGAGTATACACCACAGCTGCGTAGGCCTTGGAGGAGGCGTCGCTGAAACCGTGAATTTGAATGTCGGCGTGGTCTTTCGAATGATTTATCCAGCGATCGATTCTGAGAGCCTCCAAAGATCTCAAACTACCTCGATAAGTAAGCCATCTTTGAGCGATTGAGTGTGGGACCGCTTCGTCCCACGATATGCCGAGTACCCACAACTCTTGGAACATGATTTTTGCAATGATTGTGGTCGGGGATACCCAGCCGAGCGGATTGAAGATCTTCGATGACTGTGACAATATTGATCGTTTGGTTGGTGCACGAATGTCAGATACTGAGCTGATGTTAAATCCAAAACAATCGGCCGAGGGCGACCAATGCAGTCCAAGAGTTTTCACTGATTGATCCCAATTTAGTTCAAGTCGTCCCTGATGCTCGCGGAATTCGGTCGGTATCTCATTGAGAAGATGTTGGCTGTTCGAGGACCACTTCCGCAGTTCAAAACCGCCACATCGGAGCAACGCCACTATTTGTCTCAGGACTTCGAGTAAATCCACAAAGTCGTGTGAACCTGTCATCAAGTCGTCGACGTAGAAGTCTCTTGAGGCGACTTCGGCAGCGATTGGAAATCTCTTCTGTTCATCTCGTGCGAGCTGATGGATTGTACGAATTGCCAGATACGGAGCGCTGGCGGTGCCATAAGAGACGGTGCACAATCGAAAATCTCTTATTGGTTCTTCTGGGGAATTTCGCCATACGATTCTCTGATAGTTCCTATGCTCAGGTGCTATCAGGATCTGTCGGTACATCTGCTTGATATCTGCGACGAAAACGAATTTATGATTGCGAAAACGGGTTAGTATTTCGAAGATGCTGTGTTGAAGTTTGGGACCAATACGAAGCTTCTGATTTAGCGATACGCCGGTCGTTGTTTTATGTGACGCGTCGAAAACCACACGTAGTTTTCGTTGCATTACACCGTGATGAGGAAGATAACACATCTTCTCAGGCGATTTGCTGTCGTCGTTCAACACTTCCTCCATATGGCCCGATTCCAAATAGTCCTGCATGAACTTGTTGTACTCTGCACGGAGTTGGCAATTTTTAGTAAACCGACGTTCCATATGTTGCAGTCTGAGGATTGCGCCATCTCGTGATCTTCCAAGCGGTGATGAATTTTCGTTGAATGGCAGGAAGACTGTGTATCTTCCATCTTCATTGCGATAGTGTGTTGATTCGTAATGCTGTTCACATTTTGATTCATCGTGGGTTAGTTCTCGACGTGAACAAACGTCCTCGATCTCCCAGAATGACCTGAGTGTGCTATCGATAGTGTCATAATTCTCAATTTTCGTTGTCAAACTCAACAATTTATTGGTTGCCTTGCGTTCCACCTTGCCGAAGAGTATGTATCCCAGTTTGGTGTTCTGTGCGAAGGGTGAACCGCTGACACCAGTGATACAACCGTCCTTTTGAAGCATTCCAATGACATCAGCTCCAAGCAAAATATCAATTCGGTTGGGACGATGGTAATGGGGATCGGCAAGTTCCAAATGTTCCAAGTGTGGCCATTGATGTGTGTCGATGGGTTGAGATGGCAGCGTGCCTGTGATCTTCTCGACTACAAGGGCTGTGATTGAGATCGAAAATGTTGCATCGGTTCGGGATTGTAATACGAATTCAACAAGTGAGCGCGACATGGGCGCCTCATTGGCACAGATACCACTGATTGCGACTGCTGCTGGTTTTCTCGATAATCCGATACGATTTGCGGTGCTCTCTGAAACGAAGCTGATCTGTGACCCCGAATCCAACAGAGCTCGAACGGTGAAGTTTTGGTTGGCGTGTGATACGATGACGATTGCTGTGGCGAGCAGCACATCTGCGAATGGCGATGCGACATGGTTGGCTGTGACCTGAGTATGTGATGATGATTCGACGGATGGTTTGCAGTCAGAATTCCAGATGTGCAGGAGCGTGTGGTGTCTTCTATTGCAAATCCGGCACAAACTGGATCTGCAGACCGAACTAGAGTGGCCTTTCCGCAAGCAGTTAAAGCATAGCCTATTTTCGCGGACGAGGTTTGACTTCTCTTCGAATGTGAGATGTTTGAATTGTTCGCACTGGAAGACGTTGTGATTTCCAGCACAGACATGACAGGCGGAGTTGTGAGCGTCTGAAGTAACGACGAGTGAGCGAGCTGATTGTGTTTCCGGCTTGCGATGCGGTCGAGTCCGCGATGAGTGCGATGATGCCGGAGCTTCTAGATACGAGTGTGACGAGTTTGATTTGGTTCGAGTCATGGAAATCATCTCCAGCGATTGCCATCGGGCGTTCAGGAAATCAATTAAATCCTTGTATGATGGATATTTCGCTCGGGTTAGTGACATCTCCCATTGTCGGTGGGTTTCTGGGTCGAATTTGTCAGCAATTATGTTGATCAATATGATATCCCATGTGGTGATCGGCACTCCCAAAACCTTCAAGCAGCGAACGGTATCGGTCGATACGTCGAGAATTTTGCGCAATCCCACAGCTGATTCAAGTTGCAATGCTGGCATTGTGCGGAACTTGCGAAGATGGCTGTCGATGATGAAGCGACGGTGATCGTATCGATCTCGGAGAATGCGCCATGCCTCCTCGTAGTTATCGTTCGTGATGCTCACGAACTTGAGCAACAAGGCTGCGTCTCCAGTCAGATTCGCTTTTAGGTAGTGCAGTTTCTGCGAGTTGGCCAGCCTTTCGTTGTTGTGGATGAGGTCGACAAATAAATTTTCGAATTCGGTCCAACAGGTGTACTCACCGTTGAAGACTGGAACGTTGATTCGAGGCAAGTGTGCATCGATCGGCTGTTGGTGTGGTGATGGTTTGACCTCATCTTGGCGACTCTCAATAGCTGATATTTGTCTCCTCACTGTCTTCAGGTTGGAAATTGCTGCGAAGTAATATTCCTCCGCTTGTTCACGTTTTACGTATTCTCCCTCGATTTCCTCCGCACCGCACACAGCCTTGACCTGGTATTGCACCTCGCAGAACTCCCGATAGATTGATTCCGTGTGGTTGATCCGCGCCTGTATGGACTCTTCAGTCACCCCTGGGATTTCACTCGTTATCCCATTGCTGTTCTTTACTGCTCTCTGGAGGGTTCGCTGTAGCGATGCTTGCTTTGTACGAATCGTCGCCATGGCACTGTGTATTGCTATACCGTTGATGCGTGCGAATTAACTGGCTTTCACTTAGCTTTTCACACATAAGACTTGCACTTGGTCGATCACTATTATGTGTCACGAATTTGATTGTGTTGCGAAACGAAAGAATCCGGCTCGAAGGACCAAAATGTTGATTGAGTTGTGAGCTTTATTTGTGATCAATCTGTAAGATGATTGGGAATATATTCGAATTTGCAAAACGTAAAATTTCACACGAAATATTTATGAATCAAGAAACCTGAACGTCTTTTGTGACAAGAAAATACTTATTTCCTATTTATTCCTCAGATGCTTAGCGATTAAGGCTGCGGCAACGTGGTTCAGTCTGCCCTCGTTCGATAGTCAAAAAGGAAGAAGTAAAAGCTGACAATTCTCAAATGACGTTTTCTTAGATGTCACCTTCACATGGTAGTGCGTAACTTCTGACGTACATGATTGTCGAGGTGTTTATATTGGTGATTGAACAATCCAACAAGTGTTTATGCTGTAATGTTTTAATTGCGGTTCATATGCAGATGGCATTATGAGGAATGCAATGACTCGGGACTATATGAATAATTAATCGATCTAACCTTGAATACTATGTTAGCGCTGGTATGCTCCCTTCCAATAATTTCTTAATTAATTCTATGTATATTTAGACGAAGAATTCCGAACACAAGTGTTTGAAAATTCCATGAATAAAGATGAAGAGGAGGAAGAGGATTTTGTGCTAAACATGCCAACAACGTCGTCACAGGCACTGGGAACGGATTTCGTCCCTTTGCCATTGACTTCAGCGCAGGCATTAGAAAAATCAGTTTGTTTGGAAAACGATGTAAAACTTCTGATCTCCATATTCAAGGAAGTTTACCCCGATTTAGGCAAAAATGTTTTGTTAAAAACAAAAAAAAGATGTGGGACAAAATTAATTCGCACGGCAAAAGTTTTTCACCGTGCCAATTGGAAAATAAATGTAAAAGCCTTGAAAGATCTTTTAAAATAAAAATAAAAAAAAAACAACCAAACAAGAAACGATAGGATAATTATTCCTTCGATAACTTGTTTTAATTTTTGTTTAATTGGTTTTCTTCTTTTTAAATTCTCTATATTAACTTCACTTGCCCGTGGGTCGTCGTCGGTCGTCTGTCGTGGAATCTTGCGACCAATTTTTAACCTACTTCCCAAGGCCCGATTTTATTGAAATTTTGCACACATGCATATCTCCGATGACAACACTTTCTATTAAAATTTGAGGACCCTCGGGCCACGGGGTCGGTGGGCTCCCCTACAAATATTTTACAAAATTTTACTCGATTTTCTTCAAATTTTATACACTTGTGTATCTCTGATACACAACACATTTTGTAAAAATTTTGGAGACCCCGGGCCCGGGTTCGTGGGGCCCCATAACTTTTTTTAAAAAAAAATTATCCCGATTTTCTTCAAATTTAATACACATGTGTATCTCCGATAGACAACACTTTTTGTAAAAAAAATTGGAGACCCCGGGCCCGGGTTTGTGGGGCCCCATAACTTTTTTTAAAAAAATTAACCCGATTTTCTTTAAATTATGTATACGTATGTATCTCCGATGAAAAACACTTTTTGTAAAAAAATTGGAGACCCCGGGCCGCAGGGTCATTGGGCCCCAAAATTTTTTTTTAAAAAATTAACCCGATTTTTTTAAAATTTTATATACCCCGATTTATATGTCTCCGATGTACAAAATTTTTTGTAAACTTTTTGGAGTGAGGCCCTGAGGTCCGAGGGGTGCCCATATAAATTTTTTAAAAATTAGCTCGATTTTCTTCAAATTTTAACACATACCCATCTCCTATTAGAGAATTTACATGAAAAATTTTATTTTTATGGGTTGTTTTTTTTTTACATTGTGAAAGGTAACACAACTCGTCGATAAGCCAACTAGATATCCCGATACAACTGGTCAATCACCTCACCTATTAGATTTATTTCTAACTTCTATGCTTCTAATGGTTAAAAGAAACTTTGCAGAAAAGACTTCTTCTGTTCCTACTCTATTCCATAATGGTATTCTTTATAAAACTGATATTCAGAAAGCAAATCTTTTAGCTTCGCATTTTGCTAGTGCGTCAACCCTTCCATTTTCTAAACAAAGTCCACCGGTATTCCACCATCATTATTGAAAAAATGTCAGCATACTTTGGCAAAACCGCTTAGCAAATTGTTTCTCAACGAAGACAGCCCGTCCCGAAAAAAGGTGATAAATCTGCACCTAATAACTACCGCCCTATTGCTCTGTTGTCAGTTTTATCAAAAGTAATGGAATCTATCATTAATTTCAAACTAATGAGCTATCTGGATTCGAATGCTCTTTTATCCGATGTTCAGTATGGATTTCGAAAAAATCGATCTTCAGGTGAACTAATGACATGCATGACTCATTGTTGGGAGCGAAGCATTGAAAATCTAGGCGAATCAAGCGTTGTGTCCTTGGATATTTCTAAGGCTTTTGATAGAGTTTGGCATATTTTTCTTATTAATAAGATTCGTGCGCTCAACTTACACCCCTCTCTCTTTACATGGATTGAGGATTATTTATGGATCCGCAAAATAAAAGTGGTATTGAATGGTTTTTCCTCATCTTCGCATGAGATCAATGCTGGCGTTCTTCAAGGGTCATCCTTATCTCCAACATTATTCTTAATATATATCAATGACTTGTTGTCTTCTACAACATGTGATATCCACTCATTTGCTGATGATACGACGTTATCGGCTTCCATGGAGTTTGTTAGTCAAAAAGAATGCAATTCTCGCTTGATTGGTTCGCGTGAATTAATGAATTCGACAATTCTGTCGAACATTCAAGTTATTCTTGATTGGGGCAGATCTAATAGGGTGGAATTTAACCCAATTTAATTCCAGGCTTGTCTTTTATCTCAAAAGGCAATTCAACATTACGTAGCACAAGTAATTAATGGTGCCACTATTGCGAGATCAGTTTCACTTAAGATGTTAGGTTTGAAAATTTCTAGTGAACTTTCCTGGAAGGAACATATTTATGAAATCTCAAAAAGAGCGAGCCAATGCTTGGGCTCTTATGTTAGACCAATTTTAGAATTTAATTCATTTGTGTGGGGTGGGGGTCCAAGATCGCATTTGGTTCATCTTGATGGAATTCAAAATAGAGTTATCCGTTTGATAAACGATGTAACAATTACATAGCATACATAACATAGCATAGAGCATAGACGTAATGTTGGAGCTTTATCTGTTTTCTTCAAATTTTACAACGGTAGATGTTCTTCAGAAACCCGT
The DNA here is from genome assembly GCA_947095585.1 of Nephrocerus scutellatus. NCBI lineage: Eukaryota > Metazoa > Arthropoda > Insecta > Diptera > Pipunculidae > Nephrocerus > Nephrocerus scutellatus. Next base: position 73,525,846 of record OX352763.1, read on the forward strand.
TCTCTATTCCCAGGTCCTTTTGTCAGCAACGTTAACACTCGTTTGAGGTCTAATCAACATAGATTTGCCTTAAAACCGTTCTCATGTAGAACCCAACACTTCAAATCGTCCTTTTATCCGAGAGTGACTTCGATGTGGAATCAATTGGTCGACTCCGTATTTCCCGAATCTTATAATTTACAGGCCTTCAAAATAGCTGTAAACAACTTCCTGAAGGACGACCGTAGAGTTCATTAGAGGATAAGATTATTTTATATAAAAAAATTATTATTTTTTGTATTATTTATAATATTTATTGTTTATTTTGTAATATTTTCTTGGTCAAAGTTTTTTTGTAGTTTTCCCTGACCATGATTCATTGATAAAAGTATTTGGACTCGCGTCCAAATTTTTTTGATGAGGGATTTGTATGTGTGAATAAGGCTACCAGTGGTTTATGGTCTGTGACCACTGTAAATTTTCTTTCATATAAATATGGTCTAAAAACATTTATACTCCAGTGAATAACTAATAACTCTTTTTCGATGACTGGTCGTGTTTTTGCAGTGATTTGCTCGCATATGACCGTTTCTGGTTATTAAAAGCCTTAAGTATACAACTTCAGGTCGTAAGAAACAGCATTTCTCTGCGTTTAGTTTTAAATTATACCGTTTTGATCTATCTAATACTTTTATTAGGTTGTGGTTGTGGTGATTTAAACTGCATCCATAGATGATTATGTCATCTACGTATAAGAAAGCTTCTGTCTATAATCCGGCGAGAGATATTGTTAACATCCGTTGAAAACTGTTGGATGAGATTTTTAAACCAAAAGGTAGACGTTTAAATTGAAAGTGTGCATTAGGTGTAGAGAAAGCGGTAAGTGGTCTAGATTTCTTGTCTAATTCTATTTAATGGAAAGAACTTGTCGTGTCAAGGGTGGAAAACCATTTTGCTCTCCCTAGCTTGTCTAATATATCTTCTAGTCTTGTTAGCGGAAAATTGTCGTTGATTATTTTGTCATTTAGTTTTCTGAAATCGAGGACGACTCTCCATTTCTTTTTGTCATTCGTGTTTTTCTTGGGTACAAGAAGAAGTGGTGCGTTATAAGGACTAACTGAAGGTTTTATTATGTCATCTGTAAGCATTTTATTGACTTGTTCTGTAATTATTTCCATATTTGCATGTGTTAGTCTGTAGTTTTTATGTAAACTGGTGTATTGTCGTTTGTTGAAATTTTCTGTGTATAGAAGTTATTTGTAGTTAAATGTTAGATGAAATATGTCCTGGTATTGTTTCAGTATATTTAATAAAGAATTTTTAGGAAAATGGTCATTACAGTCTATATTGAGAAGGTTTTTTATTTGTTGAAAACGTTCGTCGTTATGTTCGTATTTATTGTATTTAAGTATGTCGTAGTCTTTAAGTGGTTCTGTATCTAAGGTGATGTTCTCAAGTGTTACTTCGTTTTCTGTTGCATTTAAAATTTTAATATGCGTCATTTTTTTTGGTGCTATCGAGTTGCTTAAAAAAAACGCCTTGAGTCAATTCTTTGTTTATCTTTGTCATCGTCTAGTTTTAATTTTATTGGTTATATTATTTCTGTTCTTGGGGGTATAGTTATTTTTAGTGTTAGGTAAAATGAGGTTTGTTTCGTTCATTACTATTGAAATTGTAAAAGTATCGTAGTCTATCTTACAAAAAAATCTTTTTAAAAAGTCTCTACCTAAAATGCCGTCAGTTTCGATGGGAAATTTTTCTTGCCCAGTTGAAATTCATGTGTGCAGAATGCGTCAATGAGTAAATCTAAATCAAGGGTTCCTAAAGAGTATGTTTCTTCTTGTGTAATTCCCTTTTCTTTACAGTTTTCTTCAGGGTAATTTTCAGGGTTCATTTTCGACCATGTTCGAGATTTTCAAAATTGAAATGTCGGCGCCAGTATCTATAAAAAAAAACTCAAGTCTGCATTTTTGTTCTTCAAAATTATGTAATTCGTATTGTTATCCGATATTTTAAAAATATTTATTTTCAGCCTTCTGGGGAAAACACGTGCCCGTAGCTTCCTCGTTTCCTTGGTAGTCATATTCATCGTTCCGTTAATTTTTTATCGTTCGAATATACTGGTTTTGCCTTTGGTTGAAATTTGAGTTTATTGTTGTTGTATCGTCGGTTTTTGTTTGGGTTTTGTCTGTGTACTATGTTGTTGGAAAAATTTCTCTGTTGTCCATATGTGTTATTGAAATTATTTCTCGGTCTGTTGTTGTTATATCTATTTGTGTTTTGTGACCTTCGGTTATTATCGTAGGTTCTGTTTTGTTTTTGTGCATTGAAATGCATTATTTTGATTGAGTGGTCTTTCTCAATTTCAATAGCGAGGTTAGTGGCCTCTGTCAATGTTTTTGGCTGTGCAGCGAAAATTGTCGGTTTAAGTACATCTTTTAAACCGTTTTTTTAAATGTTTAACTTTAAATTCTAATGTTAAATTAATTATTTCTGTTTGTTTGTCATTGTTTTTTGGATTGTTCAATGAATCTGAAAATTTCTATTTAAGTTTTTGTAGTTCTTCTAATTTTGTTTCTAATGTTTCTTTTTTGTATCCTCTCTTAGAACTTTTTTTGGCATTACTTAATAACGTATTCGTATTCTTGAAGGCATTCTTTTGCGCCATCCATTATTTAAAGAAATTCATTTTTTTTTGTATTTTTATTTCATTTATACTTGTACTGTTTGTGTTTTATTAATATATTTGTGTGTGTAATTTCTTAAATAATTGTTAGATATTTTTATAAGAACTAATGTTAATATAACGGTTAATATAATTATAAAGAGTACTATTTCTAGAGTTAATTTGTTAGTTTCCTTTGGAGTTGTGTTGTTGTTGTTCGTCACAATGGTTTCCTTTGTTTTTACTTCTTCGTGTGACAGCCAGTTGCCCATTGTTTCTGTTTCTGCATGTCTCTTCTGCTTTGGAATTTTTTTTTATGTTTTCTATCTCTTCCCAGATTTTAGTAGCTGAGTTCCAGGGTATGGATTTGTTGTCGTCCTTCACTAGTTGAAGTAGTTGGGCTAGTCGTTTTTGTATCCCTTACGAGTTGACCTACTCTTTTTGGTTTTGTTATAGCTGCTGTGTTTATAATTGGTTGTTGTTGTTGTTGTAGCAACTATTTATTCGTGTTAGTTCAAACGTTTGGTTGTTGTGTTTGTGTAGCTGTCGGAACAGTCCAGGCCCAGAAATGCGGCTGCTTCGACAGGCTGTGTCCATAGTGATAGCGGTGTGAGTAACGTCGGATGGGACGGGCAGCTGAATAGATGAGCTGTGTTATGTGGTGATGCACCACAGTCCGGGCATTGATCGATGATGCTGTCACGTAAGCTGTGTATGTAGCTTTTCAGAAAAGAGCTCCATCCTGATCTCAGTTGTGCCAGGGTTGATCTGGTTTGTCTGGGGAGGTTTTCCTCGCTTTGATGTATAGGGGGAGGGCGACCTCCCAACACGATGTTAATTTGGCGATTATCTAGTGCGGCTCGTTTAGGGCTGCTTTATAGACTGCTGGATCTAGAGGTGTATGTGCGATGAATTGGTTTGTCTCTTCGCGGAACATACGAATATCTGATCGGATATGCCTGGGTGCTGTGTTGAGGGTGAGCAGGTCACGGTTCGGGTGATCGGGTTTGTGACATGCCAGTAGGAATTGTTTTGCGGGAAGCTCGTTGTGCTCTTTCAATTTAACCATTTGGGTTTCTTGATGGAGATGTTCCTCATGTGACATGCGGTGGCAGCCAGTAATGATGCGAAGAGCAGCATTCTGACAGGATTGAAGCTTCTGCCATTGTGTGCGGCAGAGGCGAGGTGTCCAAATGGGTGCCGCATAGTTAAGTACCAATCTGCCAATCGCTTGATATGTGGTACGAAGGTTTTTTTTGTCCTTACCCCATGTAATGCCCGCTAGGGATTTGAGGACTTTATTTCTGGACATGATTCGTTTGTTAATGTTTCCCGAGTGAGTCGAAAATGTCCGCAGATTGTGAATGTGACCCCCAAAATCTTTGGATGTTTGATTGTAGGGATTGTCCTGCCGTGTATCGAGATGTCGAGCTTTAGGTTGACTTCTTTGGTCCAGGTGGTGAATAGTGTGGCGGACGATTTTTCTGGAGACAGGATTAGATTCGACTGGTAAAAAGTCTTCTAATGTATCGAGGTAGGCGTTGATGTTTCTGCAAATGGCGGGGATGTCCTTGCCTGAGGCAAGAATAGTAGTAGTGCACGAAGAACGCAAGACCTCCTCCGCCTCCACTATTTCTGTCCTTGCGTATGATGTTATAGTTGGTGCTTCTGGATAGCAAGCAGGAGGGAGTGAGCTTTGTTTCTTGTATGGCAGCTATTAAGATCCCATGGTGCTCCATATAGTTGGTGATTTATATTACTTTCCCTCGTAAGCGTTGCAATTCAGATGCATCACAGCGAAAGGTATGTGGTGTTCATGTGTGGTATGTTGGTAGTTTGCAGGTGGAGGTGATTCCGTGGATGTTGGTGTAGTATTGATGAGCGAGTTGACGTTGTCTGTCGGATTATGACTGGTTATGGGGGATGTTGTGAGGTTGTCTGTACTGTTTGGTTAGAGCAGCATGGGACCAAGAAGTTGGCAGTCAATTGATGGCAATTATTAAGTCAAGAGCATGTTTTAAGATGACACCAGTTCTCACAGCCATTGCACTTGACGGAAGAGGCATTGCCGTGTATGCGGCTTCGGCATACTGAGCAGCGCCATGTAGTGGCATTGTTGGTTGTCTGAACTCGTGCCCTGCAGCATTCCGCAAGGAAATTCCGATTCTAGTCTCTGATGTTGGCTAGACCTGAGCATCGTCTGAAATGGCACCAGTGTCCGCAGTTGTTGCACATAACTGAGGAGATGTTTCTATTTATCCTTGTGTCGCATATGGAGCATGACCAGATCCGAGGACCTGGATTTGGCTCGATGCCGGATAGTAGAAGTAGTATGCGGATGCCGGCGTTATTTGCTCCACTACGGAAAAAACGTTTGGCGTCAACGAATTGTAGTTGATTGTTGACATTCTTTGGCCAGGAGAATCCTGGGTCGATTCCGACCTAAATGTCGTGAGAATCGGTTTATAATTGGTATTGCTGTTCGCTTGTTGTCAGCCCGTTCTTGTTGTTTCTTACGGTATTCTTCTATAGTTAGCTTCTTCGGTCCTTGTTGTTTGTTGCTAGGAACGTATTGCGGTGGTGTCTCTTTTGATGTTGAGTATGGAATGTATTCTTCTTTTCGAAACATTTATCCGTTTTCAAATTACTTTCAAAATGTTTGTTTTCAGCCGTTAAATGCAGGATTGAAAAAGTTTGTTGTCCGTAGGGTTATTGGTTTTGGTCCGCAGGATCTGGCATTTTTATGACAGATTGCTTGGAATTATCGCAGGATTCAGAATTACTTGGAATTATCGCAGGATTCGGTCCGCAGGATCGCCATGTAATAATTGTACTAATATTAATAATAATACGTTTTATTATATTACTGCTTATTATTTGTTACTTTTAGTGCATCATGTGGGACTCTAGCATAATGCTATTAGTATCCGCAGGTTAGACCAATGTCCATGCGAATCGTGTAGTATGGTGAGGAAATGACAACGCGTGTATCATACTAGTTTTAAATTAACTCTTAACTCTGATTTTATTTTACTCAAACTTGGTTCTTTTATACTATGTCTTAGCCAAATTTAACTATGTACAATCTTATAGTAAAATAACTAAGTATCTAAAGTCGTGCATCGTCATTGATGCATTTGACATATTGCTCGTGTAAACAAAAGTGTACCCAGTGTTGGTGTGCTTGAAATTCAGTCGAGTAGAGCACAATGCAAGTGCCCTACTTTACAAATATTCACTATTGTCAACTATACATTATTTGTATCGTCATTGCCGAACACGTGCAGTTTGTTTTCTTAGGCGACTAGTGTAATTTATTGTATGTGACGTATAGGAATATATTTCCGTAATAAATTGTATTGTTTATGGGTTTTGGTTGTGTGTACGTAGTGTTACACTACATCATTAGTTCATTCGAATTTACTCAGCTCAATGCATGTAACGTTCTAAGCGTTCAGCGCTCGTTTGCCCATGATGCTTATGTTGCGTATTTATTTTCATAGTCGAACGACCGCTGATCATATATTATGGTATTGGAAATGTTGTTATATTTTTTTTTTCTCATGCATCGAGTGTGCATGTTATTTTCATGCACCAAATGTGCTATTAAAAAATGCATATCATTGATTTTTTCTATTCTTTTATTTTATTTTTTTTATTATTTATTTCTTTTAGTCGAAGTAGGGTCAAAAACGTTGCATGCTTTTTAGGCATTTTATTTAAGTGGTCGCTGGCTGGTGCGATCCCTCACACCAGCCTTCCTGGGGGAAAAAGGAGAAATCTTGATATCTTCTTTTTCGCGCCTCTTGAACAATAAGGGATCTTATGTTGCTTTGTCCGAAGTGTAAGGTGCTTGTACAGATGCCCTTGGAACGTAGATTTCATGCTATACATATAATGGTGGTACTATAGCTTTTTTTTACTTTTTATTGCGCCAATTGATGCCCGGTGTCTAGTAGGCATCGTATGACTTTGTTGTTGTTTAATTTTATTTGTACGGAAAGCCTGTTTTCAATCCCCGTACTTGGTACTTGGTACTTGGTATATTGTCATTTTCGTTACTAGTGTCTCAATGTCCGTTACGAATTCTCGTATAGGTCGGTTTCTCTGATAGGGTTGGAAGTTCTTTTTTCTCAGGTATGGTTTCTTCTAGACGTTTTGTTATAGTTTGTTCTTGTCTAAAAAGTTCATGAACTTCTTTTAACATTCTTTCACCTGATTTCCTAATCTTTACCTATTTGGTCCATCCTTTCTTAGATTTTTCACGATGGTGTAAAGATCTTCTACAAAAGAACCGAGCTCTTCCATAAGAGAGAGAAAAAAAGAGTTTTTATGGCGTTATTAAATTTAATTACTCATTATACCTATAACCGCCTTCTATTACATTCTGTTTTATAATCTCTTTTTTTATGACGTTTGTTTATCTTCCTAGTTAGTATTCTACGGATATAATTAAAACCTAGAATTATTAATAATAATAATATAATTATGAATATGTCTATAGTTATTGTTTCGTAGTTTATATTAGTTTGAGGTCCATTGTTATTTACAATGACCTCTTCAACCTTTCACTGGGGTTTTCCGAGTGAATTCCAGAGACGGCGAACTGCGCATCGACCTGGACAAACCAAATCTTTGGATTCTCGTGCCAAAACGGCGGGACCTTCACGGAAACTCGATTTACCATCGTGGTTGGCGTAGCTGTTGTCAATTCGTGCTGCGACTCGCTTGTTTCTTGTGAATGCGTCGTGGGAGCACCCTGATGTTCGTTTTTCCCCATTGGCTTTGATCACGTCAGGGTCACCAGTTTGTGGGTTGCGTATAGTGTTCGTTATATCAAAATCGGGAGATGAAATAAAAGATACTCGAGTAACCTTATTACTAACTTTATTTATTAACTAAAACTAATAATGAAAAAGGAAATTAAATTAAACACGTGTGTGTCGATTAACAATTAACAAGCGAGAGGTTATGGTGTGTATCTTTGGCACTGACATTTCGCATGTGCTTGTGTTCTCGTGTTTACACGCGGGTTTGCTTGCCACAGGTGTATACAGCGATAAAAATCGTTTTCAGTCCACGAATGTTGCTGAGATCCACCCTGAAACTGCACATACGTACAAAAACAAACACGAAAAACACCACTTACCGCTTTTTTTATAATACTTATATTTGGCGCGACAGACCATTGCCGTCCAAGGCCTAGCTTCTCGCGTAGCTTCTCGCGACCATTTGTCTTTGGCATGTATATTTTTGGACACAAATGGAAGGGACCTACAATTTAAGGCCGGATTCGAAAGGCGAATTTAGAAGCTTTCCGCGACAAGTTATTACTCTCGGGACGTTTGTCAACCATTCGCGAGAGGTGGAACACCGTGAAAAATACTTTTGGTGTTACTGGGATTCCAACCACGAACCCCTGCTCAGTAGCCATGCGCTTTTCCACTGAGCCACGGCGACCGCTTCTTTAAGCCGAACTAAGAAGTGATGTTTTTTCAATTCAATTTGTTTGTTTATTTGTAATTCTTATAAACAGTAAGATAAAATATCTTATAATTTAGTGACAAGCTTAATTAATATTGTGTGAGAAGACAAACTTAAATCAGTTATAATTAACAATAGAGAATAGAGTAAAGAGAAACATAGCAAAAGAGGAAGAGAAAAGGAAAAGAAAAAAAAGAAAAGAGAAAGAGAAAGAAAAAGAATAAAATAAAACAAACTCACAAGTAGTTGATTAATGATTATTTATACTCGTAGATAGATAGTTTCTCAATTGAGTTTTAAATATTGCCATATTACTCGTTCTTCTAATGTGGCGTGGCAAGGTGTTCCACAAGCGAGTTGAATTTATAAAAAAATGATGTTCAGATGTCGTAGATGAGAAACGGGGAAGGATTAGTTGGCTTGATCTGTTTGAAGAAGCCAATATAATTTTATCATAAAGATATGAGGGTTGGTGAGTAAGCAGGATATCCGTAAAAAGACTAAGCGTACGATATTTTAGAACACTAACGAGCGTCATGCCGTAGAGACGAGAGGTATAATTAGATACGTGATCAAATCGTCGTAAACCAAAAACATATCTAACTATGGCATTAAAAGCAACATTTAGTTTCCTCTTAGATACGTAGCAGCAATTACAGAAAATTTCGCAACCAGCGGACAACTAAGTACGAGCTGAGTATCATCTGCATACATATGAAGTGAACTGTGCCTTACAATAGATGGGACTTCATTTACAAACATGGAAAATAAAAATGGATCCCTGAGGAACTCCACTGGTTGTAGGGAGAAAGTCTGACAGGACCTTATTAATTTCTACTGCTTAAAATCTGTTTGTTAGATATGAAGATACCAAATTCACAGCACTAGGTTCGAAATTGTAATCTCAAGATAGCTTTTGGCATAGAGTTTAGTGGTCGACAGTATCAAACGCTTTAGAAAAATCTAGTAGTACGAGGAATGAGACTTTTCCCTCATCTAGATCATTACGTATGTCATCTGATAAGCCTATTACGGCTGTGATGCAGCTATGTTTCTGCCGGAATCCTGATTGCTTAGGCGTTAAGATGTTATGGGTGGAGAGGAATTGACTTATTTGTTTTTGTATAGTTTTTTCAAACATTTTGGATATAAGTGGGAGAATGGAGATTGGTCTAAACTCATCCCCTTTAGGTGTTTTGAGGACAGGCAGTACTTTTGCATGTTTCCAATTTGTAGGAAAAATACTTGTTGTCACCACTGCATTAAAGATGTACGTTATAAAGGGTAACAGTACAGGTAAGATGATTTTTAAAAAAGATGGGTGTATTTCATCGAGGCCGACGGAATTTGATTTAATGGACATTATACTCTCTACTACATTAGTGCTGTTCAATGCTGTGAAAGAAAAACTTGACCAGTTGATAGTATGTGCTGCACCAGTTAGATGAGGGGAGTAACACGAAGCAGATGGAGCCAAAGTTTGCGACACACAAATTTATGGTTGAGATCATTGAGGTTAACTCCTTCGAAATGCTGTCTATTACACCTACGCTACGCAGATTTTTCCACAAACGCTTCCCACCCATAGAGGCACTGAGCCGACTAGAGTAGAAGCTTGATTTAGCGGCTCTTATCTCCATTACGACTTTGTTGCGAAGCATGCAGTATATGCGTCGTTGACCCTCAAGACGAAAACGCTTCCAGCTATTGTATGCTCGGTCGCGCTGTAAAAAAAGTTGGCGAATTTGGTTAGAGAACCAAGGTGTGTTGTCAGAAGTACTGGATTTGGATCTTATAGGAACATGTGTGTTGTATAGATGCCTTATATTAGAATTTAGAAATTCCACTTGATCATTAGGCGATGGTAAGCGGTAAATAACATCCCAATCAACTGTCCTTACATGTTCTTCTAATAATGAGTCATTTATTCTTTTAAAGTCCCTATATTCAAATGTATTGGAAATAGTCACAAAATTGAAATCATAAGTAAGGTATATGAGATCGTGCTTTGAAAAAGCGGGTGATGAGAGTTGATCATAAAGAAGAACCTTGTTGTTATCGTTGACTAAGAAAAGGTCCAGCAGCGTAGCACTTTGGCCTGCAAAATGAGTCGGTGTTGTGGTATTGACTGAGAATAGGTTATACGTTTGCATTAGTTCAGATAGGCGGGTTTCACATAAAATGTTACTGTTGAGGTCCCCACACAGGATGATAATAGGGCATGTGAGAGAAATTTTTTCTAATATGGCTGTAAGAGGAACTAAAGAGGTGTATCTATTTGGTCGATACGCTACACCAACTAGAAGTTTATCCTCGCTATTACTCAGCTCAACGAAAACATATTCGATATTAGTATCACCTTGAGAACGGCACCTTAGTCTGAAACTAATACCCTCCCTTACATATATAGCTACACCTCCACCAACCCGCCCATTTCTATCAGCTCGAAATACTCTGTATCCACTAAGACGACATATTTCGTCATTAAAATTATCACAAAACCACGTTTCGGATACGCAAACCACATCAACTCTAGACTTCACAAACAAATCACGGAACTCATCGATTTGTTGGGATGATTGATGATTGCGGAACAAATAAAAGATTAAGTTAATATATTAAAAGTAGATGTAATGCGTTTTTATTCTGTAAAAGTCGGAAGTAGTAAGTAAAAAAGGTAGAGAGAGAAAAGAAACGAAAAAATGTCACAATCATATGGCTGCGTTCAAACATGTGTACGTGACTACGTTCAGCCAAACCAATTCAAACGTTGTTGAACGTTTCTGTTTACACCTCAATTCCTCAATCTCAATACGATTTTGGGTAATAGACTCTGTGCATTAATGTGACAGAGGTGAATACCAGTATTCTGTCCTCGTAAAATTCTAATCATTGTTCTTAAGTTCTCATCCATAATATCGGAGATAGGATAGTGCAATTAGTTCAGTAAGATAGTTAAGATTGTAGAGATTTAGGTAAATATAGTAAGAGAGGATAAAAATAAATGAAAATAATTTTAAAAGAAAATAAAAATAATAAAAAAGAAAAAAAAAAAAAGAAAAAAGAAATAATAGAAAAAATATATATATATAAAGGGTCCGCCAAATAACTTTTTTTTTTTTTTTGAAAATGCTATAAAAAAAAACTACTGAATATTTTCTCAAAGTACAATCCTTCCGGTTAACAAATGGCTCGGCTGGCCATGCAGTAGCTTACACGATCGGTCCAATTTTTAAGCACATTATCGATTGTGTGCAACTGTATTTCACCAATGGCTTCACGAATATTGTCCTTTAAAGCGTCAATTGTCTCTGGCTTGTCGGCGTAACACTTATCTTTTAGGGCACCCCACAAATAATAGTCCAACGGTGTCAAATCGCAGCTCCAAGGTGGCCAAACGACATCAGCTCTGCGGCTGATAATGCGATCTTCAAAAACAGGGCGCAAAACATTGTGTAGCTTCGGCTGTGTGGCACGTAGCGCCGTCCTGTTGAAACCAAATGTTGCCAATATCCTCCTCTTCAATTTTTGTGAACAAAAATTCGTTCAACATGGGCCGAAAACGATCGCCATTGACTGTAACGGCCACTCCTTGCTCATTTTCGAAGAAAAATGGCCCAATTATGCCTCTGGACCAAAATCCGCACCAAACAGTGACTCGTTTTGGGTGTACCGGCTTTTCAATGTATGCGTGCGGGTTTTCTGTGCCCCAAATGCGACAATTTTGCTTGTTTACATACCCGCCAAGATCAAAATGAGCTTCATCCGAAAAGATGATTTTTTTGGCAAAATCGGCATCTTCTGTAAGTCGATCGCAGGCCCACTCAGCGAAGCGAAAACGCATTGGATGGTCAGTTGGCTTCAACTTCTGAACCAATCTGAACAATCATACCAAGGTCTTTATGCAAAATTCGTCTCAATGATGTCTCCGAAATGTTCAATTGTTGAGAACGACGGTGAATTGATGTTGATGGCGCTTCACGCACACTTTCTGCCACAGCATCAATATTCTCGGGTGTACGCACTGTTTTTGGCTTTTCACGCTTTGGTTTATCGATGAGGATGCCAGTTTCTTTCACTTTTTTCACAAGATAACGAACATACGGAGCTGACGGTGCTCCTCTTCTTCCAAAATCCGTACGCAATATTCGCAACATTCTGCAACATTACCATGATTTTCAAAGTAATGTCGCAATATTTCCCAGCGTTGTTCAAGCGTATACACATATTCGTTCAGCGGAAGGATACAACTAATTATCTGTCAAATCAGAGATGAGCTAAGTGTTACCATTCACGAAAAAAGCACTAGTTGAAAAAAAAAACTTTAGATGGCGGACCCTTTATATAAAAAGTTAAGCAGGAATAATTATTCGAGATATATAATACTTATTTCACTACTAGGCTTCAATCTTATATTCAATCCAAAATTAATATAAAGATAGTTAAGATAAGAGAGATCAGAGTTTCTTAAATGATCAAAGTTAAAGAAATTAAAAATAAATCAAAAAAAAAATTAAAAATAAAAATAAAAAACAAACAGTCACAATCCGTTATTCAATTCCTAAAGAATTAGATCATCAAACTGCCACATGCAAAACCTACTACAGTTATGTTTTATAAATTTTAAACGAGCTAGAGCTAGTTAAATTTACTTTCGACCAAAAATTGAGGCAAAAAATACAATGTCCCAAAAGTAGTAAAAATGTTTGGTCATTCGTGAAAAGAATCAAAAATACAGCCTCGTCGATTCCAACGCTCATTTATAATGACATTCCAGTTGTCAGCTCCAAGGACAAGGCCTATCTGTTTGCTGCGCATTTTGCAGCTAGCTCCACGCTTCCAGATTGTGCATTGCTGCTTCCTGCTCTTCAGAGTATTGAACAGTTTATTGGACAGATATTCATTCGCACTCGTTCAATTGCTAGAGTTTTAAACGATCTCAACACTCACAAATCCACTGGGCCATTAGTTCTGAAGAGGTGTTCATCTAAGCTGTCATTAACATTGCGTAAGCTTTTCCATGCATCCTATTCTTCTGGACTCCTTCCGAGAAGTTGGAAAATATGCCAGCCCATACCCAAAAAAGGCGAGCCATCGTCTCCTTCTTCGTACCGATCCATATAGCACTTACATCCATTCTTTCCAAGGTCATGGAAACGCTGATAAATTTTTAGCTCAAGAAATATCTTGAAACCAACGATATCCTTAGTGACCGGCAGTATGGATTTCGTGAGCAACGTTCTACTGGTGATCTGATGGTATATCTCACCTGGAACTGGTCTTTGCATCAATTTGGAGAAAGCAAAGCTGTTGCACTCGATATTTCTAAGGCATTTGACATAGTTTGGCATCAAGCTCTTTTGTCCAAACTTTTGTTTTTGATAAACTGCTTCACTGGATTAGAAGCTATCTTTTAGACCGCTCAATTCAAGTCGTATTGGAAGGTTTCAAGTCTAAGTATATGACTTAAATGCTGGCGTTCCACTTGACTACGTATATTAAGCACGTTAAATTCTGAGCTAGACAGCATAATAAAATGGGTAGAAAACAATTGTGTAGAATTTAACGCTTCCAAAACCCAATGCTGTCTCCTGTCGTCTAAGCGAATGCTAAACCCAATGTCATTATCCATGAATTGCACTTGCATCGAGGAAACTGAAAAACTCGCAATTCTCGGTATGTGCGCTAACGACAAGCTTCGTTAGAATGACCACATATTTACCATCTGATAGCTGATGCAAGATATAATACCAAACCGTGCGATAAAGCTTTATGTTTTATCTTTAATAAAACAACCCAAAAAAATTTTTCGTGTAAATTCTCTAATTGATACACAATTCTCTAATTGATACACAATTCTCTAATTGATACACAATGTGCAAAGTTTGAATAAAATCGAGTTACATTTAAAAAGTGGGCTCCGTGGCTGAGTGGAAATGCGCGTGGCTACTGAGGAGGAGGTCCTGGTTCGAATCCCAGTAACACCAAAAGTATTTTTCACGGTGTCCCACCTCTCGCGAATGGGTGACAAACGCTCCGAGAGAAATAAATTGTCACGGAAAGCTTCTCAATTCGCCGTTCGGATCCGGCCTTAGATTGTAGGTCCCTTCCATTTGTGTCCAAAAATATACATGCTCAATACAAATGGTCGCGAGAAGCTAGGCCTTGGACCGCAATGGTCTGTCGCGCCGAATATTATAATTATTATTTAACATTTAAAAAATCACTCCCAAATAATTACAAAAAGTGTTTCCATTGGAGAAACACATGTGCATAAAATTTAAAGAAACTCGGGTAAATTTTTTAAAATTTTAATTAATTTTTACAATAAGTGTTGTCCATCGAAGATACACGTGCGTACAAAATTTGAAGAAAAGCGGGTCCTTTTTTTATAAAATTTCTATGGGTGCCCCCCGACCCCGGGGCCCGATGACTTCCAAATTTTTACAAAAAGGGTTGTCCATCGTAGAAAAAATGTCTATAAAATTTGAAGAAAATCGAGCACTTTTTTATAAAATTTGTATGGAGAGGTGGAATGCAACTGGCTATTTCTCTTGAGCACCGCTGGTGGAAGAAGCGATTAAACAGTATCAAGCAGGAGACGTTCCTGCGGTGATTAAGCGAATCAATTGATTTCGTAATGTTTTCGTCACCGATAAGTTTTATCGCACGGTTTTGTATTCTATCTAGTTGATGCAAGGTGGTTTTAGGCTAACCAGACCAGATATGGCAATTGTAGCCAGGTCAGAGGGAGTGAAAAATTTCTTGCACTGGGTTAGAAAACCTAAACATTTCGCAGCATTTTTGGCGACGGTAAATATGTGGTCATTCCAACGAAGCTTGTCGTTGACGCACATACCGAGAATTGTGAGATTTTCAGTTTCCTCAATGCAAGTGCCATTCATGGATAATGGCATATGATTTGGGATTTGTTTGGACGACAGGAGACAGCATTGGGTTTTGGAAGCGTTAAGTTCTACTTGATTGTTTTCTCCCCATTTTATTATGCTGTCTAGGTCAGAATTTAACTTGCTTAACATACGAAGTTGTTTGAGTTCCATATGAGATGTGGAGGGACGTTCCTCAAACTTATATGAGAAGCTGAGAGTGCTGTCGTCGGCGAAAGAGTGAATTGGATTAGAAGTCACAGATAAGAGATCAATTATAAAAATGAGAAAGAGTGTCGGGGACAGAACAGAGCCCTGGGAAACGCCAGCATTTATGTGGTGTAATTCAGACTTGAATCTGTCCAAAACAACCTGAATTGAGCGGTCTAAAAGATAGCTTCTAATCCAATGAAGCAGTTTATCATTGACACCAAAGGCACGCATTTTTGACAAAAGAGCTTGATGCCAAACTCTGTCAAATGCCTTAGAAATATCGAGTGCAACAGCTTTGCTTCCACCAAATTGATGCAAATCACCAGTGGAACGTTGCCCACGAAATCCGTACTGCCGGTCACTAAGGATTTCATTGGTTTCAAGATATCTCATGAGCTGAAAATTTATCAGCGTTTCCATGACCTTGGAAAGAATGGATTTAAGTGCTGTGGATCGGTACGAAGAAGGAGACGACGGCTCGCCTTTTTTGGGTATGGGCTGGACAAAGGCTGTTTTCCAGCTTCTCGGGAAGAGTCCAGAATAATAGGATAGATGGAAAAGCTTACGTAATGGTAATGCCAGCTTGGAAGAACACCTCTTCAGAACTAATGGGGAAATACCGTCTGGACCAGCGGATTTGTGAATGTTGAGATCGTTTAAAACTCTAGCAACTGCACGAGTACGAATGAAGATCTGTCCCATAGAGTCTTCAATACTCGGGGGTGCAGGCGGCATCAATGCAATATCTGGAAGCGTGGAGCTACCTTTGGGACATTGTAGTATTTTTTGCCTCAATTTTCGGTCGTAGGCGAATTTGACTTGCCGAAGATGAGCATTGCAATAATTTCTGGCTCGTTTAAAATTTGTTCGGTTTTCCTCTGTATGGTTTGCTTTGTAAAACCGAAAGCATAACTCTCTAATCCTAGCAGCCTCTTTACAGCTCGAGTCGTACCATTCAAGTCAGAGACTAAGTACCTGGGAATCAACTTTACTGAGAGGCTCAAGTTTAACTCTCACATCGACAAAACAATGAAAAAAGCGAACCACGCTTTTCATTTGGTGCACCCGCTACTTAAAAGACGAAACGGTCTGACCAACAACACCAGGCTGCTTATCTACAAGCAACTCATCAGGCCAGTGATAACCTATGGCTACCCCATATGGTTCACCGTCTCACCAACAACGATGAAGAAGATCTCCCTATTTGAAAGGAAGGTACTAAGGATTTGTACAGGACTCTGGAGGGTGACAAACAGCTATAAGTTTGTGTCGACTACAAAACTATACGAAGCAGCAGGTCTGCTGCCAATAACTGACCACTTGTTCCGAATGGCGAGGAAATTCGTCGACGCATTGGAAACACATCCAAGTCCTGAGATGCAAGGACTGCGAATCGAGGAAATCGAGCCAAGTCACCGGTACATACACATAAGAGGATTCACTGATGCTAGATTCGATGACATCTTTAACAATCAAGACGTCTCCTTCTACGAGAAGGCGGGCAACCAATATTACAGAGGCTGAAGTTCGCCCTGTTTATACGCCGCTTAATATTTTTCATTCTTATTTTATTTTAAAATTATTGTTTAAAATTTAATTACATTAAAAATTAACATGTAGTAGATTAAGTAGTAAAAAATATTGTTTAAAAATAAACAATACCAAAAAAAAAGACAATGTAAATACGTCGGGCCCCTATTGTTGAGCCGACACATATTAATATTATTTATAAGTTTAGTTTTAAATCAAAATTGTATATTACTTTAATGTTTAATAAAAATATCTTAATCTTAATCGAGTCGTACCATCCATCATCCTTTGGTTTGATAGACTTATCCCTGAAGGGGATAAACTTTCTCATACCAATAAGAATGATGTTTGTGATTGCATCAGCGGCGGCATCCACGTTGTTATCGCGAAACAATAGCGGAATGATTTGCAATTTCAGGTATTCGTGTAGGCTCATTTACAAGCTTAGTAAGGTGATTTAAGTCAGCGAACAGTTCAACATCCCTTCCTACGGGTACACACGCGAAACGTGTGTATTTTTTCTCGTTCTTCTTCTGGTTTTTTTTACATTGCGCAAGTGCTGATGCACAGCACACTCGTGCACGGCGGCGTATAAGAGACAACTCTGACTTCTCTTACGATGTGTGAAGACCAAAAGTACATATAATTGGGAATGCAGCAAAAAATCCATCATTGTAAACGGCGTGTACTGACTGTATTATTACAAGGAAACGCGAAATTTTAACACCTCCTTCACCCCATTTACCTGAGCCATTGGCATATGAAAAGCATATATGCGTAGCATAATGTCATCAAAGGTACAGTCAAAAAGATTGACGTTCAACCAGCAATAATAATCAGGAAACCTATTGTGAAAACACCAAGCATCTCATGGGCTTATCTGGTATACGTATCCGAACGAAAGATCCAGATAACCATAATAGTATTAAAATTCCAGAAAACATATGGTATGAACGATAATTATTTGCTATAATTCGCATAATTCGAATTCGAAGATGATAATAACATTTTTCGGGACGATTTCTTCCTTGCAACTCTTATCAGAAGCCTCTTGCTGGTTTATAGATGGAACATTTTATGTTGTGCCATCTATAATGGGTCAATTGTTTATAATTCATTCATTCATTGAAGTTTTTTAATAAAATAAATGCTGGTGACTGTGTTCTGTGTTGGCGCTCTGCTTTACGATTGTGGTTGTTTTGTTGTTGGGTTGCAGTGCTTCGTATGTGTTTTTATTTTTCAGCATTCAGTTCGAGGGGTGCCCATATAAATTTTTTGAAAATTATCCCGATTTTCTTCACATTTTAAACACATGGATAACACTTTTTGTAAAAATTTTGGAGACCACGGGCCTCGGGGTTGTGAGGCCCCATACAAATTATGTGAAAAAATTAACCCTATTTTCTTCAAATTTTATATACATGTGTATCTCCGATGGACAACAGTTTTTGTAAAAATTTTGGAGACCCCGGGCCCGAGGTCGTGAGGCCCCATACAAATTTTTAAAAAAAATTAACCCGATTTTCTTCAAATTTTGTATACATATGTATCTGCAATTGACAACACTTTTTGTAACAATTTTGAAGTCCCGGGGTCGTGAGGTCCCATACAAATTTTTTAAAAAAAGTTAACCTGATTTTCTTCAAATTTTACACACATGTTATCTCCGATGAAAAAAACTTTTTGTAAAGTTTTTCGAGTGAACGGTCACTGAGGCCCGAGGGGTGCCCATATAATTTTTATAAAAATTAGCCCGATTTTCTTTAAATTTTAAACACATCTGTATCTCCAATGGACAAAACGTTTTGTAAAATTTTTGGAGCGAACGGGCCCTGAGGACTGAGGGGTGCTTATAAAAATCTTTTAAAACTTAGCCTAATTTTCTTCAAATTTTAAACACATGGGTATCTCCGATGGACAACATTTTTTGTAAAATTTTTGCAGTGAACGGGCTCTGAGGCCTGAGGGGTGCTCATATAAATCTTTTAAAAATTAACCTGATTTTCTTCAAATTTTAAACACTCCGATGGACAAAACTGTTTGTACAATTTTTGGAGTGAATGGCCTGAGGCGCGAGGTGTGTACATAAAACATTATTTAATAATTAGACCGATTTTCTTTATATTTTAAACACATGTGTATCTCCGATTGACAACAGATTTCGTAACATTTTGAAGAAAAGCGGCTCTTTTCCAAATTATTCCGGCTTAAAATTTTCCCGCATATGTAACTCCTTTTAGAGAATTTACATTAACATTTTTAATTTTTATGGGTTTTTTTACTTTAAGCTTTGAATGAACGATTTTTGTTTTGTGCATGTGGCACTCTGGCGATGGCTGCTCTGCAAAAATTGTGTCATTTCATGTTCAACTTTGGACTAACGGATGGAAATGTTCTAATGGTTTTACGTTTGAACAAATGATTTTTCCATTCGTTTGCATTATCGGTTGCAAATGAATGGTTTTAGGTTTGAACAAATGATTTTTTCATTCACTTTGACTTTGGACTATCGGTTGCAAATGAATGGTTTTAAGTTTAAACAAATGATTTTTCATTTGTTTAAATGAATGGTTTAAGGTTTGAACAAATAAATTTTTTCATTCCATTGGACTATCGGTTGCAAATGAAAGGTTAAGGTTTGAATGAATGATTTTTTCATTAGTTTGGACCAATGAATGTTTTTAGGTTTGAATTAAGGATTTTTCCATTCCAATCTTTCTACGTTTGAATTTTTTCATTCGTTTGGACTGGTTGCAAATATGCACTGGGTGCAATAATGCACCCAGCGTTATGGGAAATCTTTCTATAGAGCAATATCTACGTTGCGAATATTTGGAACCACTAACTTTTTAGAACTCTCAAAAGGCAGTACACACAGAACTTTTAACACAACTATCAAAAAAATGTAAAATAATATATATCAGATAAGATAAAATGATCGGCCCTCAGATCTGCAAAATTCAACGCCACTACCAATAAAAAAATGTGAGCGTCATTTAAATGTTTTTCGAGAATTTTGTGGTGCCCTCTTGAGTCTTGAACAAAGTGTCTGACAACTTGTACCTGTTGCACTAAACCTGCTCTATCGGATGAACGGTCTTTGAGTTTATCGCTAAAATACATATTCACACCTTTTTTTAAATATTATATATAAATATAATGAATATTAATGGTAAATGTGCTAACAATCACCACAATGTATGTAGTTTGCTGGTTTTCTCGGGGCCTATACCAGAAGTAAAATATTCTGTATTATAGGTATAATTAGCATAATCACCTGGAAGATCAATAACAATTGGATTAATGCTTGATTCCAACAATTTATTTATTCCATCGTAGTCATTTTTAATTGAAGTCAAATGCAAGTTGGTCTCACAACGTTCATTCCTTTCACGAGGTCTAGTTATTTGATTTGTATTATTTTGTGGTTGATAAGAATCTGAAATTAATTTAAAATATAAAATGACAATAATAGTGAATTGAATTATCTCTATTCTCAAATTTTTGATAGTAAAATAAATTTTTTATGAATTGGAGAAACATTGGAATAGAGATAAACCTACGACCCCTGACATAATATAAACCTTGAGTGCAAGGTGAAGACGTCATTTGCATCAGAAGAGCCATTTGTTGCCTTTCCGACATCGGAGTACTTGCATTGGGCCTTCCAGCAGATACAGCTGTATTATTTAAAGAGCTTCTTGGCCTTGGAGGTGGCATTGCGAAGATATTAAAATAAAATAATCAAAATATTTAATTTTTGTTGCATTAAACAAACAATTTCTTTACAACTTTAAATTTACTGAGTAGAAAAAATGTCAATAGCTTCATTCTCACTCCTTCGACCGCATTTTGGTTCAAAAATCTGAATTTCGAGTTTCGTCTTTCTTCACTCCCGTTGGGATCAAAGCAATTATTTTTAAAGGCCTTGCCACATGATTAAAATACCTACGACATGTCAACGAAAACAAGGAGTAATTTTTTATTAAATAATAGCTGTATTTTATTGAATTAGAATTGGGAATTACAGCTGTAATTTATTTGCAGAGGAATAAGGAATTACAACAACAATTCTATATCCTTTTTGGAATAAGCAAAACCTGCTGTTTTGCTGGTTTTGAATTCGGATTCAGATTCCAAATAAAATACAGCTAACAACAACAATTGCACTGTCGAATTCCTTCTTTGGAATTTGAAAACCTGCTGTTTGTTAGGTTTTGAGATTCGAATTCAGATTCCAAATAAAATACATAAATAAATATAAGCTGCTTTTTTTTCGGAATTCGAATGTCAAAACCAGCCAAAACAAGCCAAACAGCAGGTTTTCACAATTCCAAAGAAGGAGTTCGACAGTGCAATTGTTGTTGTTCCTCGGCAATAAAATACGGCTATAATTTTGTTAGATTACAGACGTATATTTATGATTTCTCATGACGCGTTTTTTTGTTATAAATAAACGTTTTTATATCTCTATGTGCTTTTTAGGTCACGATTTTCATTACCAATCGTTAACGAAATTCTAGACTAAAGGGCCCGACCCACAGAATCCGTTGCGTCCGTTGTGCGGACGTATGCAACTTTTTTATTTATTTATTTCAAGTTGCAATTGACTATTAACAAACAAATAATACGTCTCATAACAGCTTGTTTGAAGAAAAATTAGTAGAGGCTGTGAGGTGGCATGAATGCTTCTATAACAAGTCGTTGCCAATTTACCGTAAAAAAATAAAAAGGAAAAAGCTTGGATGGGGGTTGCGGTTGCTGTTGGCGCTGAAGGTAATTTGTAAAAGTTATCTTAATATAACGTATTTATTCTTTTATAATACTTATTAATTATACATATTGAAACAAAATTTTCTTATTTTCGCTTTCTGCTTGCAGGTGAGGTTTGCCAGAATCGTTGGCGGTCTTTGCGCGACCGTTTTTTAAACAGGCAAAAAGTGGCAGTGCCGCCAATGATAAAACCCAATGGCAATTCATTGGGGTGATGTCATTTTTAAAGAGGCACGTAGCTCTACGAAGGTAATAAATATTTTCAATAGATGTTGAACATTTTATTATAGCAATTTGAATAACAGGACATTCAGCAACTCTTTATTAAATACGGAGATGGAAGAAGTTTTTCTTGCGCCAGAAGACAGCAGTTTTCTTGACTGCATTATCTCTTGTGATGAAAAAAATCAGTCCTCTAGTCTGAATGTGCTTTCATCACGTAAGTCCAAAACAAAGGAACGGGAAGCAGCAACACAGCGGTTCGACACCATGATGGGTACTGTTACAGATGTATTGGCGGCAAACAAAGAAACAAAAAGCCGCAACGTGGATTTCTTTAGTGTACTAGATGGATACCTCCACAAATTTAGTGAAGACAAACAAGACGAATAAAAAGTAAAGATTTTAATCATGGTTTTAAAAGAACCAAAGAATTAGGATTGTCTCAATGTATTTGCTATATATAGTAACAATAATAATTGTATTGTATCAATGAATTTTGTATATAGTAACAGTAACAATTGTATTGTATCAATGTATTTTGTATATAATAGCAGTAACAATTGGATTGTATCAATTTAGTTTGTATTTTATGTCACCTATCAATGTTGTCGAACCGCTGTATTGCTGCTTCCCGTGCCTTTATTTTGTACTTACGTGATGATAGCATATGATTTTTTTCATCAGAAGAGATAATGCAGTCAAGTAACAAAATACCATTGACATAAAATTTAAACTGCATTGATACAATCCAATTGTTACTGCTACTATATACAAAATACATCGATACAATAAAATTGTTACTGTTACTATATACAAAATACATTGATATAATAAAATTATTATTGCTACTATACCTTATATTACCATTTAATGTAACAAAATGTTATAATTGTATAATAAAAAATTAATAAATTAAACTGTTGTTATGTATTTCAAGAGAACATAATCCTTTAACTGGTCTCGCAATTCGAGGAGTTGTTGGAGAAAATTCTCTTTGGCTTTTTCAAGGGAAGAAGAGTCTCCTTGCGCCATAGGTCATTAATGACTTCCTCGCCATTGTAACGATCTACGTACTCGGCAGGAATATAACTCGCATCATGCATTTTGATGAAATTATGCATTAAACCGTTCCTTTTACCAATTTTTAGCAGATTCCGGACTCATATATAGAGAAGCCAACAAAATCCTCCACCGACATGCCAAAATACCGAATGAATTTTCAATAACACGCCTTTTCTCTATCAGGTGGTAAATGGCTTCCTAGACAATATAATTAATATAAATAAAAGTCTAAGTCAAAATATCTGTATTTTACCTGGATATGGCCGCATCAAGCAGGTTTTTAAGGGAAATGCCGCATCGCCAACAAAAAAAAATGTAAATTTTACATTGGAATTTGGTAAAACGTCATCCTCCGGCAGTCCCAATCTCCCTTCAAAACTCAGAGTCCCATAACACATCACCGTTACTTTGGGAGCCGTATGCTCCAATATCGATGTCTGTTGAGGTATAATTGGCGTCGCAAACTCCCAATAAAACGATGGAGTAAGATCCTTTATAATTATAAAACAGCGATCCTGAATTCGATGGACAAGTTATGTTAATGTGTTTGCCATCAATGGCGCCAACACAGTTAGGAAAATTCCACATAGTGGAGAAATCCATGGATATTTGCTTCCATTCTGTGAAGTTTGGGCCTGACAGGTATATGTGGGCTAGTGAATTCCAGAGAATATCACACGTCTCATTCACTATTCTTTTAACACTTGTCAGTCCCATTTTAAAGGCCATTGAAAACATTTGTTTGGTTTCTCCATGGGCCAAGTAGCTAAGAGCATATTAATATATGTTGAGGCATTCATAAGAAACACAGTTAAAACTTTATTACACAAGAGTTAAAAACAGCCTGCATTTCTCGGAAATGATGGGTCTATTTAAGTGTTTGGACAGGTCTAACTCAACCAAACTGAAAAGGAGATCAAAGACTTCCTTCTCCATACGTACTGCCACTTTAAATTGCTCCATATCATTGTTGTACATCGCCTCGAAATTGAGAGCAAAAAATCCTTGGCTATCACGGTCCTTGTATAATGGTCGCACCCAAAATCGTCAACTTTCTCCCATAACAAGAAGTCATTCATAAGCCTCCCAAAGCAAAAGCACGAGAATAAAAAGACACAAAACTTCATTTAAATCCATTTCTGGTTGTTTTTTATATCATTTTCTAATGTACCTATAAATGCAAATATTATTTTTCTTTGATTTCTATTTCTTCGCAAAACAATGAATTCTATCTGTCAGATAGATAAACGTTCAGCGGCTACTACATAAATATTGTTTTTATTTTATTTAGCAAACTTTTTGTGTTTTATCAAAAATGCCAAATATGTCAAAAACAGAGTCCTATATGCAGTAAAAAAGGGGATAATGACAACGTTTCATGTTTCATATCATTCAAATGCGCCCATCACTAGACAAGCTGTTGAAATAGAGAACTGTCCCCGGAAATGCAGGACGGATTGTCACTGTATATATACTACGTTTATATTTTGGGATCAGAGTAGGTATGACCTGTGTAACGGAGTTTTCGCAGCCTGGGTAAACTCAGGGTGACCACGGTTTAAAATTATATAGGTCGTTACAATAAATTTCTATATGTAATTTCATGCAATTTCTCCTTTATTTCAATATAGATTCATATTTTATTTTATTTGTAATGTTTAGGTAGTATTGTTGAAATATTAATCTAAACTAATTGCGTCTATGTTCACACAAGTTTATTTATTGTTGGTAGTATGCTTTTATAAGTTGAAGTTTATTTGTTTCGTTCTTTTGTTCTCTTCGATCTATTTGAATAAAAAGCAAAACTATAGTTCGTGTTGTATTCTTTTATATTATATTTATTTACTGCGTAATCGCCCAAATTTTTTCTAAAAGGTTATGGGCCCAAATGTTATTACCATAATAATATTTTAAATATCGCATTAATTATAAGTTGAATTTTTTCGGATATAAAAATTCATAATGGCTGTTTTATGAGGCAATGCAAAATTTTCTTTCACACCATGGACGGATAAAAGTTATTTCAATTGGGCTTTCCGCGCTGAAACAATATTAAAAGTGCAAGTTTTATGGATATATGTGAAAGATGTGAAACCTGTTAACGCAGATGAAAAGTGGGATTCAAAGAATAACGCTTTAAATGCGATAAATTTAATGGTTGATGAGTCGCAATATGTGCATTTACGTGGAAAAACTATACGCCGCATGGGGTACATTAAAAGAAGAAGATGATGATGATGATGATAAATGGGGTGTTGTAGCACTTCGACCCATATGGATCTATTGCGCTTCCCCCTGACTAGTGGTATCCGAGATTGCGTGGGTGTCCAACTGGTCTCTTTTCTGACGGATCGTTGCTCCGTACTCGTTGAATAGATGCCAACTTCTACTTAGTCCAAATATTAGGCGGGATCTCTTTGGGTTGTAATTCCCCAACATTTCCCTTGCTTGCCATGGCCTGGGAGATTCTCCTATCTTTCGGAAGCGGCTGCCTTATCCATACTGCGTACTTCTTTCCGCATTATGCTGTACTCTATGTACAAGCGGAGTTTCTGCTCCTTTACTCGCGAGCCTATCTGCAGCTTCGTTGCCTTCTATGCCGGTGTGTCCCGGCACCCAGTATAAACATACTTTGTTGGTTTCACCAAGCTTGTAAAGCTTCGCCTTGCATTCCTCCACCAGTTTTGATGTGACGTGGAATGCGTCTAGAGCTTTTAAAGCAGCTTGGCCGTCTGTCATGATTGCTATTTCCTGCCTCATGTAGTTCCTTTCCAGATTGAAGTGAGCACATTTTTCAATGGCATGTACTTCTGCCTGGAATATACTATGGTACATTCCCATCGATATGGAGTGTTTGGTTCGTGGCCCATATATTCCAGCACCCGTGCATTCTGCCTTCTTTGATCCATCCGTATACCATTTAATGGCGCCCGGATGAATCTGGTATTCAGTTTCTGACCTGAATTCCTTCTTGATGTTCATTTTGATTTCGAAGTTCTTTTTGAACTCAAGCTTCCGCAACATGTTATCGCACGGCATGCTGGCTAGAGGAATCAGCTTGGTAAGTGGTTCTAATATCCCCCTTGCCCTGCTGTCCGTGAAGCAGCCTAACTTGCTCAAACGTAACTTGGTTTTCATGGATTTACTCTCTACCACTAAGTGTAGTGGGAGAAGCCCAAGGATTGCCTCCATGCCCGCTGCTGGGTAGGTTCTCATGGCCCCTGTAATTAAAACGCAGGCCAGTCTCTGTACTTTTTCCAACTCCCTTTTCGTGGTGCTTAGCTAGCTCCTGTTCGCCCATGCAACTGCTCCGTAGGTAATCATTGGAATAACTATCATGGTGTACATCCAGTGCATTATTCTGGGGCTAACTCCCCACGATTTTCCTGCCACCCTTCTGCACACCATGATTGCTCTTTTTGATTTTTGTAGCACTGCTTGTTGGTGTTTGTTCCAGAGCAGTCTACTATCAAATATCAATCCCAGGTATTTAAGCTCTATGCTGAGAGTGATATCTTCTCCATTTAGGGTAATCGGGTGTATACGCCCCAACTTCCTTCTGTTGGTGAAGGGAACCAGTGTGGTCTTGTTAGGGTTTACCCTGAGTCCCACCTCTTGGCACCATCTAGTCGTGGTGGTTAATCCATTTTGGATTATGTCACAGAGCACTTCCTCGAACTTCCCTCTAACTACGATGAAACTCAGGGTGACCACGGTTTAAAATTATATAGGTCGTTACAATAAATTTCTATATGTAATTTCATGCAATTTCTCCTTTATTTCAATATAGATTCATATTTTATTTTATTTGTAATTTTATGTGTATTGTTGAAATATTAATCTAAACTAATTGCGTCTATGTTCACACAAGTTTATTTATTGTTGGTAGTATGCTTTTATAAGTTGAAGTTTTTTTGTTTCGTTCTTTTGTTCTCTTCGATCTATTTGAATAAAAAGCAAAACTATAGTTCATGTTGTATTCTTTTATATTATATTTATTTACTGCGTAATCGCCCAAATTTTTTCTAATAGGTTATGGGCCCAAATGTTATTACCATAATAATATTTTAAATATCGCATCAATTATAAGTTGAATTTTTTCGGATATAAAAATTCATAATGGCTGTTTATGAGGCAATGCAAAATTTTCTTTCACACCATGGACGGATAAAAGTTATTTCAATTGGGCTTTCCGCGCTGAAACAATATTAAAAGTGCAAGGTTTATGGATATATGTGAAAGATGTGAAACCTGTTAACGCAAATGAAAAGTGGGATGCAAAGAATAACGCTTTAAATGCGATAAATTTAATGGTTTATGAGTCACAATATGTGCATTTACGTGGAAAAACTATAGCAAAAGCCGCATGAGGTACATTAAAAGAAGAAGATGATGATGATGATGATAAATGGGGTGTTGTAGCACTTCGACCCATATGGATCTATTGCGCTTCCCCCTGACTAGTGGTATCCGAGATTGCGTGGGTGTCCAACTGGTCTCTTCTCTGACGGATCGTTACTCCGTACTCGTTGAATAGATGCCAACTTCTACTTAGTCCAAATATTAGGCGGGATCTCTTTGGGTTGTAATTCCCCAACATTTCCCTTGCTTGCCGTAGGCCTGGGAGATTCTCCTATCTTTCGGAAGCGGCTGCCTTATCCATACTGCGTACTTCTCTCCGCATTATGCTTTTAAAGCAGCTTGGCCGTCTGTCATGATTGCTATTTCCTGCCTCATGTAGTTCCTTTCCAGATTGAAGTGAGCACATTTTTCAATGGCATGTACTTCTGCCTGGAATATACTATGGTACATCCCCATCGATATGGAGTGTTTGGTTCGTGGCCCATATATTTCAGCACCCGTGCATTCTGCCTTCTTTGATCCATCCGTACACCATTTAATGGCGCCCGGATGAATCTGGTATTCAGTTTCTGACCTGAATTCCTTCTTGATGCTCATTTTGATTTCGAAGTTCTTTTTGAACTCAAGCTTCCGCAACATGTTATCGCATGTCATGCTGGCTAGAGGAATCAGCGAATGCTCCTTCGATGTCATGGAAGGCGCAAAGCGCGATTTCCATACTGGCAAGAGACCTCTCTATGCTTTCCGTTAGCTCCCACAGTGCGGTCTCTGTAGATATGCCTGATCTATATAGTTGTCGATAACCTTTTCGATGATCTTAAAGACGAGTGAAGTTAGGCTAATTGGTCTGAAGGACTTTGGATGGGTGGGATCCTTTTGCCCCACCTTCGGTATAAATACCACCCTTGCTCTTCTCCAGCTTGTCGGTATATACCCAAGTGCTAGACAACTTATAAATATTCTCACCAGATGTGGAAGGAAGTTTTCTAATCCTAACTGCATAAATCCAGGGATTATCCCGTCCACGCCTGCCGATTTATAGGGATGGAAGCTTTTGATTGCCCATCGGATTTTTTGCTCTGTGCAAATGTCCGAGGCTTTCTTCCAGTCCTCCCTGCTTGCTCTTAGGTGGTTCACGCCCATCCCGAGTTTGTTACTGGTCACTGTGCTTTCAGGGAAGTGTGTTCTCAAGAGAAGGAGGGATCTTTGCTCTTCGTTTTCTGTGAACTTTCCGTTCTGGTCTAACAGTAATGCCTTTATACTTTTCTTTTTATATTTTTCATCTTTTGCCATAGCGTTAAACAGTCTGGCAGACGCAGTATTGGCTACCTCCTCGCAGAAGTTGCGGAAACTGCTGCGTTTGGCTCTTCTCACCTCTGTGTTGTACGCTGTTTGAGCTTCTCTGTATTGTTGCCAGATGCAGATCCTCACTTGTCTTCGAAGGACTGACAGCTTTTCGCTCCACCAAGGAGGTTCATTTTTCCCTTTGGGAGAGCTTACCGGTCAACTCGACTCATATGCATCAGAGATTGCCCTATTCACTTCATCAGCTGCACATTCCAACTCGTGTGGACTTTTGGCCACTCTTTGTACTGAGATGTGCTCTAAATTGTACCTCAAATTGGTTTTGAAAACTTTCCAATTTGTCCTTCTGGGAATTATAATAGTTTTTACCTCCTCTATAAGCCCTCCCAATTCGAATAGGATAATCCTCTGATCCGATAGAAATGGCTCGGAGAGGAGACCCTCCACCTATTAAGTACTCGACTCACTGTCGGAGTTCCGAAGGTGATGTCAAGTACTTCTTCCCTAAGCCTAGTTACAAAAGTTGGTACCTTGCCTACATTGTATATATCTAGGTTTTCCTTCACCAGAAACTCTAAAAGTTACCCCTCTTATTTGTGTCGGTGCTTCCCCACTCTTCATTGTGTGAATTAGCATCACATCCAATCAGTAGAGGCTTACTGTGCCTACTTCATCAGCTGCACTTTCCAACTCGTGTGAACTTTTGGCCACTCTTTGTGCTGAGATGTGCTCTGAATTGTACCTCAAATTGGTATTGAAAACTTCCCAATTTGTCCTTCTGGGATTTATAATAGTTTTTACCTCCTCTATAAGCCTCCCAACTCGAATAGGATAATCCTATGATCCGATAGAGATGGCTCGGAGGAGGTCCTCCACCTATTAAGTACTCGACTCGCTGTCGAAGTTCCGAAGGTGATGTCAAGTACTTCTCCCCTAACCCTAGTTACAAAAGTTGGTACCCTGCCTACATTGTGTATATCTAGGTTTTCCTTCACCAGAAACTCTAAAAGGTACTCACCCCTCTTATTTATGTCGGTGCTTCCTCACTCTTCATTGTGTGAATTATCATCACATCCAATCAGTAGAGGTTTACTGTGCCTACGGCAGTGATCGACCAGTTTTTGTACCTCCGGGGTCGGAATTTCTTCTCTGTTCCCGGCAAAGTAGGCCGATGTTATCACTATATCCCTGTTGTTGCCGTCTATATTAAACTGGCACTGGACTGCTACTAGGACCCGGGTTATGAATTCTGAAAGAGATAGATGGTTAATACTATTTCTTATGATGACGCATGTACGAGGGGCCTCATGCCCCAAGTCGTAAATTACCTTTGCATCTCTGCTAGACAGACCTCGGATATGTCCCCTGTAGCACCAGGGTTCTTAGACCAGCATAAGACCTAGGTGTTGACGGGTGAACATTCTCATTGGCACTGCGGCTGACCCTTTGGCCTTGTGGATGTTCATCTGGGCTATTTTGTGCTGGCTAATCTTTCTACCGGGTGACTGACACGAAGTGTTACCAACTTCAGACTGTCATTGCTGTCAAACCAGTGATGACAGAGCGCTCAAATTTACACTAATGACAGTTTATTCCATTGTTTACAAGCGTACAAATGCATTTTAGTGGGAAAATTCGAAAAAAAAGTCATCTGCAATGGAATTCAAGCGTAATAGTGTGATTGCTCTTTATTTGTCTGGAAAACCACAGCCGCAGATTGTTAACCAGTTAAAACATCTGCATGTGAATAAAACGTTTGTGTATTGTGTATGCATAAATCGTAATAACGATACTTGCAGCATTGGTGGTGGACCGAAACGCACTGCAACATCGCCGGATATCATTCGGACGGTGAAGGCCAAATTGGCTCGGAATCCGGGCCGTAGCGGACTAAAGGCCTTGAAATTCCAAAAAACGCATGGTCTCACCGATGCTCAAAAAAAAGTTAGATTGGAAAGAGCAAAGGAGTTGTTACGCTTGCACAAAAGTGGCGATTTGCCTAATTTAGTTTTCTCCTATGAGTCACCGTTCGTTATTGAGCAATATGTGAACAAGCAAAACGACCGAATTTACTTGCCCGGCCGTTCTACTGAAAATTTGGACCAACGGATTGCCACTCGAAACCAAACGCCGCCGATGGTGATGGTTTGGGCCACCTTAACGAAAGCCGTTCACCGCTTGTTTTTTTGGACCGTGGCATCAAGATAAATGTTCAAATTTATCGGGATCATGTGTTGGAGGGAGCGTTAAAGCCTTGGGCACAAAAACATTTCGGCCGCAGAGCCTGGACATATCAACAGGACTCGGCGCCAAGTCATAAAGTACGCGTCAATCAAGATTGGCTGAGAAACAACGTTCCGCGGTTCATTTCCACTGCCCAATGGCCATCAAATTCAACGGATGCAAATCCGCTAGATTTCTTGGTTTGGGGTATTTTGAAGAGGAAGGTTGGGGAAAAAAATACCAAAGTGTCGACAATCTCAAGCAAACGCTTCGCCGGGATTGTGCCAAAATACCGCAGAGCCACTTTCGTGCTGCATACAATAGCTTTGTCGGCCGTTCGAAGGCCATAATCGCGGCTAAGGGTGGCCAAATCGAAAACTGCTAATGCAATTCGAAAACTTAAATATTTGTGAACATTTTTTACTTTGATTCAATAAAATTTATCAAAAAATAAAAATTCTGTGGCGTTTTGTTTTGGTAACACTTCGTGTCAGTCACCCTGTATAGACCTGTAGACCTGTAGAGGGGGCGATTGCCCCCCGCTTCTAACTCGAGGTGCTGGATATCCTCCAGCAGCTCGTCTTCCTCTAGGAGTCGGGCCTCCTCCAACTCCTCAAGTGAGATGCTCTGTTGGGGAAGGCAGCGAGGTCCTCCATAGTGAAGACTTCATTTGCTCCCTCTTCTCCTTCCGCACCTATCACCCCTCCCTGAGAGCCCTCTGAGGTTGACGCGGGAGGGTCTTTCTGCCCCTTCTCCGCCCTGGGGCCCTCTTTCCTCCTGAGGCCTATCACCGATATATATTGCTCTAACGGTATCTCAGTGAGTGGCCCGCAGATTTTATCGACTCTCGGCTGCGGGAGTCGATGGAGATGGTAGCGAGTGTGCCATCTCCTTCGTTCCGGCAACCGATCACATTCCACGATTTCGTGTGGAGCCCCTCTTAAAAAAGTTTGTAATTGCTATTGAGTGAGTACGTTTCGTCTTTCTTTTCGTGATATTTAACTATGAATTTTAATTTCTGTAGATATTTAGCGAGTGAAAGTATTCAAAGACATGTATCATCTGTGTACAGAGTCATTTCGGGAAGATTTTGGATGACGTTTGTGATGCTCTCTGTGAGGTCTTAGATGGATATATACCCGAATTGAATAATAGCGAGTTTGTGAGAATAGTATCCAGTGAAACCTAATTATAAATTTGTCTACGTGGACGTTGGTGCACATGGCAGTGAAGGAGATGCCAACGTGCCAAGATATGGCAGTTGGAAACGAAAAGCTCCCCTATTTTTTGTAGCAGATGATGCTTTTCCACTATGCAAACGCATAATAAAGCCATATATCCCTAAGAAAGCGACAAGACTTTCGGACGAAGTAAGAATTGCTAATTATAGGATTAGCAGAGCAAGGCGTTGTGTCGAAAACGCATTCGGGATTTTGTGTTGGAAGTGGCTATGTTTATCTAAAACAATGTTTTGCGGTCCCGATCGAGGGCAAAAAATAATCAGTGAATGCTGTTATCTTCACAACTATTTGTTGATCAACAATAAAGAATCCTACTGTCCAAAAAAGTTTCCTGATTCTTATAATGGGACTGGTTGCTTAGTAGCAGGAGAATGGAGAAAACAAATCTCTTCCGATGCATTACATAATTCATCGATGCAACACACCACAGGAAGGCATAGTAATATTGGAAAATATGTTAGGGATAAGCTCAAAAATTATTTTATTTCACCTTCCGGATCAATTCCATGGCAAAATAAATCATCTTTTGTTTAATAAAGCTTTTATTTATTTTCTTTACTATTTTCAGAAAAGAAGGCATAACATAACAACATAAATATTTAATTGAAAATTTTTTAAATTCTCTATATTAACTTCACTTGCCCGTGGCTGGCTGGTCAGATTTTGTGATCAATTTTCAACCCACTTCCCAAAGCCCGATTTTATTGCAAAAAATTATGTTTTGTATGTAGGTGGGTGGTACATTATATCGAACTTTTTAGTTAATAACAATTAGTATATAAATATTGTTACGAAATTCAGGCTTTCGAGTTCGTAAAGGATTTTGCAATTAAAACACAACACAAGTTAATTAATTTACAAATAACAATTTTAATGAACAACAATTAAATTAAACACAAGTTCACAATTTATAATGGTGATTAATTTAAATGTACACATGAATACTTATGATACTAGTACTTTACAATAATTATCTTAGGTTATAGCTTTATCACTTTACAAGAACTTTTACAACTGCACTGGTTAAAATCCAAACAACTTATCATCTTACTTCGGCTTAGCGTCTCTGTTTATACTCAATTAAAAGCTAGACAGAAATATCGAGAAAAGACCAGAAAATTGTAGCCTTATTCCCTTATTTACAACTAACGATACTTATATGTAATGAGTCATCTTCTAAAAATAGACTACATGTTCAATCATGTTCTTTTACAAAAACCGCACAAACCGGTTTGACTACTTATTTGACCAGTACACAATGATTCAAACTTGCCGGCGGTTACATTTCAAATTTCAAATAATCTAATACTGTTAGCGCCTAAAAGTATGCAATTGAAAGTGCTTATTATTAGTATGCAGTATTTACATTGGTATTTATCTTAGGATTCTAATTCCATTATATGCGCTACTAACTACTTTTCGTAACATTACCCCCACCTTAATCCTGTTCGTCCCGAACAGATTCAGCACTCCTTCTGTTGTTGTACCTTGTCAATCTGTCAATGTGAACAACTTTCATTTTACACCTGGGGCTTTGTTGAATCCGATATACGACATCATTAATCCTCTTAATGATCTTATAAGATCCTTCCCAACTCTGCTGTAGTTTTGGAGATTTACCTTTTCTTCTCTTGGGATTGTAAAGCCAGACCAAATCTCCTTCCTGAAACCCACCACAGTTTGCTCGCAGGTCATATCACGATTTCATCCGGTTGCTGGCAACCACTATGTTGCTCCTTACTGCATCATGAACAGCGGTCATCCTCTGCCTTAGATCACTAACGTAGTTCTCTTTTGTTGTCGCCTCTACTGGTGGTGATCCAAATTTGATGTCGCATGATAGACGAAGTTCTCTGCAAAAAATTATCATTGCTGGAGCGTTTTTAGTTGTGTTGTGGACAGCACTACGATAACCCATCATAAACAGCGGTATACAACGATCCAATTCATCTTGGTTGGCATTAACTTCTTTTCGCAGATGCTCTTCCAGCGTCCTGTTGAACCTTTCGACCATTCCGTCTGACTGTGGATGTAACGGAGTAGTCCTTGTTTTCTTGATGTTGAGTACTTGACACTGCTCTTGAAAGACTAGTGATTCGAAATTCCGCCCTTGATCGGAATGTAATATTAGTGGTACCGCAAATCGTGACGGTATCGACAACAACTTCCCTTCGCGTCACGCAGTAGTTCTTCTCGGGCTTAGAAAGCGAACGTCTGTAGTATGCTATTACACGCTCCTTTCCTTCTTGATTCTGTGATAGAACCGCTCCTATTCCCGCATTGCTATCATCAGTGTCCAGAATGAAGAGTTCTCCTGCCTGTGGATACGCCAGAATTGGAGAACTGCACAGCTTTCCCTTCAGCAACTCAAATGATTTTTGGTGCTCACTCGATTGGAACTTTTGGTTCTTTTCAGTCAGGCGATGAGGGCTTCGTGCAACATCTGCGAAGTTAGGCACAAACCGTCGATAGAGCATAGCCCCAGAAAACTTCGCAGCTCATATAAATTATTTGGTACCGGCCATTCGTTAACAGCTTCCAACTTCTTGGGATCCGTGCATACTCCTTGACTGGATACAATGTGGCCCAAACAATTCACTTCATTTTTGAAAAGGCTACATTTCGGCGGACTCAACTTCAATCCTGCAGCTTTAATGGTTTTTAGAACTTGCCGAAGATTATTCACGTGTTCATTAAATGTGCGACCAAAAACAATGATGTTATCCAAATAGACCAGACATGTCTTCCAGCTAAGGCCTCGCAAAACATGTTCCATCAAACGCTCGAAACTAGCAGGAGCGTTGCATAAACCAAACGGCATTACAGAAAATTGATACAAGCCGTTTCCTGCAGTAAATGCTGTCTTCTCCTTGTCGTTGTCATGAATTGCTACCTGCCAGTATCCGCTTTTCAGATCCAATTTACTGAAGATTCTGGCTCCCGATAAGGTGTCCAACGTGTCGTCTATACGTGGTATTGGGTAACTATCCTTCTTGGTGACATCGTTCAGTTTCCGATAGGCCACACAAAATCTCGTTGAACCATCTTTCTTTTGAACAAGTACCACAGGTGAGCTCCATGGGCTTTTGGACTTCTCTATGATTCCATCACATTCCATCTTCTTAACCAGTGTTTCTGCTTCTTGTTGTTTAGCAAGTGGTAATCGTTTTGGCGCCTGTCAAATTGGAGTCGCATTTCCTGTATCGATTCGATGTCGCGCTATATTGGTTTTGCCCATGTCGTTGTCGCTGACAGCAAAAACATCGGCAAATTGCTATAATGCCTTTTCTGTTGCTTGTCGCTGTTCTGCTGGAAGATGTTTACATAGCGAACGAATTATCTTCTTTCTTTACAGATCTAGTGGCGTATTCTTTACTTCTTCAGGCTGACAGTTTGCGATACAGCTTACTTCCTGAGTTTTGCCAATGTTGTTCCTTCTCTTATTACTTTCAGTAATGGGCTAACGTTCATTATTCTCACTGGTATCTTAGACTGGAGTTTCACTAAAGTTCTTCCACATAGCACTCCGGTCTTGTTGAAATTGGTTGGCTCCACTATTCCTACTGAACTGTCCCCAAGATCACCGTTCACCTTGCCATAGATGATTTTTTCGCACATCGGTGGTATCTCTGCTTTTTCTTCAGTAACAATTCTTAGCCCACCAGTCTGGTTGTCGTTTATTTGCAGGGGTACTTTCACATTACGCCACTTTAACACGTGGTTCTTCAGATCAAGTGACATCTCGTGCTCTGTCATAAAATCCAAGCCCAATATGCATTCGTCTGTAATGCTGGCAACAATAAACCGATGAGAAAACCGTATTCCTCCAAACATGACACTACAGGAGCACAAATTAAAACGAAATATTTTTTCCACTTGACCTTTGGACACCACTTTAGGATTTACAACTGATCTGGAAGTTCCTGTATCCAAGGTAAACGTACATGGTTTTCATTCTAACACACCACTAAAAACAAAGCTCTTGCTGTCCTTTCCAAGTTTGGCAATGTTCACCGTGACCTTGGGACTCTCTACCCTCTTCACCAGCTTACGTAAAGCTGGTGTAACTTAGTTTTCCTTGTGTTCAGCTACGAGGTAAGCTGACTGCTGCACGATTCAAATGCTGTACTGTAGCTTGTATTGATCTGGGTTCCTTGCAGTCATGGATAAAATGTCCAGGTTTCTGACATCTAAAACATTTTAGACGAGAATTAGATGTTGGGTTTCCGTCGTTCTGAGGGCTTCCAGTTTTTGTTTTTCGGATTTCCTCTTTTATAAGGGCTTTTATTTGCGTAATATCCTCTGTTTCCAGCTTGCGCAATCTAACCAATTCAGTAGACAAACTGGCTCTAGCTGCTTTGTATTCCAAAGCGGATGCCAGTACTTCATTCATTGACTTTCCTCTGGCTGTTGTCCTCAAATGAAGCTTCAACTGTTCATCTCGAATAGCATTGATGAACGCATCCACTGCCAAACCGTCCACGATACCAGCCGGAACCCCACAATGGGCTTGTCGTGCTAGCTTAGTTATTTCCCGTTATAATTCTTGAAGCCGTTCTCCTCGCTGTTGTTTCTTCATCTGGAGCTGTATTTTGCTTAGCTCCTGGGTGTGAGACTGTCCATAGCGCAAGTCCAACTCTTTCAAGATTCTTCTAGAACTCATCTCGGCATTTGGAATTATTTGTATACGTCAGCCACCTTGCCCCTCAACGCTAGGATTAGAGAATTTAGTTGCTCTTCCGCACCCCATTCATTGTATTGTACAGCCGCTGCAAACTGAACTATGAAATTTTCAAATGCTGTCTCGCCATCGAATGCCGGAGGCTTCAAAATTCCTTTCTAGTTACTAGAAGATTCTGGAATTACTCTTGTACCGCTTTGTTGAGTGTTCTCTCTAATGGGTATGAATTGGGTACGGATTTCCAACCGGGTCTCAATTTCCTTAATTTTGCCTTCCAGACCACTCATGTTCGTTTCGAGCGATTTCACTTCCTCTTGAATTGTTGATTGAATTTCACTCATCTCACCCCTTAACTTTTCCTGAATAGCAACAAGCTTTTGATTTTGCTGATCGAATTTGGAGTTCAGTTCTTGGGTTTGCCGGGTAAATTCCTGCTTCAGTTCCTGGCTTTGTTTCTGCGATTGTTGAATTTGCTGTTCAAACTTAACGGTCAATTTGGAATTTAACTGCTGATTTTGCTGATCCAGTTTTTGGCTTTGCTGTTCAAACTTGTCACTAATTTGAAAATTCAAGTCTTTCTTCAGACCAAGACTTTGCTGTTCCAACTTCTCGTTTAACTTGGAACTTAATTCTAAATTCATCCGTTTATTCTCCTGACTCTGTTGCTGCGATATCTGCTGCGATTGTTCACTTTGCCGGTCAAGCTTTCTGTTCATTTGATCATTTTGCTGCTTCATTTGTTGCATTAAAACTTGCAACATCGCCTCCATGTTTGGCACACCACTCTTTTCTTCCGAAGTGGACGATTTTCGCTCCACTAACTCCGTCTCAATTGAAAACGGTTCACCAGCCTGCTGTTTTTCTGCTTTAACAAAAACCGCACAAACCGGTTTGACTACTTGTTTGACCAGTACACAATGATTCAAACTTACCGGCGGTTACATTTCAAATTTCAAATAATCTAATACTGTTAGCGCCTAAAAGTATGCAATCGAAAGTGCTTATTTTTAGTATGCAGTATTTACATTGGTATTTATCTTAGGATTCTAGTTCCATTATATGCGCTACTAACTACTTTTCGTAACAATATACTAATTAAATTGTGTTCGAGTTACATATTGTTTGTTGAATCATTTTGTGGCCCTGAAAAGGGCCTTTTTATTTGGTGGTGTCTTTAAAAAGACAAAGATAAGATGACGCCAATATTTACTTAGAGCTGGTATTTTCATTTTTATGTTTTTTAATTTGTTATTAATCTCGCACGTGAACTGTGAGCAGTGTTGTGGCACAAAAAAAAACAAAAGAACAATAGAATTTAACTCAACTCTCAAACAATAGAAATGTCAAAATTTCGCGAGCAATTAATGTTCCGAGGAGATAAATCGTGAACGAAAAAGTGTGGAGAGTTGTAAAAATTGTACTGAGAAATCTATTAGGATTATCCACTTATAAAACCTTTTTCGCAAAGCAGCAGCGTACTGCATAACGAAAAGTAGAGCGAACCTTTTCGTTTACGATTTCATCTTGTCATTTTTGTATGGAATTTTTCGTTTCGTTTTAGCAGCGTACTAGGCTTTAAGCTCTAAACATAACAAAGAAAATAAAGAATAGCCAAAAAAGGAATAGAATACATAGAATAAATAAAACAAAGTTTTATGTCAAATTCGGAATGTTAGAATGGAATAAAGAAAACACTCCGTATTTGATGGCGCATTGGATTTTTGGTATTACTACTTGCGATTTCGCATTTGAATGCGATAAGCATTTGCGTGGTGATTCTTGCGAAATTGTTCAAAAAATGTAAGTGCCAATAAATTATGTGCTGTTTTTGATAATGTATTTATTCTTATTATTATTTAATGATTTATATTTAATAAAAATGAAATTAATTTTAAACTTACTAAGAGCCAACAAAATGCAACTCAGCAGCAATTTGCGGCACTTGTCAATTTTTTAAAAGAAAATGATGATGTTTGAAGCGGTTGCTTAATACTCCAGAGTTTAGAGCAAAGACTGCTAAACTATGGGATAAGATAATTTCAGACTTAAATAGTCTTGGACCTATCATAAAATCATCCGATGGCTGGAAAAAGGTAAGCAATAATTGTCTCGAAACACGATTAAATACCCAAATGTGAATAATACATATATATGTATGTTTAAGGCATGGAATGATTTTAAATATCATATCAAAAGTAAAGTACATTTAACGCACCGTCCGCGTGGTTTGTTTTACTAAAAGATTTTTATTTGTTGTTTTAAGATTTAACTTGATTTATTTATTACTATATAATGTTTTTATTTTATTTTATATAGTTTCGTTTTTTAGGTTCAACTCAATTTAGTTTGTTTTTTATATATGTATTTGTTTTTAATATATTTCTATTTGTTGTTACTTATTTCATGTTTAGGTTTCAACTGCAGCGCTTAGCTAGCGTGGTCATTACAACGAAGCTTGTCATTAACGCACATACCGAGAATTGCGAAATGTCCAGTTTCCTTGATGCAAGTGCCATTCATACCTCGTCTTCAATTCCAACGTTCATTCACAATGACGTTCCAACTGTCAGCTCTATAGAAAAGGTCAGTCTGCTTGCCTCACATTTCGCAGCTAGCTCTACGCTCCCAGAAATCGCGTTGTCGCCGCCTGTACTTGCAAGAGTCGAATCCTCTATGTGGCAGATTTACTTTCGTACTCGTCAAGTAGCTAGAGTATTAAATGATCTCAACATTCATAAATCAGCTGGGCGAATGGCATTCCCGCTATAGTTTGAAGAGGTGTTATTCAACGTTGGCATTGACACTGCGCAGGCTTTTCCATTTCTCTTATTCTTCTGGAGTCGTTCCAAGGAATTGGAAAACAGCCTTTATCCAGCTTGTTCCTAAAAAAGGCGAACAGTCATCTCTTTCCTCGTACCGACCTATTGCGCTAACATCCACACTTTCCAAGGTCATGATCCATCGTTAGCTTACGAAATACCTTAAATCACGTGGAATCCTTAGTCACCAGCATTACGGTTTTCGTAATCAACGTTCTACAGGTGACCTGATGGCTTATCCCACTGAAAAGTGGATGCAGTCTATTCCCAAATTTGGTGAAAGCAAAGTTGGTGCACTCGATATTTGAAAGCCATTTGACAGAATCTGGCATCAATACCTATGGAATTGAAACTAAAATGCCCGCAATACTCGGTATGTGCGTCAACAACAAGCTTCGTTGGAATGACCACATATTCGCCATCGCTAAGAATGCTGTGAAATGTTTAGGTTTCCTAAAACGGTGCAAGATGTACTTCACTTGCTCGGACCTGGCTACAATATATTCATAATATATTGTTAATATAAATATGTATTCATAATGTATATTCATAATATAACAAATGCGCAGTCCAACTGGTGAATATAAAAGTAACGCACATAATGCTACATACAACAAATGCGCAGTCCTACTGGATAATAAAATAATGGCGCATTTTCAAATCAACATATTTACGTCTTTCCAAACTCAAGGACACGATCAATGTCCGCCAGATGTTCAATTGCACATGTTCTAACTTTTACGCATTCTAAATCAACATGTTTACGTCTTTCCAAACTCAAGGACACGATCAAAGTATCAAGGTCCGCCAGATGTTCAATTGCGCATGTTCTAACATGAACGCATTCTAAATCAACATGTTTACTTCATAAATTCAAGGACACGATCAAAGTCCGAAAGCTAATACAGAAGTTGGACAGCACACACAAATAGTATATAAGCGGTTTACAAATCATACGAGCAGTTTAATTAAGAACTCATCCAGTTCAGTTGCATCCAGAATTCATCAAATCAAGTTCAGTTCTATCGTCAGTTAACATAGTATAGTTAATACAGTTCAATTCAGTGACCCGTCGAATACAGTTAATGTATAATAAATATTTAAGTTGTGTTGTGAAAATAGTTAAATAAGACAGTCACCTTTGTAAAAATTATTTTTAAATAAATATATTTTCTTTTTAAAAATATATTTCTTTTGAATAAAAATATAATTGGCGCAGACGGTATGATGCGCTTAGTCGATTAAAGACTTACTTTTAAAAGATTTTAAAAGTGCACCACCAAAACAAAAGTTGTTTGTTGATTATAAGACAACAAATTCCAACAAAAGTGAAAAAGAAAAAAGTATTTCATAATTTTATTTTACAAAAAATACTATACTTACACAACTTACAAAAAATTTTTCATAATTTTATTTTATGAGAATATTATTAAAAAAACCAACTTATTGAAAACATCTAATTATACAAGAAAATTAATAAACAAATAATTAAACAAGAAAATAAAGAAGATTGAAAAACCACTTATTATACAAGAAAATTAATAAACAAATAATTAAACAAGAAGACGAATTATATACATATCCTTTGAATTAACAAAAAAATAAAACAACCCATAAAAATACAATTTTTCATGTAAATTCTCTAATAGGAGTAGGGTATGTGTTAAAATTTGAAGAAAATCGAGCTAATTTTTAAAAAATTTATATGGGCACCCCTCGGACCTCAGGGCCTCACTCCAAAAACTTTACAAAAAATTTTGTCCATCAGACACTCGTATATAAAATTAAAAAAAAATCGGGTTAAGTTTTTTAAAAATTTGTTGGGGCCCCATGACCCTCCAAACCCTGTCTCCAAAATTTTTGCAAAAAGTGTTGCCCATCGGAGATACACACGTATATTAAATTAAAAAAAATTCGGGTTAATTTTTTTAAAAAAATTTTTGGGGCACAATGACCCTGGGGCCCGGGGTCTCCAATTTTTTTACAAAAAGTGTTTTTCATCGGAGATACATACGTATATAACATTTAAAGAAAATTAATTTTTTTTTAATTTTGGGACCCCACGAACCCGGGCCCGGAGTCACCAAATTTTTTACAAAAAGTGTTGTCTATCGGAGATACACATGTGTATTAAATTTGAAAAAAATCGGGATAATTTTTTTCAAAAAAGTTATGGGGCCCCACGAACCTGGGCCCGGGGTCTCCAAAATGTTTACAAAAATTATTGTATATCAGAGATACACAAGTGTATAAAATTTGAAGAAAATCGAGTAAAATTTTGTAAAATATTTGTAGGGAAGCCCACCGACCCCGTGGTCCGAGGGTCCTCAAATTTTAATAGAAAGTGTTGTCATCGGAGATATGCCTGTGTGCAAAATTTCAATAAAATAGGACTTTGGGAAGTGGGTCAAAAATTGATGGCAAGATTCCATGACACACAAATCCACAAACCCACAAACACACGGGCAAGTGAAGTTAATATAGAGAATTTAATAACAATGGCTCTGACGGCTGCGCTTCAACATCCTGCTGATTTAAATGCTGCGCCATATCTTGATACCTAACGTAAATTTCTTCTTTGGCTGAAAAATACAATGGCTTATTTCATCTCTATGTAATTTTAAATTAATGTTTTACTTACTTTGTAAGTGTTTTAAAATCATTTAACCCCTAATCGTTTTAAATGAATCCTGATTCATTGCTAATAACTCTAAACTCGCTCAAATTAATGCTGAACTCCATTATTTCTGAAAAGAAAAAAACAAGTTAACTTTCAAGTTACGTTTCTTGAACACACACTTTTAACAAAATTAATTAATTCGTATATTTTTATCAACAAAAATTTATTATAAAAAGATCACCTGTTACCACTTGTTTCTTTTATTAAAATAAAACCAGAATGGAGAAAATGACGTTTACACATTACACACACATGCAACGAAAAAATGTAAACAAAAGATTTTCGCCTTTCGTGTTCGATTTCCTTTTTGAAAAGTTCTGCGGTCGAGCGCGATTCTGGGGCAGAGTTTTACGAAAAAAAATTAGCATAAGTTTGTAAAAGTCAATGTTTGAATATTCTATTTCCCTGGCTGTCAAAATACTTGGATGAAGTATTCCTTGTTTAGCAGATGCTATGTTGTCCAATATATTGTCTGCTTATTGCCTTAGCAATTGCCGCAGTGCGAGTACGTTGCAGTCACTTCAAAGACTCAGCAAAACACTCTTTACTAAGAAAGGTTGTTCTTCCGCTGAGTCCACTACGCGATCCACTTTGTCAGTCACTAAGTAAACTATTCCGTAGATCTCTTTACACAGTACGACGAATCCTTTTACAACCAAGTTATTCGCCTTATTCCGCCCCTATTTGGGCGATCAACTTCGTTACAAGAACATATAAACTCTATTAATTTAATTTTCAATTATTTTAAAAGAGCTAACTTAAAGATTCAATTAGACAAATCAGAATTCTTTAAAAAGGAAACAGAATTCCTTGGACACATAGTTACACAGGACGGTATAAAACCAAACCCTAAAAAATCGAATGTTTGACATATTTTCCCATTCCGAAACTATAAAACAAATTAAGCAATTCCTAGGACTAGGACTGGTTACTATAGGAACTTTATTAAAGACTGGTTACTATAGAAAATTTATTAAAGACTACTCATTGATAGCTAAACCAATGACATTATTTCTAAAATAGGATGATAAAATAAATATTTCAGACACAATATATCAAGACAGTTTCAACACACTTAACACTTGATCCAATATTGGAATTATCCTGGCTTTACTAAGAATTACGCTTACAACAGATGCTAGTAACTACGCGTAAGGTGCAGTACTTTCGCAAGATAATCATCCAATATGTTATGCTAGCCGTACACTCAATGAACATGAAATTAATTACAGTACAATAGAAAAAGAATTATTAGCAATTATCTGGTCAACAAAATATTTCAGACCATATCTTTTCGGACGAAAATCCTTGATCGAAACTGATCATAAACCATTAACTTGACATTCTCAATTAAAGAACCCAATTCGAAACTCGTAAGATGGAGACTAAAATTATCAGAAC
Organism: Nephrocerus scutellatus; assembly: GCA_947095585.1. Classification (NCBI taxonomy): domain Eukaryota; kingdom Metazoa; phylum Arthropoda; class Insecta; order Diptera; family Pipunculidae; genus Nephrocerus; species Nephrocerus scutellatus. The sequence continues at coordinate 73,569,373 of OX352763.1, forward strand.
TTGATTGAAATTAAATATAAAAAAGGAAAACTAAATAAAAACGCAGATGCTCTTTCAAGACTAGAAATAAATCTCAATGAAGAAAATGGAGAAATCGAAAACATTAATATATTTCCAATCACCAAATCTCTTCTAAACATATGTTTGAAACACAATTGTAGACGTGCCTGCCTAAGCACCATCCCTGCTTGATGGGACTAGTTAAACTATGCTGTTGCTTAGGTAACCGTGTTGTTATATGCTGTCGCTTTGGTTGATTGGCGTGTTTGTTAAATTCTGGGTGGACAAAAAAACAGCGTTTTAAAATATCACTAAATAAATTCCTTTTTCCACGATCCTGCAACTAAGATCCTGCGAATACGATTTTTTTTAAAAAAATCAATTTTCAGGATCCTGCGAATACGCGCAATATAAAAATTTTTTTTTTTTAAATCAATTTTCAAGATCCTGTCAATACGCGCAATATAACAATTTTTAAAATCATTTTAAATACTGCGAACACGCGCACACAAAATTTTTTAAAACCATCTTTTAAGATCCTGCAAAAACGCGCACGAAATAAATATTTTAAAATGCTACAACAATCATCGGACATCGACCATGCCAACTACAAAGAACAATACAGAGTGCGTTGAGATATACGCAAGCTAAAAATTTTCCGGAAATAATAATAGATTTTTTGAAATATTTTAAATATTCGTTTTTTCTTTTTTAATATTAATTAAAATTAAGTTCTTTTCTTTTATTTCGGGTTGTGTTTTGTGTCCATCAGTGTTAATTGTTGTGTTGCTTTTTTGAAGAAAATTTTATTGGCAAATCATCTCATCCGCTAGAAAAAAATCATCCCTTGGCTAGCAAAAGTGGTCATTTTGTCAGTCAGTCATAAGAAGCAAGAACCCAAAGGATCTCAAACAAACAGTAACGAGTCCGTAGTTTTGCATCACTGTCACAATCTATCAGCAATCAGTGAAGAAAAAGTATTTTCAATTTTTTCAATATTTTTAAAAAAATTAATTTGTTTGAGTAGATTTTTGAAGCAGAATTTTTATTGACTTTCTGACTCGGTACTTGTGCGTGCCTTTTTCGTTTCTAAGGCATAGTACTATAAACGAATCAGTTACGTGCCTCTGTTGAGTGGTTGGTTTTTAGAAATTCTTCTAAGTTTTGTTGTTATTTTTAATATTTTTAATTTTTTATTTTATTTTATACTAATTTTATATTTATTTTCACAATCTTACCGGGTTTGGTATTTTTACATTGTGAAATGAATTCATATTTTGAAATTTATTTCACAAATATCCGAGTAATTTCAACTCGATCATGGCACATCTTCACGCGAATAAACCTGCGGTTCTAAGTTTATGTGAAACGCAGGCCTCTTTTATGGGTACCCCGAATGATTATCATTGTCCGGGGTATTCTCGTGTCGACTATTTGGTTCCACATCGTAGGGTTATTCTTCTTATTCGTAATGACATAAGTTTTAGTATACCTAATTTTATTTATCCAAACAATAATCCAAAGTTCAATACGATATGGATTGAAAATAAAATTTCAAACTATTCTATGTTTATTTGTTCCCTTTATCGTAGTCCAAATTTGTCACCTGATGACACTAAAAAAGAGTTTAATTACTTATCAGAATCTATAGACAAAATTTACCAATCCTCAAGATTATCTGAATTGGTTGTTTTGGGCGATTTTAATGTCCACAATGATTCATGGTTGACCTATTCGAATGGTAGAGATAGTTCTGGTGAAACTGCAAAACTATTTTCAAATATGAATCTTCTCACCCAACTCGTTGATAAGCCAACCATTTTGCTAGGAATGGAAAATTGCATTCCATCTTCATTTAAAAAAAAAAATACTCGTAAGAATAAATGGTTTAACGATAATTGCAGGTCAGCAGTCGCGTGTAAAAAAGCAGGCCATTTGGACTACGTTAATTACACTTCTGAAGAAAACCTTGTTAAGTTTCGATTAGCAAGAAACAGATCAAACGCTATTTTGAAAAGGTCAAAAATAATATTTGACCTTAAGATTCGAGATAACATGCGAACAGTTTTGAATACTGATTCAAACAGTCGAAGCTTTTGGTCATTTGCTGCATTGGTTAAAAGAAACTTTGCAGACAATACAACGTCTATTCCATCTTTATTTCATAGTGGTATTCATTATAGAACTGATATTGAGAAAGCAAATCTCTTAGCTTCTCATTTCGCTGGTGCGTCTACCCTTCCTTTAACTAACCAAAGCCCTCCAATTCTCCAAAATCTAGGCCCAGGTATGTCTAAAATCTATTTTCGGAAACGTGTTGTTTCAAAGATTCTTGAAGAACTTGACCCTAATAAAGCGACTGGCCCAGACGGTATTCCGCCATTAGTATTGAAAAGATGTTATCATACTTTGGCAAAACCGCTTAGCAAATTGTTTCATCTCTCAATGAAGAGTGGTGTTTTTCCATCAATTTGGAAAATAGCAAATATTCAACCCGTTCCGAAAAAAGGTGATAAATCGGCACCTACGAACTACCGTCCAATTGCTTTGTTGTCGGTTCTATCTAAGGTAATGGAATCTATCATTAATTTCAGAATAATGAACTATCTGGATTCGAATGTTCTTTTATCCGAAGTTCAGTATGGATTTCGTAAAAATCGCTCTTCAGGTCAACTAATGATGTGCATGACTCATTGTTTGGAGCGAAGCATTGAAAACCTAGGTGAATCAAGCGTTGTTTCCTTAGATATTTCTAAAGCTTTTGATAGAGTTTGGCATGATTGTCTTATTAATAAGATTCGTGCGCTGAACTAACACTCCTCTCTCATTACATGCATTGAGAATTATTTATGGAACCGTAAAATAAAAGTTGTATTAAATGGTATATCTTCAGATTCACATGGGATCAATGCTGGCGTGCCTCAAGGGTCATCTTTGTCGCCCACGCTCTTCTTGATATATATCAACGACCTGTTGTCTTCTAAAACCTGTGATATCCATTCATTTTCTGATGATACAACACTATCGGCTTCCATTGAGTTTGTCAGTGAAAAAGAATGTAATTCCCGCTTGTTAGGTTCGCGTGAATTAATGAATTCGATAATTCGGTCGAACATTCAAGTCATTCTTGATTGGGGCAGATCTAATAGAGTAGAATTTAACCCAAATAAATTTCAGTCTTGTCTTTTTTCTCAGAAGACAGTTCAACATTACGTTTCACCTGTTATTAATGGTGCCCATATTGCGAGATCAGATTCTCTGAAGTTGTTAGGTTTAAAAGTATCTAGTGATCTTTCCTGGAAAGAACATATTTATGAAATTTCAAAAAGAGCTAGCCAATGTTTGGGCTTCACAAGACGTTGTAACTTCTACTTCACTCCCTCAGAAGTATTAAGATTATATAAATCTTATGTTAGACCAATTTTAGAATTTAATTCATATGTGTGGGGTGGGGCTCCAAAATTTAATTTGGTTCATCTTGATGGAGTTCAAAATAGAGTTATACGTTTGATAAACGATGTATCCATTACTTCGTCTCTTGATACTTTGGAGCACAGACGAAATGTAGGAGATTTATCTGTTTTTTACAAATTCTACAATGGTAGATGTGCTTTAGAAACCCGTTCTCTAGTTCCAGGTCCTTTTGTCAGTAACGTAAACACTCGTTTAAGGTCCACTCAAAATAGATTTGCCTTAAAACTTTTTTCTTGTAGAACCCAACACTTTAAATCGTCCTTTTTTCCGAGAGTCTCTTCGATGTGGAATCAATTGGCAGATCCCGTGTTTCCCGATTCTTATAATCTGCATGCCTTCAAATTAGGCGTTAACAACTTTTTTTGAATATAATATATATATTATATATATATTATATATATTTTTATTGAATATAAAATATATAATTTAAGAAAAGAAAAAAAAATCATTATTATCTACACTATTTTAAAAATTTGTAACATTTTCTTGGTCAAGGTTTTTTGTAGTTTTCCCTGACCATGATTCATTGACGAAAGCATTTGGACTCGGTCTTTTTGTTTTTCCGTATTGCTTTTTCACTAAATCAGGGAGAATTCTGAGAAAATAAATTGAAACCGGCTACAAACGTGAGGAATGTGATATATATTGTAAATCACATTTCTTCGATTTTTATTTTATTTTGAATTTAATAAAGGGCTAAGCCCAACTTATTGCCGTGACGCAAGTCATTCAAGGAGTCCTTTCAAAGTATTTATATATAAATATCTGAGAAAATAAATTGAAACCGGCTACAAACGTGAGGAATGTGATATATATTGTAAATCACATTTCTTCGATTTTTATTTTATTTTGAATTTAATAAAGGGCTAAGCCCAACTTATTGCCGTGACGCAAGTCATTCAAGGAGTCCTTTCAAAGTATTTATATATAAATATCTGAGAAAATAAATTGAAACCGGCTACAAACGTGAGGAATGTGATATATATTGTAAATCACATTTCTTCGATTTTTATTTTATTTTGAATTTAATAAAGGGCTTAGCCCAACTTATTGCCGTGAGGCAAGTCATTCAGGGAGTCCTCCCTTGGCAATGAGTCTCTTTATAAAAAAAAAAAAAAAACATTCAGCAACAGATAAAAATTTCTTTTATCTATATATCTTTCGATAACACAAACAGTTGACTATTCCAACCTATGTGTTGAATTTTAAAAACATTTTTATCCTGTTGAAACAAGACAATTTAAACAAACAAGATGAATTCATTGGCGACATTAAGAGCTTAAAATTTCGGAGCAGACAAACGATCAACTCCTGAAATCATCCAAACACTAACACTTGTCGAAAGCGAAAATAGTACACATCAACAACATACAAATTAACTTGACGAGCCAGGACATACAACCACTCCCAAGAGAAGTTACACGAAGAGCAGCAAAACATTCTACAATATCAAACTTCACATTCAAATTTATTTTAGAACATAAAAAAAACATATCTCAAGTATTTTTCCCTTAATCATGATAACAAAAATTATATAAGTACCTATACATAAAAAAACACCTAATAAACACAATTCAAATTTTATTGAATAAATTTTTAGATTATATAGAATAAGAAAGGACAACTTATAATTTTTAAGAATTATATATATTTTACTTTTACAATGAATTTTAAAGAACATAAACTTAGAAATTAAAGATTTAGAAAATAAAGGCTTATAATACCATAATCATAGAAAATAAGAACTTAGAAAATAAAGACCTAAAAGATACAAACGTAGAAAATAAAGATTCAGAAAACATAGAAACAGAAAATGACAACATTTAGTCAAGACACGGCAACGAAAACCATTTCCATACTTGCAGTATATTACTAAAATCTATATAGTTCTTTTGAAAATTAACTTTACATATAAATACTTTGAAATGACTAGAATAGACTTATCTGATTATGATTTTGAAATCGTATATAAAAAGGGTTCCATCAATACGAATGCTGAAACATTATCTCATATAAAATACACTCTAACGTTCTCAAACAAATTCCAACTTGAGCGAAAATTATAGAAAACCGTGGTTATAATGAACATATTAGTGCAGTGACAATTCCTCCTAATTACGATTCAAATATGGAAGAAACTAGCATCTGATATGAAAAGATACGGAAAATATGGTTAGAATTGAAAATGAACACATATTAGTACAATGCAGTGATAAATCCTCCGAATTACGATTCGACTATGGAGAAGCTAGCATTTGAATATGATACACAAAGATTACAGTATATTAAAAAGAATAGAAAGAAATATTTAATACGAAGAAAATATGAAAGAAAGACGCTCACTACTATAAAAATTCCCAAGAAAACAAAATAGAGAACTTTACGTAATAAAGTATAAATTGACATATGAGAAACCTGCATAAACATTCCCAACACCAGAACCTACGAAAACAATCGAAGGTCACTGAACAATTATAACCCATCACAAAATAATTACAGATACAACTATAGACAGCCAAGCAACTATTTAAATCAAAATAACAACAACGTACCATGCACAACACAATCAGCACAATGGCAATGACCATTAAAACAACTCAAATTACAACCAGCGACCAAATCGTTACATAATTACGATACGAATGATTGAGGAATGAATGAAACAATTATGACGTACATAGCCACATATGTATATGACCATAAATTGATAAGAATACGATCAGACTTATGTGACTATGATTTTGAAATAGTCTACAAACAAGGAAAATTAAATACGAACGCAGACAGATGCATTATCGCGAATACAACTAGACTCGGATATATTAAAGGAGATGATACCGCATAAAATAGATGAAAAAGCTAAGAAAGCATTAATAATTACAAGGGGAATGACCAAAAACGATAAGAAAGAGGATAGTACGGAGAAATGCAGCTCTCAACAGAAGTCTGATCAACTTCAAATGTGAGAATGCACATCCATTAATGAAGTAAAGAACATGAGAAAATTAAAATTTAATGTCGACAAAAATATAAAAAACTGCAGAATAAATATTGAAAATAATTATGTAGCGATAAATCAGCGAATCCAGATTCGAATCTGAGAAAGCTTGCACAAAGAATGGAAAAAGAAAATATTAAAAACCTAGCGCTAGGATGTAACGATAATATATTTAAAGTGTACTAATGAAAGCATATGCAAATATAAAGATAAATAACAGGAATCCTCAACTAAAAATATTAATATATATCGCCCCCAAACAAATAAACGGTGATTTAACAAAATACAAACTAATTGACGAATTTTATAATTCAACACATGGCGGACATCTCGGAGTCAGAAAAACAATTATCAAACTTAAACAAAGATATAACTGGAAAAACTTGGCCCAAATGGTTAAGAAATTTATAACTAATTGCGATTTCTGTGCTAGAAACAAACAGACAAAACATACAAAAGAACCTCTGATAGTAACAGACACTCATAACACTAGTTTCGAAATAGTATCAATAGACAAGGTAGGACCACTAAGCCTCTCAAATGGTTTTAGATATATTCTGACAATGCAATGCGAACTGATAAAATTCGTAGTTGCACATCCAATGACCTCTAAGGACGCGACATCAACAGCAAAAACACTAGTCGAACAATTTATTTTAATATACGGACATTTTAAGATACTCAAATCGGACAACGGGACAGAATTCACTAACGAACTATTAAGAAATAAAACAAACATTTTCCACACCATACCATCATTAAACAATAGGAGCACTTGAGAGTACTTAACGAATTTCTTTTGACTTTTGTCATCGACAACGAATGGGACAAATGGATACCATACTTGACATTCGCATGCAACACAACTCCACATATTGACACAGACTACACGCCATATGAACTCATCTACGGCAAACTAGCAAGACTACCCTCAGACAAATGCAAAAACAATAACAAAATATACAATTTTGACGATTATTCAAACAAGCTAAGAGTAAGACTTAATACAGAACTAAACCGTGCAAAAGATTTAACTACTTAAATAAAAATGAAAAGAAAATTAGACAGAAATACTAATAAATTGAACATAAATATAGGAGACCTACGTTTTACCCCGAAAATAACGCTTGAGCGTTGTAAACGGGATAGGTAGATATTTAGGTATTTTTGAAAAGTGCTTAAATAATTCGAATAGAACGCTGTCTCATTTAGAATGTTTAGCGTTTTAATCGAAAAACAAATTTAAATGAAACACAAAAAATTTTAAGCGTATACAATATTCTTTATTGTCATTCATAAAAAATAATAAAATAAACTAAACGTTTTTTAATTCTGTATTTAATTCAGGTACATTTGTAATTCACTTTTTAAAAATGTCTTTCCGAATTAATATATTCCGAGACCCTTTTACTGATATTGTGCTTTTAACATCAGACTCAAAATATCTGGGAACCTGATCTAAATTGATTATGTTACACATTTTTTTATTTTTTTCTTTGATCGTCTTATGGATTTGTCACATCATCAGACATCAGACTCAAAATATCTGGGAACCTGATCTAAATTGATTATGTTACACATTTTTTTATTTTTTTCTTTGATCGTCTTATGGATTTGTCTTAAGAACCGCCTTGCTATGTCATCTGCGTTATATGGTAATGAGCGAGATGTTGTTTGTCGACGTGATACTAAATTCAAACGTTTTTTAAATCGTTCGCACCACCCAGAAGAAGCTTTGAAAGATGCGTAGTTTTTCTCTGGATATTTAACTAACAGCTCTTGAGAAATAACTATTGCCTTTTGCTGGATATATTTATCCTTTACTCGTAGTCAGTTTAAATTACGTTTTTTTATCCATTCAAGCAGAATAATCTCCATTTCTTCCTTACGACCTCCGCCATCCAATCTACGAGCAACTCGCGTTACCACTTGTTTGTCGCTTAAGCATTTGGCTAAAATATCCCTTTTTGTGTACCAGCCCCGAACCGTAGAATTTGATAAATTATGTTTTTTTGCAATCGCTTCAAAAACAAAATCGGCGACATTTGGTTTATATTCGTTTATTACATCTAATTTGAATTTAAGGGTATATGATTTTCGTGTTTCGGCCATGCTACCTACCTACCTAGAATGTTTTTAATTGTATTAAAAACACAATAATAATTAGATAATTTTACCTGTTAAAATATTATATGCACTAATATTTTCTCGAACTCACTCACAAACAACAAAATGTCAAAATATTTGTAGGTTAATATAAGGAGCATTCACAATGCAAACAAATTTTGCTTTTATCCAACATAAGAAACAAAAACATTTTTTTTCTCATAATAAAATCCATACAAACCTGTTAGTAAAAGAAAAACGTTTTGCATTGTGAACGCGCCGGTACAAATGCTAATAAGAAAAAAAAATTAAAATTAATCAGAAAGATGTCGCTTGAATCTGTTTAATTAAAATTTTAAAGAATTTTTTAGTAGCGGTTGTGTACTTTCAATAAATAATACAATAATACTCCCATCTATGATTATTGATTTTACATTTTTAATAATTTTACATTCAAATAGAACGCGTAGTCTTTTTATTCGAATAAAACGCAGGGTGTGCGTTCTAATTGTTTACAACGCTCAAGCGTTATTTTCGGGGTAAAGCTAGTATTAGTAAAAGTAGAAAATAGGAGAAAAAACCAAAGTCCATACAAAGGATCATATACAGTAGTAGATAAGAAAGGTGTAAATACTAGTATAAACCAAAACGGCATAATAACCGTACTAAATAATAATCAATTAAAATTGCACAAACCTAGACTAAGCTAACTACCAATTTACATAATTAATATTATCACATTTCTATACTATTATTACATATTTTTGAAAATACCATACAAAAATTACAAAAATCAAAGGGTAAGGGTGTAGTGTATATCCATAAGATACAAACCAACCAATATCCATAAGATACGTACCAACCAAACAAAAACCTAAAGAACATCAATTGTAACAGCACCAACACTCAATATAAACATTCAAATCCACAAAGCCATAAATTACGCAATAGTATAAACAAAGCACACGTGTTCGGTCAATGTCGACACAGTGCATTATGAATCATATACACAAGTAGAGCATTTGCATTCTACCATAAATATTTCTAGTGCACAATTAATGTAATGTTATTTTGTAACCGATAACATTATTTCAAGTGCATCGACAACGATACACTGTATTGATAGATATGTATTTTGTATTTAGTAAATAAGAAATTTCCTTTGTCAATTTCACTATAAAAGAAGAATTTTTTGTTAAATAAAATCAGATTAGTTCTCAACACGATATCAAAGGGTTTATTCTTTTTTTATCCAGCACTGCTTATTTCCTTAGCAATTGCCGCAGTGCGAGTACGTTGCAGTCACTGCAAAGACTCAGCAAAACACTCTTTACTAAGAAAGGTTGTTCTTCCGTTGAGTCCACTACGCGATCCACTTTGTCAGTTACTAAGTAAACTATTCCGTAGATCTCTTTACACAGTACGACGAATCCTTTTACAACCAAGTTATTCGCCTTATTCCGCCCCTATTTGGGCGATCAACTTCGTTACAAGAACATATAAACTCTATTAATTTAATTTTCAATTATTTAAAAAGAGCTAACTTAAAGATTCAATTAGACAAATCAGAATTCTTTAAAAAGGAAACAGAATTCCTTGGACACATAGTTACACAGGACGGTATAAAAAAACCCTAAAAAATCGAATGTTTGACATATTTTCCCATTCCGAAACTATAAAACAAATTAAGCAATTCCTAGGACTAGGACTGGTTACTATAGGAACTTTATTAAAGACTGGTTACTATAGAAAATTTATTAAAGACTACTCATTGATAGCTAAACCAATGACATTATTTCTAAAATAGGATGATAAAATAAATATTTCAGACACAATATATCAAGACAGTTTCAACACACTTAACACTTGATCCAATATTGGAATTATCCTGGCTTTACTAAGAATTACGCTTACAACAGATGCTAGTAACTACGCGTAAGATAATCATCCAATATCTTATGCTAGCCGTACACTCAATGAACATGAAATTAAATACAGTACAATAGAAAAAGAATTATTAGCAATTATCTGGTCAACAAAATATTTCAGACCATATCTTTTCGGACGAAAATCCTTGATCGAAACTGATCATAAACCATTAACTTGACATTCTCAATTAAAGAACCCAATTCGAAACTCGTAAGATGGAGACTAAAATTATCAGAACTTGATTGAAATTAAATATAAAAAAGGAAAACTAAATAAAAACGCAGATGCTCTTTTAAGACTAGAAATAAATCTCAATGAAGAAAATGGAGAAATCGAAAACAATAATATATTTCCAATCACCAAATCTCTTCTAAACATATGTTCGAAACACAATTGTAGACGTGCCTGCCTAAGCACCATCCCTGCTTGATGGGACTAGTTAAACTATGCTGTTGCTTAGGTAACCGTGTTGTTATATGCTGTCGCTTTGGTTGATTGGCGTGTTTGTTAAATTCTGGGTGGACAAAAAAACAGAAAAAGGGCATCGCTGTGTTCTACGTTCCTCGAGCTTTTATAAAACTAATTTTTACCAAAAAATTCTTAATTTAAAATTATAAATTTTTTATTGAGGAAATAATAAAAATTAATATTACAAATTAGCAATAGTGCGTTGTTCTTATTTCACCGAAATAAAGAAAGAAAAGGAACGAACGTTAGCTCCACATACCGTGTACGGCAGCGTTTTCTCGATTTCACGAAATATTTTGGAAAGAATATACAGTCCAAGGTAAGAGTTTCTGAGCCATCGAAACATGGTCCATCGATGCCGAATTTGAGACCGGAATTAAGTAAATGAATTATATATATAACTAGCTGCTCCCGGGCGCTTTGCTACCTGCACACATGAACCCCCGGGGTGACGGGAGTACTATAGCCTATAACTTTCCCTCACCTGCCAATAATTTACGTTGAAATTTTTTTAAAAATACGTTTGTAAATCTCATGTTAAAATTTTATCTTTCTCCCCTTCCATCTATACCTATAACTTTCCCCTGCCTGCCAATAATATATCTTAAAAATTTCATAAAATTCAGTTTAAGAATGTGGCTAATATTAACATTTTACATTCCCTATGTGTAAAATAAAATAACTACTAATCAAACAAATGCAGTTTTCGTGACTCATGTGTATAATATACAAACAGTTATTTTGTGTAATAACGTTTTTTTACGATTAATTATAAATTTTATTTTTAATTTGGCGTCCTACGATGTATTCTTGCGCGTGTTGTAATGAAACTAAATAAATGTCAAAACTAGCGGTTTTACCACCTACTATCTTGAAAACAGCGCCACCTATCGGGTCCAAATTTCACAAAAACCCAAATAGCAATGAAACAAACCTATGGTTAAAATCATAAGTTCCTAAGATGCTTCGTTGCTGAGAAACAAAAAAACCATTATATTTTGACAACAGCGCCACTTAGAGAGTTCAAACCAAAACAAAAACCCAAACCGCTAAAATCCTAATCTATGGTGAAAATTTCCTGCTTCCTGCGATGTCTGGTTCCGGAGAAAGGCAATTTCAAACAATACACACACCATTTTTATATATTAGAATAGGGTGTCCATATTTGTGTTGAGAAAAAACAGGACATATTAAAAAAAAAAAACATGAAATAATAATTTCCCCTTCGAAATACTCGCAAATACTCCTTTATCCAAAAAAAAGGTCCATTCGTTTCACTCATATAATTTTTCTGTGTCACCACGGAAATTCTTTCATTTATATTACTCATATATCCTTCCTATATGTTGAGCAAAACGAATCGAAGCCAAAATAAGAGATAACACCGTCTACCGTACGGCAGTTTTCCATATTGAATCTCTTTAAGACTCGTTCAGTATAAAGTATATATGACTAACGTGAAAAGACCCATTCGTATTTCGGTTTATTTCAAGACCTAAGAAACAATCAGCATCTAAAAGAGTTATTTCAAAATAAGAGATAACACCGTCTACCGTACGGCAGTTTTCCATATTGAATCTCTTTAAGACTCGTTCAGTATAAAGTTCCTGACTAACATGAAAAGACCCATTCGTATTTCGGTTTATTTCAAGACCTAAGAAATAATCAGCATCTAAAAGAGTTATTTCAAACTTATTTTGTAGGAATTTAATCAGCCGCATAGCGCATTCTTTTTTCTCAGCAGCTATTAGGCCGTCGTCTATATAAATCGCTAGAATGATTTTCCTTCTTTGCCATCTTTGACAAAAACGCATGAATCCATTTTACTCGGTACTAACGAAAATTCCTTGAAAACGCTGGTAAGTTTGCTATTCTAACATATGGAAGCTTGTTTTAAGCCATACAAGCTTTTCCGAAGCCTGCATACCTTTCCAGATCTATCGTCGTACCCCTGTGGTTGCCGCATATAGATTTCTTCATGCAAATCTCCATTCAAAAACGCAGTCTTTACATCAAATTGAGTAAGATGTAAATTTCACTGGCTGTAATAGCCAGTATCGAACGAATAGATGCAAATTTTGCCACTGGACTGAAAGTCTGCACATAGTCTTGTCCATATTCTTGGGTAAAACCTCTGACAACTAACCTTGCTTTGAATTTTTCTTGATTGGTTTTGCCCATGTTCTTCAGTTTGAAAACCCACTTGTTGTCTTATAGCTCTGAGGCTCACCGTCTGCAAAAAATGCATGTTTTTCAATTAAATTGTACATACCAACACCTTGCTTAGTCGTTTTGCTACGGAGTCTCTGTTTCAATGGTACTTCTTTTTCTGCTTCGCTGAACTTATGTATCTCTGTATCGTCGATGTCAATTGAGCCATCTGACAACTGCTCTCCATCAGTTTCGTGTATATTTTCAGCATACTCTTTGTTGTTATCGCTGACATGAGACAATTTATTTTCATTTATTTGAATGACTGTAGATTCTGAGACTTTTTTGCTAGAAAAATGATGATCGGTTTCCACAAAAGCAACATCTCGCGAAATTTTAACTGCATTTAGAGAAGGCACCCAAATTATGAAGCCTTTAGTTGTTTCTGAATAGCCCACAAAAATTCCTTTATTGGCTTTTCTGTCCCACTTACGACGCTGTTGTTTGGGAATGTGAATGAATGCTTCTAAACCGAAAACCCTTAAATGCTTTGGATTAAATCGATGCCCAGTCCATAATTCAAAAGGTGTTTTTTCCTTAACTGAGCTAGTGCCGGTTCTATTTAAAATGAAAACTGCTGTGTTTACTGCTTCTGTTCAAATTTTTTGCCTGAAGCATTGTTCGAGCTGCTTCGACCACCGTCCTGTTTTCTCTTTCGACACTGCCGTTTTGTTCAGGCGTATAAGGTACTGTCGTTTGATGACGAACACAATGTTTTTCAAGAAGAGATTTGACAGCATCATTCACAAATTCAAGGCCATTATCAGTACGTAGTGTCTGCACAGGAGGTCTGCCTTCACTCTTGGCTAATTGTAAAAACTTTTCAATCATCGAGCATATTTCTGATTTTTGCTTGACAAAGTAAACAGCTCTAAAATGAGAAAAGTGGTCTTTAAAAATCAGAAAATACCTGCACCCTCCAATTGATGGTTCCTCCATCGGACCGCATACATCTGCGTGCACAATCTCTCCAGTTCTAAGTGCTCGAAAATCACTTTTCGGAAATGGCAATTTGTGCTGCTTTCCAAAACAGCATGCACCACATAAGAAATCCTCGCCTCTTTTGTAAACTATGTCTTCTTTGTTGAGGAATGAACGCACATGAGTCTGATTTTGATGGGCTAATCTTTCATGCCAAAGTTTCAGTTCTTCTACTCGAGTCTCTGCTAAATTCGCTAAAGCCGTCTTATTGTTTACTACTTTGAAAAGCATGCGAAACAGTTGATTTTGTTGCTTTCCCACTGCCACAGTTTCTCGACTTTCCTTTTTAGCAAAAAAACACTCTTCACTGTTTGACGTAAGAACCAAACCTTTGTCTAGTGCTCGACTTTGTGAGAATAAATTCACGGAGATTTGTGGAACAAATAAAACATTTGACAAGTATTTATTTTTCCAATTTTTCCCATTAAAGGCCAAAATGTTTATATCTCCAACTCCAAGCGCTGGTATTATTTTACCGCTGCCGATTTTAATGTCGGATGGTTCGGTAAATTGACGGTAGCTGTCAAACCACTCTTTGTTGTGTGTCATGTGGTCACTGGCACCGCTGTCTAAATACCAATTGTCATCAATATCTCCTTAATCATATATGCATTGCTTAAGTTTTCCTCTATCGCACTCTTACACTCACTTATATGTTTGGCTGTACGAGCTTCACCTCTTTGCATTTCGTTTTTATATGCATTTTTATTTCGATTAGAATGAAATGGTTTCGGCACTACCGATGTACAATCTCTTCGCCAATGCCCAAATTTATTGCAAGCGAAACATTTTCCTGGTTTAAAAAACCGTTTTTGCTGCTTTTGGTTTTTTTGTTTCGCCACTAAAGCAACTGCTTCTGAAACGTTTTTTGAATGCAAATGCATACGTACCTCTTCTGTTACTAAGCGCGATGTGAGATTTTTAAGTGTTTGCTGGTCTGTTGGTGCCGATTCCCATGCAGAAAAGAAATGACTGAATGTTTCAGGAAGAGTCATTAGAATTTTTGTGATCACCATACTTTGTGATACTTCTTCCCCTACATCTCTAAGCTGTCGGACTATATTTTCTAGCTTTGAAATATGAGTTGCAACATCATCGGATGGATCCATAGAAAAGCTATAGAATTTTTGTTGCAACATATGCTTGTTCGATTTTGAGCTCTGTTCATATACCGCTTTAAGTTTCGTCCACATTTGTTCAGCCGTGGTACTGTTTACAACGTGTCGTAGTGGTGTACCACCAATGCTGGTTACAATGATCTTTTGCGCCTTGCTGTCTGCCTTCATCCAATTATTCAGGCGAGTATCAAACACTACCTGATTATCACTTTCTGCCTTTACCGGTTGTGAATTTACACCATTTATGTGTTTAAACAGCCCTGACGCCTTTAGCAAAATTGCTACTTGAAATTTCCAAACCGAATATTGCTCAGAATTTCAGAGCTTTTTTATTTTCAAGGATTCGGTTTCCATTTTAATACTGTTAACGCGCACAATATTATTTAATTTAAAAAAACGAACTTGCGTACAAAAAAGGCTAACCAACAATCTAAAAAATCAAATCTCGTGTACTGGGCCCATAACCTGTTGAGCAAAACGAATCGAAGCCAAAATAAGAGATAACACCGTCTCCGAGCGTGATTGAAACAGAACAGACCTTATTAAGAAAGAAATTACATGACAGTGTTTAGTGCGAGTTCATTTGTAAATGTTGCCATTGTGCAATTACAATATTATTCAAACCTTTTTTAACAATATATATTATACTATATTATATTATATTATCTTATATTTATTTAATTTATATATTTATATCATATATATATTTTAGTATATTATCTTATATTTATTTAATTTATATAAAATTTTTCAGAAGCCTGACGCACCGTGGTGGGGGCCGAACACGCGTTATATGCTACAAATTTTAACCCAACACGGGTTCCAGCCTGCCAAAATCTCGCGTGGCATGGCTTCGCTCTCTTTCCCTATTCATAGGATATAATAACCTATTTATTTAATTATTTTTATCTATATATATAAAAATGAATGTTTGTCTCTATGTCCTTTATAGAATCGTAAACTATACATTTGATCATGTGATGATCTTCAGCAAAGTTGTTGTGCATGAGCCCACGAAGGTTTCTGAGTTGGTACGATTAAATTTCGACAGATGGCGCCACTGTCATTCCAATGAATTTCATATATTGCCGTGACAGTTCATGCTGATTTGAATTCAAACGAAAACAGCGAACGAATGATGACGTTTCGCCTGTTGGGTGACATAAGAATTTATGTCAATTGTGAAATTCCCGCTAGGTGGCGCTGGTGTCGTTTTTTTTCCCGAAAATTCTTATTTATGAAACGATTTGGCTCAAATTCACACCATATAATATTTAAATAAAAAGAATGTCGTTGACAAAATTTGGACGCGAAAGGTGGCGCTGGGGTGGCAAATAGAAATATGATCTTCATATAAAGAATGCTAATAAGAAAAAAAAATAAAATTTATCAGAAAGATGTCGCTTGAATCTGTTTAATTAAAATATTAAAGAATTTTTTAGTAGCGGTTGTGTACTTTCAATAAATAATACAATAATACTCCCATCTATGATTATTGATTTTACATTTTTAATAATTTTACATTCAAATAGAACGCGTAGTCTTTTTATTCGAATAAAACGCAGGGTGTGCGTTCTAATTGTTTACAACGCTCAAGCGTTATTTTCGGGGTAAAGCTAGTATTAGTAAAAGTAGAAAATAGGAGAAAAAACCAAAGTCCATACAAAGGATCATATACAGTTGTAGATAAGAAAGGTGTAAATACTAGTATAAACCAAAACGGCATAATAACCGTACTAAATAATAATCAATTAAAATTGCACAAACCTAGACTAAGCTAACTACCAATTTACATAATTAATATTATCACATTTCTATACTATTATTACATATTTTTGAAAATACCATACAAAAATTACAAAAATCAAAGGGTAAGGGTGTAGTGTATATCCATAAGACACAAACCAACCAATATCCATAAGATACGTACCAACCAAACAAAATCCTAAAGAACATCAATTGTAACAGCACCAACACTCAATATAAACATTCAAATCCACAAAGCCATAAATTACGCAATAGTATAAACAAAGCACACGTGTTCGGTCAATGTCGACACAGTGCATTATGAATCATATACACAAGTAGAGCATTTGCATTCTACCATAAATATTTCTAGTGCACCATTAATGAGCACACTATTTTGTAACCGATAACATTATTTCAAGTGCATCGACAACGATACACTGTATTGATAGATATGTATTTTGTATTTAGTAAATAAGAAATTTCCTTTGTCAATTTCACTATAAAAGAAGAATTTTTTGTTAAATAAAATCAGATTAGTTCTCAACACGATATCAAAGGGTTTATTCTTTTTTTTATCCAGCACTGCTTATTTCCTTAGCAATTGCCGCAGTGCGAGTACGTTGCAGTCACTGCAAAGACTCAGCAAAACACTCTTTACTAAGAAAGGTTGTTCTTCCGTTGAGTCCACTACGCGATCCACTTTGTCAGTCACTAAGTAAACTATTCCGTAGATCTCTTTACACAGTACGACGAATCCTTTTACAACCAAGTTATTCGCCTTATTCCGCCCCTATTTGGGCGATCAACTTCGTTACAAGAACATATAAACTCTATTAATTTAATTTTCAATTATTTAAAAAGAGCTAACTTAAAGATTCAATTAGACAAATCAGAATTCTTTAAAAAGGAAACAGAATTCCTTGGACACATAGTTACACAGGACGGTATAAAACCAAACCCTAAAAAATCGAATGTTTGACATATTTTCCCATTCCGAAACTATAAAACAAATTAAGCAATTCCTAGGACTAGGACTGGTTACTATAGGAACTTTATTAAAGACTGGTTACTATAGAAAAATTATTAAAGACTACTCATTGATAGCTAAACCAATGACATTATTTCTAAAATAGGATGATAAAATAAATATTTCAGACACAATATATCAAGACAGTTTCAACACACTTAACACTGGATCCAATATTGGAATTATCCTGGCTTTACTAAGAATTACGCTTACAACAGATGCTAGTAACTACGCGTAAGGTGCAGTACTTTCGCAAGATAATCATCCAATATGTTATGCTAGCCGTACACTCAATGAACATGAAATTAAATACAGTACAATAGAAAAAGAATTATTAGCAATTATCTGGTCAACAAAATATTTCAGACCATATCTTTTCGGACGAAAATCCTTGATCGAAACTGATCATAAACCATTAACTTGACATTCTCAATTAAAGAACCCAATTCGAAACTCGTAAGATGGAGACTAAATTATCAGAACTTGATTGAAATTAAA
This sequence comes from Nephrocerus scutellatus, assembly GCA_947095585.1. Taxonomy (NCBI): domain Eukaryota; kingdom Metazoa; phylum Arthropoda; class Insecta; order Diptera; family Pipunculidae; genus Nephrocerus; species Nephrocerus scutellatus. The sequence goes on from OX352763.1 coordinate 73,587,932, forward strand.
TATAAAAAAGGAAAACTAAATAAAAACGCAGATGCTCTTTCAAGACTAGAAATAAATCTCAATGAAGAAAATGGAGAAATCGAAAACATTAATATATTTCCAATCACCAAATCTCTTCTAAACATATGTTCGAAACACAATTGTAGACGTGCCTGCCTAAGCACCATCCCTGCTTGATGGGACTAGTTAAACTATGCTTAGGTAACCGTGTTGTTATATGCTGTCGCTTTGGTTGATTGGCGTGTTTGTTAAATTCTGGGTGGACAAAAAAACAGAAAAAGGGCATCGCTGTGTTCTACGTTCCTCGAGCTTTTATAAAACTAATTTTTACCAAAAAATTCTTAATTTAAAATTATAAATTTTTTATTGAGGAAATAATAAAAATTAATATAAAAAATCAGAAATAGTGCGTTGTTCTTATTTCACCGAAATAAAGAAAGAAGCCGCAGATTGAAAAGGAACGAACGTTAGCTCCACATACCGTGTACGGCAGCGTTTTCTCGATTTCACGAAATATTTTGGAAAGCATATACAGTCCACAAAAAAGGTAAGAGTTTCTGAGCCGTCGAAACATGGTCCATCGATGCCGAATTTGAGACCGGAATTAAGTAAATGAATTATATATATAACTAGCTGTTCCCGGGCGCTTTGCTACCTGCACACATGAACCCCCGGGGTGACGGGAGTACTATAGCCTATAACTTTCCCTCACCTGCCAACAATTTACGTTGAAATTTTTTTAAAAATACGTTTGTAAATCTCATGTTAAAATTTTATCTTTCTCCCCTTCCATCTATACCTATAACTTTCCCCTGCCTGCCAATAATATATCTTAAAAATTTCATAAAATTCAGTTTAAGAATGTGGCTAATATTAACATTTTACATTCCCTGTGTGTAAAATAAAATAACTACTAATCAAACAAATGCAGTTTTCGTGACTCATGTGTATAATATAAAAACAGTTATTTTGTGTAATAACGTTTTTTTACGATTAATTATAAATTTTATTTTTAATTTGGCGTCCTACGATGTATTCTTGCGCGTGTTGTAATGAAACTAAATAAATGTCAAAACTAGCGGTTTTACCACCTACTATCTTGAAAACAGCGCCACCTATCGGGTCCAAATTTCACAAAAACCCAAATAGCAACGAAGGAAACGTATAGTTAACATTTTAAGTTCCTAAGATGCTTCGTTACTAAGAAACAGAAAAACCGTTATATCTTGGAAACAGCGCCATCTATCAAGTCGAAATTTCACAAAAACCCAAATAGCAATGAAACAAACCTATGGTTAAAATCTGAAGTTCCTAAGATGCTTCGTTGCTGAGAAACAAAAAAACCATTATATTTTGACAACAGCGCCACTTAGAGAGTTCAAACCAAAACAAAAACCCAAACCGCTAAAATCCTAATCTATGGTGAAAATTTCCTGCTTCCTGCGATGTCTGGTTCCGGAGAAAGGCAATCTCAAACAATACACACACCATTTTTATATATTAGAATATGGTGTCCATATTTGTGTTGAGAAAAAACAGGACATATTAAAAAAAAAAACATGAAATAATAATTTCCCCTTCGAAATACTCGCAAATACTCCTTTATCCAAAAAAAAAGGTCCATTCGTTTCACTCATATAATTTTTCTGTGTCACCACGGAAATTCTTTCATTTATATTACTCATATATCCTTCCTGTATGTTGAGCAAAACGAATCGAAGCCAAAATAAGAGATAACACCGTCTACCGTACGGCAGTTTTCCATATTGAATCTCTTTAAGACTCGTTCAGTATAAAGTTCCTGACTAACATGAAAAGACCCATTCGTATTTCGGTTTATTTCAAGACCTAAGAAACAATCAGCATCTAAAAGAGTTATTTCAAAATAAGAGATAACACCGTCTACCGTACGGCAGTTTTCCATATTGAATCTCTTTAAGACTCGTTCAGTATAAAGTTCCTGACTAACATGAAAAGACCCATTCGTATTTCGGTTTATTTCAAGACCTAAGAAATAATCAGCATCTAAAAGAGTTATTTCAAACTTATTTTGTAGGAATTTAATCAGCCGCATAGCGCATTCTTTTTTCTCAGCAGCTATTAGGCCGTCGTCTATATAAATCGCTAGAATAATTTTCCTTCTTTGCCATCTTTGACAAAAACGCATGAATCCATTTTACTCGGTACTAACGAAAATTCCTTGAAAACGCTGGTAAGTTTGCTATTCTAACATCTGGAAGCTTGTTTTAAGCCATACAAGCTTTTCCGAAGCCTGCATACCTTTCCAGATCTATCGTCGTACCCCTGTGGTTGCCGCATATAGATTTCTTCATGCAAATCTCCATTCAAAAACGCAGTCTTTACATCAAATTGAGTAAGATGTAAATTTCACTAGCTGTCCATATTCTTGGGTAAAACCTCTGACAACTAACCTTGCTTTGAATTTTTCTTGATTGGTTTTGCCCATGTTCTTCAGTTTGAAAACCCACTTGTTGTCTTATAGCTCTGAGGCTCACCGTCTGCAAAAAATGCATGTTTTTCAATTAAATTGTACATACCAACACCTTGCTTAGTCGTTTTGCTACGGAGTCTCTGTTTCAATGGTACTTCTTTTTCTGCTTCGCTGAACTTATGTATCTCTGTATCGTCGATGTCAATTGAGCCATCTGACAACTGCTCTCCATCAGTTTCGTGTATATTTTCAGCATACTCTTTGTTGTTATCGCTGACATGAGACAATTTATTTTCATTTATTTGAATGACTGTAGATTCTGAGACTTTTTTGCTAGAAAAATGATGATCGGTTTCCACAAAAGCAACATCTCGCGAAATTTTAACTGTATTTAGAGAAGGCACCCAAATTATGAAGCCTTTAGTTGTTTCTGAATAGCCCACAAAAATTCCTTTATTGGCTTTTCTGTCCCACTTACGACGCTGTTGTTTGGGAATGTGAATGAATGCTTCTAAACCGAAAACCCTTAAATGCTTTGGATTAAATCGATGCCCAGTCCATAATTCAAAAGGTGTTTTTTCCTTAACTGAGCTAGTGCCGGTTCTATTTAAAATGAAAACTGCTGTGTTTACTGCTTCTGCTCAAATTTTTTGCCTGAAGCATTGTTCGAGCTGCTTCGACCACCGTCCTGTTTTCTCTTTCGACACTGCCGTTTTGTTCAGGCGTATAAGGTACTGTCGTTTGATGACGAACACAATGTTTTTCAAGAAGAGATTTGACAGCATCATTCACAAATTCAAGGCCATTATCAGTACGTAGTGTCTGCACAGGAGGTCTGCCTTCACTTTTGGCTAATTGTAAAAACTTTTCAATCATCGAGCATATTTCTGATTTTTGCTTGACAAAGTAAACAGCTCTAAAATGAGAAAAGTGATCTTTAAAAATCAGAAAATACCTGCACCCTCCAATTGATGGTTCCTCCATCGGACCGCATACATCTGCGTGCACAATCTCTCCAGTTCTAAGTGCTCGAAAATCACTTTTCGGAAATGGCAATCTGTGCTGCTTTCCAAAACAGCATGCACCACATAAGAAATCCTCGCCTCTTTTGTAAACTATGTCTTCTTTGTTGAGGAATGAACGCACATGAGTCTGATTTTGATGGGCTAATCTTTTATGCCAAAGTTTCAGTTCTTCTACTCGAGTCTCTGCTAAATTCGCTAAAGCCGTCTTATTGTTTACTACTTTGAAAAGCATGCGAAACAGTTGATTGTGTTGCTTTCCCACTGCCACAGTTTCTCGACTTTCCTTTTTAGAAAAAAACACTCTTCACTGTTTGACGTAAGAACCAAACCTTTGTCTAGTGCTCGACTTTGTGAGAATAAATTCACGGAGATTTGTGGAACAAATAAAACATTTGACAAGTATTTATTTTTCCAATTTTTCCCATTAAAGGCCAAAATGTTTATATCTCCAACTTCAAGCGCTGGTATTATTTTACCGCTGCCGATTTTAATGTCGGATGGTTCGGTAAATTGACGGTAGCTGTCAAACCACTCTTTGTTGTGTGTCATGTGGTCACTGGCACCGCTGTCTAAATACCAATTGTCATCAATATCTCCTTAATCATATATGCATTGCTTAAGTTTTCATCTATCGCACTCTTACACTCACTTATATGTTTGGCTGTAAGAGCTTCACCTCTTTGCATTTCGTTTTTATATGCATTTTTATATTGATTAGAATGAAATGGTTTCGGCACTACCGATGTACAATCTCTTCGCCAATGCCCAAATTTATTGCAAGCGAAACATTTTCCTGGTTTAAAAAACCGTTTTTGCTGCTTTTGGTTTTTTTGTTTCGCCACTAAAGCAACTGTTTCTGAAACGTTTTATGAATGCAAATGCATACGTACCTCTTCTGTTGCTAAGCGCGATGTGAGATTTTTAAGTGTTTGCTGGTCTGTTGGTGCCGATTCCCATGCAGAAAAGAAATGACTGAATGTTTCAGGAATAGTCATTAGAATTTTTGTGATCACCATACTTTGTGATACTTCTTCCCCTACATCTCTAAGCTGTCGGACTATATTTTCTAGCTTTGAAATATGAGTTGCAACATCATCGGATGGATCCATAGAAAAGCTATAGAATTTTTGTTGCAACATATGCTTGTTCGATTTTGAGCTCTGTTCATATACCGCTTTAAGTTTCGTCCACATTTGTTCAGCCGTGGTACAGTTTACAACGTGTCGTAGTGGTGTACCACCAATGCTGGTTACAATGATCTTTTGCGCCTTGCTGTCTGCCTTCATCAAATTATTCAGGCGAGTATCAAACACTACCTGATTATCACTTTCTGCCTTTACCGGTTGTGAATTTACACCATTTATGTGTTCAAACAGCCCTGACGCCTTTAGCAAAATTGCTACTTGAAATTTCCAAACCGAATATTGCTCAGAATTTCGGAGCTTTTTTATTTTCAAGGATTCGGTTTCCATTTTAATACTGTTAACGCGCACAATATTATTTAATTTAAAAAAACGAACTTGCGTACAAAAAAGGCTAACCAACAATCTAAAAAATCAAATCTCGTGTACTAGGCCCATAACCTGTTGAGCAAAACGAATCGAAGCCAAAATAAGAGATAACACCGTCTCCGAGCGTGATTGAAACAGAACAGACCTTATTAAGAAAGAAATTACATGACAGTGTTTAGTGCGAGTTCATTTGTAAATGTTGCCATTGTGCAATTACAATATTATTCAAACCTTTTTTAACAATATATATTATATTATATTATATTATATTATCTTATATTTATTTAATTTATATATTTATATCGTATATATATTTTAGTATATTATCTTATATTTATTTAATTTATATAAAATTTTTCAGAAGCCTGAGGCCCCGTGGTGGGGGCCGAACACGCGTTATAGGCTACCAATTTTAACCCAACACGGGTTCCAGCCTGCCAAAATCTCGCGTGGCATGGCTTCTCTCTCTTTCCCTATTCATAGGATATAATAACCTATTTATTTAATTATTTTTATCTATATATATAAAAATGAATGTTTGTCTCTATGTCCTTTATAGAATCGTAAACTATGCATTTGATCATGTGATGATCTTTAGCAAAGTTTTTGTGCATGAGCCCACGAAGGTTTCTGAGTTGGTACGATTTAATTTCGACAGATGGCGCCACTGTCATTCCAATGAATTTCATATATTGCCGTGACAGTTCATGCTGATTTGAATTCAAACGAAAACAGCGAACGAATGATGACGTTTCGCCTGTTGGGTGACATAAGAATTTATGTAAATTGTGAAATTCCCGCTAGGTGGCGCTGGTGTCGTTTTTTTTCCCGAAAATTCTTATTTATGAAACGATTTGGCTCAAATTCACACCATATAATATTTAAATAAAAAGAATGTCGTTGACAAAATTTGGACGCGAAAGGTGGCGCTGGGGTGGCAAATAGAGTTTTCCCCTTTATATGATCTTCATATAAAGAATGCTAATAAGAAAAAAAAAATAATATTAATCAGAAAGATGTCGCTTGAATCTGTTTAATTAAAATTTTAAAGAATTTTTTAGTAGCGGTTGTGTACTTTCAATAAATAATACAATAATACTCCCATCTATGATTATTGATTTTACATTTTTAATAATTTTACATTCAAATAGAACGCGTAGTCTTTTTATTCGAATAAAACGCAGGGTGTGCGTTCTAATTGTTTACAACGCTCAAGCGTTATTTTCGGGGTAAAGCTAGTATTAGTAAAAGTAGAAAATAGGAGAAAAAACCAAAGTCCATACAAAGGATCATATACAGTAGTAGATAAGAAAGGTGTAAATACTAGTATAAACCAAAACGGCATAATAACCGTACTAAATAATAATCAATTAAAATTGCACAAACCTAGACTAAGCTAACTACCAATTTACATAATTAATATTATCACATTTCTATACTATTATTACATATTTTTGAAAATACCATACAAAAATTACAAAAATCAAAGGGTAAGGGTGTAGTGTATATCCATAAGACACAAACCAACCAATATCCATAAGATACGTACCAACCAAACAAAATCCTAAAGAACATCAATTGTAACAGCACCAACACTCAATATAAACATTCAAATCCACAAAGCCATAAATTACGCAATAGTATAAACAAAGCACACGTGTTCGGTCAATGTCGACACAGTGCATTATGAATCATATACACAAGTAGAGCATTTGCATTCTACCATAAATATTTCTAGTGCACAATTAATGTAATGTTATTTTGTAACCGATAACATTATTTCAAGTGCATCGACAACGATACACTGTATTGATAGATATGTATTTTGTATTTAGTAAATAAGAAATTTCCTTTGTCAATTTCACTATAAAAGAAGAATTTTTTGTTAAATAAAATCAGATTAGTTCTCAACACGATATCAAAGGGTTTATTCTTTTTTTATCCAGCACTGCTTATTTCCTTAGCAATTGCCGCAGTGCGAGTACGTTGCAGTCACTGCAAAGACTCAGCAAAACACTCTTTACTAAGAAAGGTTGTTCTTCCGTTGAGTCCACTACGCGATCCACTTTGTCAGTCACTAAGTAAACTATTCCGTAGATCTCTTTACACAGTACGACGAATCCTTTTACAACCAAGTTATTCGCCTTATTCCGCCCCTATTTGGGCGATCAACTTCGTTACAAGAACATATAAACTCTATTAATTTAATTTTCAATTATTTAAAAAGAGCTAACTTAAAGATTCAATTAGACAAATCAGAATTCTTTAAAAAGGAAACAGAATTCCTTGGACACATAGTTACACAGGACGGTATAAAACCAAACCCTAAAAAATCGAATGTTTGACATATTTTCCCATTCCGAAACTATAAAACAAATTAAGCAATTCCTAGGACTAGGACTGGTTACTATAGGAACTTTATTAAAGACTGGTTACTATAGAAAAATTATTAAAGACTACTCATTGATAGCTAAACCAATGACATTATTTCTAAAATAGGATGATAAAATAAATATTTCAGACACAATATATCAAGACAGTTTCAACACACTTAACACTTGATCCAATATTGGAATTATCCTGGCTTTACTAAGAATTACGCTTACAACAGATGCTAGTAACTACGCGTAAGGTGCAGTACTTTCGCAAGATAATCATCCAATATGTTATGCTAGCCGTACACTCAATGAACATAAAATTAAATACAGTACAATAGAAAAAGAATTATTAGCAATTATCTGGTCAACAAAATATTTCAGACCATATCTTTTCGGACGAAAATCCTTGATCGAAACTGATCATAAACCATTAACTTGACATTCTCAATTAAAGAACCCAATTCGAAACTCGTAAGATGGAGACTAAAATTATCAGAACTTGATTGAAATTAAATATAAAAAAGGAAAACTAAATAAAAACGCAGATGCTCTTTCAAGACTAGAAATAAATCTCAATGAAGAAAATGGAGAAATCGAAAACATTAATATATTTCCAATCACCAAATCTCTTCTAAACATATGTTCGAAACACAATTGTAGACGTGCCTGCCTAAGCACCATCCCTGCTTGATGGGACTAGTTAAACTATGCTGTTGCTTAGGTAACCGTGTTTTTATATGCTGTCGCTTTAGTTGATTGGCGTGTTTGTTAAATTCTGGGTGGACAAAAAAACAGAAAAAGGGCATCGCTGTGTTCTACGTTCCTCGAGCTTTTAAAAAACTAATTTTTACCAAAAAATTCTTAATTTAAAATTATAAATTTTTTATTGAGGAAATAATAAAAATTAATATAAAAAATTAGCAATAGTGCGTTGTTCTTATTTCACCGAAATAAAGAAAGAAGCCGCAGATTGAAAAGGAACGAACGTTAGCTCCACATACCGTGTACGGCAGCGTTTTCTCGATTTCACGAAATATTTTGGAAAGCATATACAGTCCACAAATAAGGTAAGAGTTTCTGAGCCGTCGAAACATGGTCCATCGATGCCGAATTTGAGACCGGAATTAAGTAAATGAATTATATATATAACTAGCTGTTCCCGGGTGCTTTGCTACCTGCACACATGAGCCCCCGGGGTGACGGGAGTACTATAGCCTATAACTTTCCCTCACCTGCCAATAATTTACGTTGAAATTTTTTTAAAAATACGTTTGTAAATCTCATGTTAAAATTTTATCTTTCTCCCCTTCCATCTATACCTATAACTTTCCCCTGCCTGCCAATAATATATCTTAAAAATTTCATAAAATTCAGTTTAAGAATGTGGCTAATATTAACATTTTACATTCCCTGTGTGTAAAATAAAATAACTACTAATCAAACAAATGCAGTTTTCGTGACTCATGTGTATAATATAAAAACAGTTATTTTGTGTAATAACGTTTTTTTACGATTAATTATAAATTTTATTTTTAATTTGGCGTCCTACGATGTATTCTTGCGCGTGTTGTAATAAAACTAAATAAATGTCAAAACTAGCGGTTTTACCACCTACTATCTTGAACACCTATCGGGTTCAAATTTCACAAAACCCCAAATAGCAACGAAGCAAACGTATAGTTAAAATTTTAAGTTCCTAAGATGCTTCGTTACTAAGAAACAGAAAAACCGTTATATCTTGGAAACAGCGCCATCTATCAAGTCGAAATTTCACAAAAACCCAAATAGCAATGAAACAAACCTATGGTTAAAATCTGAAGTTCCTAAGATGCTTCGTTGCTGAGAAACAAAAAAAACATTATATTTTGACAACAGCGCCACTTAGAGAGTTCAAACCAAAACAAAAACCCAAACCGCTAAAATCCTAATCTATGGTGAAAATTTCCTGCTTCCTGCGATGTCTGGTTCCGGAGAAAGGCAATCTCAAACAATACACACACCATTTTTATATATTAGAATAGGGTGTCCATATTTGTGTTGAGAAAAAACAGGACATATTAAAAAAAAAACATGAAATAATAATTTCCCCTTCGAAATACTCGCAAATACTCCTTTATCCAAAAAAAAAGGTCCATTCGTTTCACTCATATAATTTTTCTGTGTCACCACGGAAATTCTTTCATTTATATTACTCATATATCCTTCCTATATGTTGAGCAAAACGAATCGAAGCCAAAATAAGAGATAACACCGTCTACCGTACGGCAGTTTTCCATATTGAATCTCTTTAAGACTCGTTCAGTATAAAGTTCCTGAATAACATGAAAAGACCCATTCGTATTTCGGTTTATTTTAAGACCTAAGAAACAATCAGCATCTAAAAGAGTTATTTCAAAATAAGAGATAACACCGTCTACCGTACGGCAGTTTTCCATATTGAATCTCTTTAAGACTCGTTCAGTATAAAGTTCCTGACTAACATGAAAAGACCCATTCGTATTTCGGTTTATTTCAAGACCTAAGAAATAATCAGCATCTAAAAGAGTTATTTCAAACTTATTTTGTAGGAATTTAATCAGCCGCATAGCGCATTCTTTTTTCTCAGCAGCTATTAGGCCGTCGTCTATATAAATCGCTAGAATGATTTTCCTTCTTTGCCATCTTTGACAAAAACGCATGAATCCATTTTACTCGGTACTAACGAAAATTCCTTGAAAACGCTGGTAAGTTTGCTATTCTAACATCTGGAAGCTTGTTTTAAGCCATACAAGCTTTTCCGAAGCCTGCATACCTTTCCAGATCTATCGTCGTACCCCTGTGGTTGCCGCATATAGATTTCTTCATGCAAATCTCCATTCAAAAACGCAGTCTTTACATCAAATTGAGTAAGATGTAAATTTCACTAGCTGTAATAGCCAGTATCGAACGAATAGATGCAAATTTTGCCACTGGACTGAAAGTCTGCACATAGTCTTGTCCATATTCTTGGGTAAAACCTCTGACAACTAACCTTGCTTTGAATTTTTCTTGATTGGTTTTGCCCATGTTCTTCAGTTTGAAAACCCACTTGTTGTCTTATAGCTCTGAGGCTCACCGTCTGCAAAAAATGCATGTTTTTCAATTAAATTGTACATACCAACACCTTGCTTAGTCGTTTTGCTACGGAGTCTCTGTTTCAATGGTACTTCTTTTTCTGCTTCGCTGAACTTATGTATCTCTGTATCGTCGATGTCAATTGAGCCATCTGACAACTGCTCTCCATCAGTTTCTTGTATATTTTCAGCATACTCTTTGTTGTTATCGCTGACATGAGACAATTTATTTTCATTTATTTGAATGACTGTAGATTCTGAGACTTTTTTGCTAGAAAAATGATGATCGGTTTCCACAAAAGCAACATCTCGCGAAATTTTAACTGTATTTAGAGAAGGCACCCAAATTATGAAGCCTTTAGTTGTTTCTGAATAGCCCACAAAAATTCCTTTATTGGCTTTTCTGTCCCACTTACGACGCTGTTGTTTGGGAATGTGAATGAATGCTTCTAAACCGAAAACCCTTAAATGTTTTGGATTAAATCGATACCCAGTCCATAATTCAAAAGGTGTTTTTTCCTTAACTGAGCTAGTGCCGGTTCTATTTAAAATGAAAACTGCTGTGTTTACTGCTTCTGCTCAAATTTTTTGCCTGAAGCATTGTTCGAGCTGCTTCGACCACCGTCCTGTTTTCTCTTTCGACACTGCCGTTTTGTTCAGGCGTATAAGGTACTGTCGTTTGATGACGAACACAATGTTTTTCAAGAAGAGATTTGACAGCATCATTCACAAATTCAAGGCCATTATCAGTACGTAGTGTCTGCACAGGAGGTCTGCCTTCACTCTTGGCTAATTGTAAAAACTTTTCAATCATCGAGCATATTTCTGATTTTTGCTTGACAAAGTAAACAGCTCTAAAATGAGAAAAGTGGTCTTTAAAAATCAGAAAATACCTGCACCCTCCAATTGATGGTTCCTCCATCGGACCGCATACATCAGCGTGCACAATCTCTCCAGTTCTAAGTGCTCGAAAATCACTTTTCGGAAATGGCAATTTGTGCTGCTTTCCAAAACAGCATGCACCACATAAGAAATCCTCGCCTCTTTTGTAAACTATGTCTTCTTTGTTGAGGAATGAACGCACATGAGTCTGATTTTGATGGGCTAATCTTTCATGCCAAAGTTTCAGTTCTTCTACTCGAGTCTCTGCTAAATTCGCTAAAGCCTTCTTATTGTTTACTACTTTGAAAAGCATGCGAAACAGTTGATTGTGTTGCTTTCCCACTGCCACAGTTTCTCGACTTTCCTTTTTAGCAAAAAAACACTCTTCTTTGTCTAGTGCTCGACTTTGTGAGAATAAATTCACGGAGATTTGTGGAACAAATAAAACATTTGACAAGTATTTATTTTTCCAATTTTTCCCATTAAAGGCCAAAATGTTTATATCTCCAACTCCAAGCGCTGGTATTATTTTACCGCTGCCGATTTTAATGTCGGATGGTTCGGTAAATTGACGGTAGCTGTCAAACCACTCTTTGTTGTGTGTCATGTGGTCACTGGCACCGCTCTCTAAATACCAATTGTCATCAATATCTCCTTAATCATATATGCATTGCTTAAGTTTTCATCTATCGCACTCTTACACTCACTTATATGTTTGGCTGTAAGAGCTTCACCTCTTTGCATTTCGTTTTTATATGCATTTTTATATTGATTAGAATGAAATGGTTTCGGCACTACCGATGTACAATCTCTTCGCCAATGCCCAAATTTATTGCAAGCGAAACATTTTCCTGGTTTAAAAAACCGTTTTTGCTGCTTTTGGTTTTTTTGTTTCGCCACTAAAGCAACTCTTTGTTGTTATCGCTGACATGAGACAATTTATTTTCATTTATTTGAATGACTGTAGATTCTGAGACTTTTTTGCTAGAAAAATGATGATCGGTTTCCACAAAAGCAACATCTCGCGAAATTTTAACTGTATTTAGAGAAGGCACCCAAATTATGAAGCCTTTAGTTGTTTCTGAATAGCCCACAAAAATTCCTTTATTGGCTTTTCTGTCCCACTTACGACGCTGTTGTTTGGGAATGTGAATGAATGCTTCTAAACCGAAAACCCTTAAATGCTTTGGATTAAATCGATGCCCAGTCCATAATTCAAAAGGTGTTTTTTCCTTAACTGAGCTAGTGCCGGTTCTATTTAAAATGAAAACTGCTGTGTTTACTGCTTCTGCTCAAATTTTTTGCCTGAAGCATTGTTCGAGCTGCTTCGACCACCGTCCTGTTTTCTCTTTCGACACTGCCGTTTTGTTCAGGCGTATAAGGTACTGTCGTTTGATGACGAACACAATGTTTTTCAAGAAGAGATTTGACAGCATCATTCACAAATTCAAGGCCATTATCAGTACGTAGTGTCTGCACAGGAGGTCTGCCTTCACTCTTGGCTAATTGTAAAAACTTTTCAATCATCGAGCATATTTCTGATTTTTGCTTGACAAAGTAAACAGCTCTAAAATGAGAAAAGTGGTCTTTAAAAATCAGAAAATACCTGCACCCTCCAATTGATGGTTCCTCCATCGGACCGCATACATCAGCGTGCACAATCTCTCCAGTTCTAAGTGCTCGAAAATCACTTTTCGGAAATGGCAATTTGTGCTGCTTTCCAAAACAGCATGCACCACATAAGAAATCCTCGCCTCTTTTGTAAACTATGTCTTCTTTGTTGAGGAATGAACGCACATGAGTCTGATTTTGATGGGCTAATCTTTCATGCCAAAGTTTCAGTTCTTCTACTCGAGTCTCTGCTAAATTCGCTAAAGCCTTCTTATTGTTTACTACTTTGAAAAGCATGCGAAACAGTTGATTGTGTTGCTTTCCCACTGCCACAGTTTCTCGACTTTCCTTTTTAGCAAAAAAACACTCTTCTTTGTCTAGTGCTCGACTTTGTGAGAATAAATTCACGGAGATTTGTGGAACAAATAAAACATTTGACAAGTATTTATTTTTCCAATTTTTCCCATTAAAGGCCAAAATGTTTATATCTCCAACTCCAAGCGCTGGTATTATTTTACCGCTGCCGATTTTAATGTCGGATGGTTCGGTAAATTGACGGTAGCTGTCAAACCACTCTTTGTTGTGTGTCATGTGGTCACTGGCACCGCTGTCTAAATACCAATTGTCATCAATATCTCCTTAATCATATATGCATTGCTTAAGTTTTCATCTATCGCACTCTTACACTCACTTATATGTTTGGCTGTAAGAGCTTCACCTCTTTGCATTTCGTTTTTATATGCATTTTTATATTGATTAGAATGAAATGGTTTCGGCACTACCGATGTACAATCTCTTCGCCAATGCCCAAATTTATTGCAAGCGAAACATTTTCCTGGTTTAAAAAACCGTTTTTGCTGCTTTTGGTTTTTTTGTTTCGCCACTAAAGCAACTGTTTCTGAAACGTTTTTTGAATGCAAATGCATACGTACCTCTTCTGTTACTAAGCGCGATGTGAGATTTTTAAGTGTTTGCTGGTCTGTTGGTGCCGATTCCCATGCAGAAAAGAAATGACTGAATGTTTCAGGAAGAGTCATTAGAATTTTTGTGATCACCATACTTTGTGATACTTCTTCCCCTACATCTCTAAGCTGTCGGACTATATTTTCTAGCTTTGAAATATGAGTTGCAACATCATCGGATGGATCCATAGAAAAGCTATAGAATTTTTGTTGCAACATATGCTTGATCGATTTTGAGCTCTGTTCATATACCGCTTTAAGTTTCGTCCACATTTGTTCAGCCGTGGTACAGTTTACAACGTGTCGTAGTGGTGTACCACCAATGCTGGTTACAATGATCTTTTGCGCCTTGCTGTCTGCCTTAATCCAATTATTCAGGCGAGTATCAAACACTACCTGATTATCACTTTCTGCCTTTACCGGTTGTGAATTTACACCATTTATGTGTTCAAACAGCCCTGACGCCTTTAGCAAAATTGCTACTTGAAATTTCCAAACCGAATATTGCTCAGAATTTCGGAGCTTTTTTATTTTCAAGAATTCGGTTTCCATTTTAATACTGTTAACGCGCACAATATTATTTAATTTAAAAAAACGAACTTGCGTACAAAAAAGGCTAACCAACAATCTAAAAAATCAAATCTCGTGTACTGGGCCCATAACCTGTTGAGCAAAACGAATCGAAGCCAAAATAAGAGATAACACCGTCTCCGAGCGTGATTGAAACAGAACAGACCTTATTAAGAAAGAAATTACATGACAGTGTTTAGTGCGAGTTCATTTGTAAATGTTGCCATTGTGCAATTACAATATTATTCAAACCTTTTTTAACAATATATATTATATTATATTATATTATATTATCTTATATTTATTTAATTTATATATTTATATCATATATATATTTTAGTATATTATCTTATATTTATTTAATTTATATAAAATTTTTCAGAAGCCTGAGGCCCCGTGGTGGGGGCCGAACACGCGTTATAGGCTACCAATTTTAACCCAACACGGGTTCCAGCCTGCCAAAATCTCGCGTGGCATGGCTTCGCTCTCTTTCCCTATTCATAGGATATAATAACCTATTTATTTAATTATTTTTATCTATATATATAAAAATGAATGTTTGTCTCTATGTCCTTTATAAAATCGTAAACTATGCATTTGATCATGTGATGATCTTTAGCAAAGTTGTTGTGCATGAGCCCACGAAGGTTTCTGAGTTGGTACGATTAACTTTCGACTGATGGCGCCACTGTCATTCCAATGAATTTCATATATTGCCGTGACAGTTCATTCTGATTTGAATTCAAACGAAAACAGCGAACGAATGATGACGTTTCGCCTGTTGGGTGACATAAGAATTTATGTAAATTGTGAAATTCCCGCTAGGTGGCGCTGGTGTCGTTTTTTTTTCCCGAAAATTCTTATTTATGAAACGATTTGGCTCAAATTCACACCATATAATATTTAAATAAAAAGAATGTCGTTGACAAAATTTGGACGCGAAAGTTGGCGCTGGGGTGGCAAATAGAGTTTTCCCCTTTATATGATCTTCATATAAAGAATGCTAATAAGAAAAAAAAAAATAAAATTAATCAGAAAGATGTCGCTTGAATCTGTTCAATTAAAATTTTAAAGAATTTTTTAGTAGCGGTTGTGTACTTTCAATAAATAATACAATAATACGCCCATCTATGATTATTGATTTTACATTTTTAATAATTTTACATTCAAATAGAACGCGTAGTCTTTTTATTCGAATTAAACGCAGGGTGTGCGTTTTAATTGTTTACAACGCTCAAGCGTTATTTTCGGGGTAAAGCTAGTATTAGTAAAAGTAGAAAATAGGAGAAAAAACCAAAGTCCATACAAAGGATCATATACAGTAGTAGATAAGAAAGGTGTAAATACTAGTATAAACCAAAACGGCATAATAACCGTACTAAATAATAATCAATTAAAATTGCACAAACCTAGACTAAGCTAACTACCAATTTACATAATTAATATTATCACATTTCTATACTATTATTACATATTTTTGAAAATACCATACAAAAATTACAAAAATCAAAGGGTAAGGGTGTAGTGTATATCCATAAGACACAAACCAACCAATATCCATAAGATACGTACCAACCAAACAAAATCCTAAAGAACATCAATTGTAACAGCACCAACACTCAATATAAACATTCAAATCCACAAAGCCATAAATTACGCAATAGTATAAACAAAGCACACGTGTTCGGTCAATGTCGACACAGTGCATTATGAATCATATACACAAGTAGAGCATTTGCATTCTACCATAAATATTTCTAGTGCACCATTAATGAGCACACTATTTTGTAACCGATAACATTATTTCAAGTGCATCGACAACGATACACTGTATTGATAGATATGTATTTTGTATTTAGTAAATAAGAAATTTCCTTTGTCAATTTCACTATAAAAGAAGAATTTTTTGTTAAATAAAATCAGATTAGTTCTCAACACGATATCAAAGGGTTTATTCTTTTTTTATCCAGCACTGCTTATTTCCTTAGCAATTGCCGCAGTGCGAGTACGTTGCAGTCACTGCAAAGACTCAGCAAAACACTCTTTACTAAGAAAGGTTGTTCTTCCGTTGATTCCACTACGCGATCCACTTTGTCAGTCACTAAGTAAACTATTCCGTAGATCTCTTTACACAGTACGACGAATCCTTTTACAACCAAGTTATTCGCCTTATTCCGCCCCTATTTGGGCGATCAACTTCGTTACAAGAATATATTAACTCTATTAATTTAATTTTCAATTATTTAAAAAGAGCTAACTTAAAGATTCAATTAGACAAATCAGAATTCTTTAAAAAGGAAACAGAATTCCTTGGACACATAGTTACACAGGACGGTATAAAACCAAACCCTAAAAAATCGAATGTTTGACATATTTTCCCATTCCGAAACTATAAAACAAATTAAGCAATTCCTAGGACTAGGACTGGTTACTATAGGAACTTTATTAAAGACTGGTTACTATAGAAAAATTATTAAAGACTACTCATTGATAGCTAAACCAATGACATTATTTCTAAAATAGGATGATAAAATAAATATTTCAGACACAATATATCAAGACAGTTTCAACACACTTAACACTTGATCCAATATTGGAATTATCCTGGCTTTACTAAGAATTACGCTTACAACAGATGCTAGTAACTACGCGTAAGGTGCAGTACTTTCGCAAGATAATCATCCAATATGTTATGCTAGCCGTACACTCAATGAACATAAAATTAAATACAGTACAATAGAAAAAGAATTATTAGCAATTATCTGGTCAACAAAATATTTCAGACCATATCTTTTCGGACGAAAATCCTTGATCGAAACTGATCATAAACCATTAACTTGACATTCTCAATTAAAGAACCCAATTCGAAACTCGTAAGATGGAGACTAAAATTATCAGAACTTGATTGAAATTAAATATAAAAAAGGAAAACTAAATAAAAACGCAGATGCTCTTTCAAGACTAGAAATAAATCTCAATGAAGAAAATGGAGAAATCGAAAACAATAATATATTTCCAATCACCAAATCTCTTCTAAACATATGTTCGAAACACAATTGTAGACGTGCCTGCCTAAGCACCATCCCTGCTTGATGGGACTAGTTAAACTATGCTGTTGCTTAGGTAACCGTGTTGTTATATGCTGTCGCTTTGGTTGATTGGCGTGTTTGTTAAATTCTGGGTGGACAAAAAAACAGAAAAAGGGCATCGCTGTGTTCTACGTTCCTCGAGCTTTTAAAAAACTAATTTTTACCAAAAAATTCTTAATTTAAAATTATAAATTTTTTATTGAGGAAATAATAAAAATTAATATAAAAAATTAGCAATAGTGCGTTGTTCTTATTTCACCGAAATAAAGAAAGAAGCCGCAGATTGAAAAGGAACGAACGTTAGCTCCACATACCGTGTACGGCAGCGTTTTCTCGATTTCACGAAATATTTTGGAAAGCATATACAGTCCACAAATAAGGTAAGAGTTTCTGAGCCGTCGAAACATGGTCCATCGATGCCGAATTTGAGACCGGAATTAAGTAAATGAATTATATATATAACTAGCTGTTCCCGGGCGCTTTGCTACCTGCACACATGAACCCCCGGGGTGACTGGAGTACTATAGCCTATAACTTTCCCTCACCTGCCAATAATTTACGTTGAAATTTTTTTAAAAATACGTTTGTAAATCTCATGTTAAAATTTTATCTTTCTCCCCTTCCATCTATACCTATAACTTTCCCCTGCCTGCCAATAATATATCTTAAAAATTTCATAAAATTCAGTTTAAGAATGTGGCTAATATTAACATTTTACATTCCCTGTGTGTAAAATAAAATAACTACTAATCAAACAAATGCAGTTTTCGTGACTCATGTGTATAATATAAAAACAGTTATTTTGTGTAATAACGTTTTTTTACGATTAATTATAAATTTTATTTTTAATTTGGCGTCCTACGATGTATTCTTGCGCGTGTTGTAATGAAACTAAATAAATGTCAGAACTAGCGGTTTTACCACCTACTATCTTGAAAACAGCGCCACCTATCGGGTCCAAATTTCACAAAAACCCAAATAGCAACGAAGCAAACGTATAGTTAAAATTTTAAGTTCCTAAGATGCTTCGTTACTAAGAAACAGAAAAACCGTTATATCTTGGAAACAGCGCCATCTATCAAGTCGAAATTTCACAAAAACCCAAATAGCAATGAAACAAACCTATGGTTTAAATCTGAAGTTCCTAAGATGCTTCGTTGCTGAGAAACAAAAAAACCATTATATTTTGACAACAGCGCCACTTAGAGAGTTCAAACCAAAACAAAAACCCAAACCGCTAAAATCCTAATCTATGGTGAAAATTTCCTGCTTCCTGCGATGTCTGGTTCCGGAGAAAGGCAATCTCAAACAATACACACACCATTTTTATATATTAGAATAGGGTGTCCATATTTGTTTTGAGAAAAAACAGGACATATTAAAAAAAAAAACATGAAATAATAATTTCCCCTTCGAAATACTCGCAAATACTCCTTTATCCAAAAAAAAGGTCCATTCGTTTCACTCATATAATTTTTCTGTGTCACCACGGAAATTCTTTCATTTATATTACTCATATATCCTTCCTATATGTTGAGCAAAACGAATCGAAGCCAAAATAAGAGATAACACCGTTTACCGTACGGCAGTTTTCCATATTGAATCTCTTTAAGACTCGTTCAGTATAAAGTATATATGACTAACGTGAAAAGACCCATTCGTATTTCGGTTTATTTCAAGACCTAAGAAACAATCAGCATCTAAAAGAGTTATTTCAAAATAAGAGATAACACCGTCTACCGTACGGCAGTTTTCCATATTGAATCTCTTTAAGACTCGTTCAGTATAAAGTTCCTGACTAACATGAAAAGACCCATTCGCATTTCGGTTTATTTCAAGACCTAAGAAACAATCAGCATCTAAAAGAGTTATTTCAAAATAAGAGATAACACCGTCTACCGTACGGCAGTTTTCCATATTGAATCTCTTTAAGACTCGTTCAGTATAAAGTTCCTGACTAACATGAAAAGACCCATTCGTATTTCGGTTTATTTCAAGACCTAAGAAATAATCAGCATCTAAAAGAGTTATTTCAAACTTATTTTGTAGGAATTAAATCAGCCGCATAGCGCATTCTTTTTTCTCAGCAGCTATTAGGCCGTCGTCTATATAAATCGCTAGAATGATTTTCCTTCTTTGCCATCTTTTACAAAAACGCATGAATCCATTTTACTCGGTACTAACGAAAATTCCTTGAAAACGCTGGTAAGTTTGCTATTCTAACATCTGGAAGCTTGTTTTAAGCCATACAAGCTTTTCCGAAGCCTGCATACCTTTCCAGATCTATCGTCGTACCCCTGTGGTTGCCGCATATAGATTTCTTCATGCAAATCTCCATTCAAAAACGCAGTCTTTACATCAAATTGAGTAAGATGTAAATTTCACTAGCTGTAATAGCCAGTATCGAACGAATAGATGCAAATTTTGCCACTGGACTGAAAGTCTGCACATAGTCTTGTCCATATTCTTGGGTAAAACCTCTGACAACTAACCTTGCTTTGAATTTTTCTTGATTGGTTTTGCCCATGTTCTTCAGTTTGAAAACCCACTTGTTGTCTTATAGCTCTGAGGCTCACCGTCTGCAAAAAATGCATGTTTTTCAATTAAATTGTACATACCAACACCTTGCTTAGTCGTTTTGCTACGGAGTCTCTGTTTCAATGGTACTTCTTTTTCTGCTTCGCTGAACTTATGTATCTCTGTATCGTCGATGTCAATTGAGCCATCTGACAACTGCTCTCCATCAGTTTCGTGTATATTTTCAGCATACTCTTTATTGTTATCGCTGCCATGAGACAATTTATTTTCATTTATTTGAATGACTGTAGATTCTGAGACTTTTTTGCTAGAAAAATGATGATCGGTTTCCACAAAAGCAACATCTCGCGAAATTTTAACTGTATTTAGAGAAGGCACCCAAATTATGAAGCCTTTAGTTGTTTCTGAATAGCCCCCAAAAATTCCTTTATTGGCTTTTCTGTCCCACTTACGACGCTGTTGTTTGGGAATGTGAATGAATGCTTCTAAACCGAAAACCCTTAAATGCTTTGGATTAAATCGATGCCCAGTCCATAATTCAAAAGGTGTTTTTTCCTTAACTGAGCTAGTGCCGGTTCTATTTAAAATGAAAACTGCTGTGTTTACTGCTTCTGCTCAAATTTTTTGCCTGAAGCATTGTTCGAGCTGCTTCGACCACCGTCCTGTTTTCTCTTTCGACACTGCCGTTTTGTTCAGGCGTATAAGGTACTGTCGTTTGATGACGAACACAATGTTTTTCAAGAAGAGATTTGACAGCATCATTCACAAATTCAAGGCCATTATCAGTACGTAGTGTCTGCACAGGAGGTCTGCCTTCACTCTTGGCTAATTGTAAAAACTTTTCAATCATCGAGCATATTTCTGATTTTTGCTTGACAAAGTAAACAGCTCTAAAATGAGAAAAGTGGTCTTTAAAAATCAGAAAATACCTGCACCCTCCAATTGATGGTTCCTCCATCGGACCGCATACATCTGCGTGCACAATCTCTCCAGTTCTAAGTGCTCGAAAATCACTTTTCGGAAATGGCAATTTGTGCTGCTTTCTAAAACAGCATGCACCACATAAGAAATCCTCGCCTCTTTTGTAAACTATGTCTTCTTTGTTGAGGAATGAACGCACATTAGTCTGATTTTGATGGGCTAATCTTTCATGCAAAAGTTTCAGTTCTTCTACTCGAGTCTCTGCTAAATTTGCTAAAGCCGTCTTATTGTTTACTACTTTGAAAATTGACGGTAGCTGTCAAACCACTCTTTGTTGTGTGTCATGTGGTCACTGGCACCGCTGTCTAAATACCAATTGTCATCAATATCTCCTTAATCATATATGAATTGCTTATGTTTTCATCTATCGCACTCTTACACTCACTTATATGTTTGGCTGTAAGAGCTTCACCTCTTTGCATTTCGTTTTTATATGCATTTTTATATTGATTAGAATGAAATGGTTTCGGCACTACCGATGTACAATCTCTTCGCCAATGCCCAAATTTATTGCAAGCGAAACATTTTCCTGGTTTAAAAAACCGTTTTTGCTGCTTTCGCCACTAAAGCAACTGTTTCTGAAACGTTTTTTGAATGCAAATGCATACGTACCTCTTCTGTTACTAAGCGCGATGTGAGATTTTTTAAGTGTTTGCTGGTCTGTTGGTGCCGATTCCCATGCAGAAAAGAAATTACTGAATGTTTCAGGAAGAGTCATTAGAATTTTTGTGATCACCATACTTTGTGATACTTCTTCCCCTACATCTCTAAGCTGTCGGACTATATTTTCTAGCTTTGAAATATGAGTTGCAACATCATCGGATGGATACATAGAAAAGCTATAGAATTTTTGTTGCAACATATGCTTGTTCGATTTTGAGCTCTGTTCATATACCGCTTTAAGTTTCGTCCACATTTGTTCAGCCGTGGTACAGTTTACAACGTGTCGTAGTGGTGTACCACCAATGCTGGTTACAATGATCTTTTGCGCCTTGCTGTCTGCCTTAATCCAATTATTCAGGCGAGTATCAAACACTACCTGATTATCACTTTCTGCCTTTACCGGTTGTGAATTTACACCATTTATGTGTTCAAACAGCCCTGACGCCTTTAGCAAAATTGCTACTTGAAATTTCCAAACCGAATATTGCTCAGAATTTCGGAGCTTTTTTATTTTCAAGAATTCGGTTTCCATTTTAATACTGTTAACGCGCACAATATTATTTAATTTAAAAAAACGAACTTGCGTACAAAAAAGGCTAACCAACAATCTAAAAAATCAAATCTCGTGTACTGGGCCCATAACCTGTTGAGCAAAACGAATCGAAGCCAAAATAAGAGATAACACCGTCTCCGAGCGTGATTGAAACAGAACAGACCTTATTAAGAAAGAAATTACATGACAGTGTTTAGTGCGAGTTCATTTGTAAATGTTGCCATTGTGCAATTACAATATTATTCAAACCTTTTTTAACAATATATATTATATTATATTATATTATCTTATATTTATTTAATTTATATAACGGGTGTTTTTTTAAGAGGTTGCCGATTTTTTTTTTGAATAAAACACATATAAAATTATGAAATGACCAAAATTTTTTTTTATTTGGTAGATAATTTTTTGGCATTTAACATTTAAACACAATTTCTGGCATATGGCTACCACGACTATTTTTCACAAATGTCATTCTGGAGGTCCAATTTTCCAGCACTTTTTCAAGCATTTGAGGGCGTATGTCAGCAATGACACGTTGAATATTGGTTTCCAAAGCGTCAATCGATTGAGGTTTATCCACATAAACCAATGACTTCACGTATCCCCACAAAAAGTAATCGAGTGGCGTCAAATCGCACGAACGCGGAGGCCAATTCACCGGACCATTTCTCGAAATAATGTTGTCGTTGAAAGTTTCTTTCAATAAGTCGATTGTTTCACGTGCTGTATGGCAAGTGGCACCATCTTGTTGAAACCACATTTCATCCATATCCATATCTTCAAGATTTGACAACAAAAACTCATTTAACATGGTTCTGTATCGATTTCCATTCACGATAACGCGTCGTCCTTCCTCATTTTTAAAGAAATATGGACCGATGATCCCACCAGCCCATAGACCGCACCAAACAGTACATTTATCAGGATGCATTGGTAATTCTTGAACGGCGTGTGGATTATCTTTGCTCCAAATGCGACAATTTTGTTTGTTGACGTATCCATTTAACAAAAAATGCGCCTCATCACTGAAGAGAATTTTACGGTAAAAAAATGGATCTTCGTTCAATTGATTTAACGACCAATCACTGAATTCACGGCGCAAACGATGGTCGTGTGGCTTTAATTCTTGCACCAATTGAATTTTGTATGGCACCAAACCCAAATCTTTACGTAAAATTTTCCATAAAGTCGATGGACAAAGTCCAATTTGCTGAGCACGACGACGAATCGATAAATTGTCGTTTTCTTCGACACTGGCCTCAACGACAGCAATATTTTCTTCTGTACGAACTCTTCTCATTCTTGTCGGTGGCTTGGCATCCAAAAGAGTGAATGTAGACCGAAATTTGGTAATTACGTTCTTTATGGTGGTCTCTGACGGACGATTATGTGCACCATAAAATTCACGAAGTGCTCTATAAACATTTTTAATTGAACACTGATTTTGAAAATAAATTTCCACGATTTGAAAACGTTGTTCTGGAGTTAACCTATTCATAATGATTTGCCAAACAATACTGAGTAGAAATGCCACTTTGAGCTGTCAAAACAACTGTCATAAAATAAAACGACATCTATCGGAAAAACAAACCTCCTAAAAAAACACCCTTTATTTATATCATATATATATTTTAGTATATTATCTTATATTTATTTAATTTATATAAAATTTTTCAGAAGCCTGAGGCACCGTGGTGGGGGCCGAACACGCGTTATAGGCTACCAATTTTAACCCAACACGGGTTCCAGCCTGCCAAAATCTCGCGTGGCATGGCTTCGCTCTCTTTCCCTATTCATAGGATATAATAACCTATTTATTTAATCATTTTTATCTATATATATAAAAATGAATGTTTGTCTCTATGTCCTTTATAGAATCGTAAACTATGCATTTGATCATGTGATGATCTTTAGCAAAGTTGTTGTGCATGAGCCCACGAAGGTTTCTGAGTTGGTACGATTAAATTTCGACAGATGGCGCCACTGTCATTCCAATGAATTTCATATATTGCCGTGACAGTTCATGCTGATTTGAATTCAAACGAAAACAGCGAACGAATGATGACGTTTCGCCTGTTGGGTGACATAAGAATTTATATAAATTGTGAAATTCCCGCTAGGTGGCGCTGGTGTCGTTTTTTCCCGAAAATTCTTATTTATGAAACGATTTGGCTCAAATTCACACCATATAATTTTTAAATAAAAAGAATGTCGTTGACAAAATTTGGACGCGAAAGGTGGCGCTGGGGTGGCAAATATAGTTTTCCCCTTTATATGATCTTCATATAAAGAATATTCATTTTTTGCCTGTATTAGTTAGTGGGCTGTCAGTGTGCGTGGCGTCAGTGGGCGTGGCGTCAGTGGGCGGGAGGTCGTGGGAGGGGTTCAGTGGGATGGACAGCCGGGAAACGCCGGGTATTTCTGCTAGTTTTTATATATATTTTATTAATAGATTTGTTGTTTTGGGAGTTCCGGGTGTCGATACGACGGTCTGCCAGGTTGCTCGGTGATAAACTCCACCGGTCATCCAGAGGGGACCTTATCAAACCTCTGAAACTTTTAACAAAACCTCCCAGGGTCGAGAGGGTGTTGACCTAGGTCTCACCAACTTGCACACCTGGGGCTGCTGGTCACATCGACGCGAAAACCGGTCGATGTTGTAGGGAGCTGTCAGGCACTCGAGGACTCATTACACAAAAAATATGCCGGGCAGCTCGAGAAGCATTTAAGTGTCTATTCACACTTTAGGATTCATGATTTATTTTGAGACTAATGATTTTTCTTAAATCAATAAGAGTTTCTCTTATGTTGCAGTAACATTTTTTATTTTTTCTCACGATTATTTAGTATATAAGCAACTGCATTTGTAAAATAAATTTAGTTGTAATATAGCATTCAAGACCAAACGTCTTTTATTTCTTCGCGGATTGAACTCGGTTAAAGTGCCGTTGTTCAACCAAAACAATTTGTAACGCTACAGTCTAACTCGGTTTATGTGCCGTTGTTAGGACACAACAATTTTTAATTCTTCGAAGATCTTCTGGTTTATGTGCCAGAAGATTCAGTAATATCAAACGAGATATTTTACATTGGTGACCCCGACGTGATCATGACCTGATTATGACAGACTTAGACAATTTAGCCGAGCTGTAATCCGCTGCTGGCGAAGAAGTGCAGCGAATAATATCCAACTATCGGAAGGATTCAATGACTCGGAAAGATGCACCTTATTATGCTGAAAGAATCGTCGTCTTCACAATGCTTGGGCTAAATTCGAGGAGTTAGACTCGAAGATACGAGGACTTCCTGGAGTGGATTTAGCGCATGCGTACTTCACGGAAGACTATTATCATAAGATAAAGACAGCATACGAACAGCATGTAACTTATTTTCTGGCAAAGGCACAAGAGTTGCATGCCACAACAGATAAACAAGACGCCACTAGCGGAGCAGGCAGATCCGCCGACTCACAAACACGCAATCAAGGTGGGACACAACCCAAGGACAAGAAGTTTACTCCAGATAATCCTACCGACGACGCCATCCATAAGGCAATAAGAGGCCAACGACGAAGAGTTGCAAGCCTTCGCAGATTACTAAACAGCATCTCCGACAAACCAGGCTCCAAATCGTTGTATCAGTTCCTCTTAACTGCCATTACGAAACAATGGAACGAAATCCAAGAGTATGATCGGACAATATGGGAATTGTCGGATGATCTAGTTACTGCAGGGTACGACAGTCAAGGTTACTGTAATGTAAGGTTAGCTCGTAGGATGTTGGTGAGACGGCAGGATTGCCATGTAATGATTACTGATTCGCTGTGAGAGTATTATGATATTGCAGTCAAGTAAAAGTATGAAAGTGTAATTGCCAAGCAGTAAACTGCACTCAGCTTGCTTTGCAGTCAGGACCAATAGTTCCAGCAAGGCGTGTAGAAAGAAAAAGATACGTTCGGTTAGAAAGTATAATTAACTCTGTTTTTATTTGGTAAAAATCTACTTCTTTTATAGTAAATTTAACAATGTAATTTCTTATCTACGAATAGAAAATATGTATCTAATAATGCAGTGCATCGTCATCGATGCACTTGAAATAGTTTTGTTATTTACAATAGTGTGCTCATTATTGATGCACTTGAAATACTTATGCTAGAGTAGGGCACGATGCAAATGCTCTACTTGTCGTGTGTGATTCATAGTGCACCATGTCGGTGTTTGCCGAACACGACCTTGAGGTTGAAGTTCAACACCGCCTTATTTTGCTATCAACAAGGTTGGAGAAGCTTCTAATCCTGAACCAGAATACTACATGAGATCAACAAGGCTTCAACCAGGCATTACCAATGCCATCACTACCGAAGCTCACCCTCCCCAAATTTGACGGGGACTATCTAAAGTAGCGCCAATTTCACGATCTGTTTTTGGAGTTGGTCCACAAACAACAAATAACAAATTGTCAAAAGATGTGGTATTTGAAAGCCAACTTGACCGGTGAAGCAGAACGACTTGTGAGGCACTTTTCATCATCACAAGAAAACTACAACGCCGCTTGGCAAACACTTCAAGAACGCTACAACAACAAAAGAGTTCTTGTTGCTACGTGGATCAACAGGCTTATGTCGCAGCCAAGTCATGCCAACGGCAACTCATCCGTAGCCAACCTTAAGACATTGCATGACATCACCAAGGAGTGCCTATTAGGAAAACAAAACCTAGGAGTTAGTACAGATGGATGGGACCCATTGTTAATCCACTTACTAATCAAAAAACTGGATCGTTTCACACATATTCTTTTTGAACAGTCTTTATCAAATCCAAGGGAGACTCCTGTCATCGATCAATTCTTAAGGTTCATTGAAAAACTTTTCCAGTCGTTAGAGGCGTTGGGAACAAACACTGCAGGCCCTAGATCAGCAACATCAGTTGTTTCAACAAGTAAGCAAGATACCTGCATCGCATGCAAACAAAGGCATACTACTGCAATGCCTTCTAGAAGTTGAGTCAACTTGAGCGTCTCAATTTTGTGAAAAGAAACAACCTCTGCATCAATTGCCTGCAATCTGGGCATAGGTCGGCTAGATGTTCTGCTCGGAGCTGTTTCAAGTGTAACCAAAAGCATCACACCATGTTACACCTACAGTAAGATTATAAACATAAAGGAGAAAGATAATTCAGTGACATTAGCAGCTTGTGATGACCAAAAGAACCGCAGTTATACACTCTTGGACACCGCAATAGTAAAATTGGTAACCAATGAATGGAACGAACTTGAATTCCGTGCTCTTTTAGACTTTGGATCTCAAGTGAACATAATAACGGAGGGAACTATCAAACGTCTTAAGGCGGCCACAAGCTTCGACAAGATGGTCATTCAAGGAATTGGACAAGGGAAGCGAGAATCAACTCGAAGAATAAACATTAAGCCACTCTCCAAACTGAACGGATTCGACACAAGGTTGGAAGCCTTTATCCTACCTCTACCTCAAATCGTTCCGCCACAACCATCAAAGAATTGACAAATGGCCCATTCCCAAAAATATCAAGCTTGCGGACCCACAGTTTAACGCACCAGGAAAAATTGACCTATTATTGGGAGCGGAATTCTATTCGCAACTAATGTCAATTGGTCAGATTAAACTAGCTGACAATCTACCTACGCTACAAAATACAGTTTTTGGATGTATAGTCATGGGTAGGGCTGGAAATGATCGACTGAATTCAGCAACTTGTGGTATTAACTGTGTCAATGATGAAATAAAGACTAGTCAGTTAATTGAAAGGTTTTGGAAATTGGAAGAATTAGGCCCGCTGGAAGCCAATACAACAGTCTCCGAGAAGCAATGTGAACTTCAGTTTAACCAGTCAGTTAAGAGGGACGAAAAAGGTCGCTTTATTGTAGCACTACCATTCAAGGATGATCCAAAATGTCTGGGTGAATCCAAGCAGATCGCTCTCAATCGATTTGTTGCTATGGAAAAAAGGTTTTCCAGAGACCAGCAGCTGAGGACTCAATATTCTAAGTTCATGGAGGAGTACCTCGCACTGGGCCACATGAAGGAATTGAACTTACATAAAATTCCATCACCGCACTATTTTCTTCCACACCACTGCGTCCTAAGGCCTGAAAGCAGCTCCACGAAACTGCGATTAGTCTTAGATGCATCAAGCACAACTTCCACCGGGTATTCTCTCAACAACCTACTGCATACAAGGCCGACTATTCAAAGTTACTTGTTCGCCATTTTATTACGTTTTCGCTTACCAAGATTTGTCTTCATCACTGATATTGAAAAAATGTACCGGCAAATCCTTATTCAGCAAGAGGATCAAAAATAATAATTGATGCTGTGGAGAAATCACCCTCAGGAGACTATGCGATGTTATCAGTTATCAACAGTCACATACGGAACCAGATCTGCTCCATACCTAGCCACAAAGTGTCTGCAGCGATTGGGACAAGAAAATATCACCAGTCATCCACTCGGATCACAGACGTTGCTAAAAAATTTCTACGTATATGACGGCATGACGGGATCCGACAGTCTTGCAAGCGCTAAGGAAATGCAGCGACAATTAAATACAATTTTAAGAGGAATTGGATTCAACTTGCGAAAATGGTGTGCAAATCATCCACAACTGTTGGAAGGAATTTCTCCAAAGGATAAAGAATTAGATCTGGACTTCGATTCAAGGGTAGAAAATACCATCAAAACCTTGGGGTTATCTTGGCTGCCTAAATCGGACCAATTCCGCATAAGGGCGACTTGGAATAACAACGACCGTATCACTAAACGAATCGTAAGTTCAGATCTAGCTCGTTTGTTCGTTCCACTTGGACTCATGGCTCCAGTGATCGTCACGGCAAAAATATTTGCACAGAATCTCTGGGAACTTAAGTTGCAATGGGATGAAGCTCTTCCAATAGAATTGCATAGCAAATGGACATCGTTCCGCAACAGTTTGAAACTACTTGATAACGTTCGTGTTCCTCGCCACGTCTTTGAGCATGAAGTTCAAAAAACAATACAGCTACACACTTTCGCTGATGAGTCGAGCGAAACTGCAGTGACCAATCCGACGCAACTGATCTAGCACGAGTCATAGGCGAACAGAAAATTCCAGAAGAGAAAGAATTATTAAGCACAAAACGAGAACAGCAGTGAATTCGCCCGAAAATACGGCTGTCCCACTCGCACCCAGGCGGCAGTAGACTCTTACGCACCGATCGGAACCCAATGCACACTAACTTCAGACAAACGGCCGATGGGGTCGATGACCGAAACTTTTCAAAACACAAACCGTTTTCAAAAACCAAATGTGTAAATGACATCAGCAGAGATCAAACAAACACACTACATGCATATGGTAGAGCATGCGTATAATAAAATCAAAACATGTATATTTCATGTTTATTGCAATACAACAAAACATGTATATTGCATGTATATTGAAATACGACAAAACATGTATATTGGAATAAATATGAAACATGTATGCATAACACACCGACCATGTATATTGCCAACAATATATGGCAATATGCATCAGACTATAAAGGGAAAAACCAAAGAAAACAACAACAAAACACAAGGACGACGACAAACTAACAAAAAACCATGCTGTATAATAACGGAAAAGTATAAAAGGAGCACGTGGCTCGATAGAAAAGGCAGTCTTCCTGAGTTCCTTTTGGAATCACATTAGTGGCTTAAGAGTACTTACCTGGCCATTACCGCTGAAGGTAAACGCTGCAACGCTGACTGAATCCTCACATTACTGGCTTAAGAGTACTTATCTTTTCATTACCGCTGAAGCTAAACGATGCAACGCTGACTGAATCCTCACATTAGTGGCTTAAGAGTACTTACCTTGCCATTACCGCTGAAGCTAAACGCTGCAACGTTGACTGAATCCTCTCATTAGTGGCTTAAGAGTACTTACCTTGCCATTACCGCTGACGCTAAACGCTGCAACGCTGACTGAATCCTCACCTTGCCATTACCGTTGACGCTAAACGCTGCAACGCTGACTGAATCCTCACATTAGTGGCTTAAGAGTACTTACCTTGCCATTACCGCTGAAGCTAAACGCTGCAACGCTGACTGAGTCCTCACATTAGTGGCTTAAGAGTACTTACCTTGCCATTACCGCTGAGGCTACACGCTGTGAACTCATCCGCCATCAAAGCATTATATCAAACTTTATATAAAACAAACAATTAACTTCCTAACCTCTTTTTCACAGGAGAATTATCAAACTTTATGTAAAATAAACATTAATTTCCTAATATCTTCTCTCAGGGAAATTCTCAAACTTTATATAAAATAAACATTAATTTCCTAATATCTTCTCACAGGAAAATTATCAAACTTTACATAAAATAACTATTAATGTTATAAAATCTTGTCACAGGAAAAATTATCACTACACGCCTCAAGGGGCCACAAATATCCTTTGTATAAATTAATATTGAATATACTGGAACTAAATAAAGATAAAATTCCAAAAACCCTAAACAAACAAATCTTATTATTGTAACGACCAAATTTAAAATAGAACCCTGGTCACACTGAATTCTACCCCGGCTGGGAAACTGCGTTACAATGCAGCATGTTGTTCTACTGGCCTCTTTTTCTTCATGGAAAGGTATCACTCTGGCCGCTGCCATACTCCAAGGAACTAGACGACCGAGGAAGAAAAATTGCAAGTGCATCTGTACAGGCTACAGCGACAACACAGGTTAGCGATGACTGGTTGTACAAAATTAATCATTGGAATAGCTTTAAGAGGATACTCCACATTGTCGGTTATATAAAAAGATTCATCAACCACACCAAGAGGCGAAGTGAAGCTCGTGCCACCAAAATACTTCTCACACCTGGGGAATTGGATAACGCCTTGTTTAACATTGTACGCACCATGCAAGAGGTGGATTTCAAAGATGCACGTACACAGCTGAAAATGCACGGAGAAGTCAGCAACAGCAGTCCAATCAAAGGGTTGTCACCTTTCCTAGATATATATTTCCTACGGAATAATCTGGGTTGGTGGACGGATTCAATCATCTAATTTAACATATGATGCCAAACACCAAATGCTTCTGCCATACGCCGACCCTGTCACTAAGCTGATAGCCCAGTCAGTGCATGAAGGGCATATGCATTGTGGACCACAAACAACGCTAGCTCATTTGAGGCAAAGATTTTGGCCATTAAAAGGAAAACTAGTAACACGATCAGTTGTTCAGCATTGCCTTAAGTGTGCAAAGGCCAAACGCAAACTATTTTCTCAGATGATGGGTAACTTACCATACCAAAGGGTCCAACCAGCCAGACCATTCATTAATTCGGGAGTAGATTTTTGTGGACCCATCTGGATCCACTACAAGATAAGTGGTAAAAAGGCCCAAAAGGCGTACATTGCCATATTCTGCTGTTTTGCGACAAAGGCTCTCCACATGGAGCTTGCTAGCGACTTGATGACTGACACTTTCATCGGTGCCTTAAAACGTTTCATTGGAAGAAGAGGGCATTGTCAAAATCTATACAGCGACAATGCTACCAATTTTGTAGGAGCACGCAATCAGCTCGTGGAGCTTAAAGAAGCCGTATATTCTGAACGAGCTCGAATCCAGATATCAAAAATCTGTAGTGACACAATTCCACCAGGATTACCACACTTTGGAGGGTTGTGTGAAGCCGCAGTAAAGTCAGCCAAACATCTGCTACTTAGAAGCGTCTCAACTGCATCTCTCACGTATGAGGAATTAGAAACGGATATCATAGAAATGGCTTGGTCCGCGTAGCAGACATCAAAACATCAAAGGGAGTTATACCACGAGCCATTCATCGCTTGGCACCTCTGCCGGTGGATACTAATTCATCAGCAGCAACAGATATTGGCACTAAACAGAATGACATAAAACAACAAGATGATAATGAACATAGCTCAGAAAAGAAAAGAAATCCAAGCATTAATGATGATTCCAAACAGGCACACAAGAGAATAAAGATGTCTCAGGGATCCTTTTTCACAACAATGCTTATAATTTGCTTGATGTTACCAGTGGCTCTCAGCAACCCCATCAGGATGGAAAACCTGAGTCCACATCCTGGCATACACTTCGACAACATCGGAGCAGTAAACTTTATCACAACAGAATGGGATCTAATTATATATTACGATCTAAGACCTTATTGGACAGAGATGGAAAACCTTGTCAACGGTACACGTGCATTACGCCATTTATGCCAACAGATGCAGCAAAAAGACATGTGCAATGAAAGCATCAGTATCTTCGAGCACACTGAACGGGAACTTTGACTAGAGAATAGCCTATTTTTAACCAGAAGAAAAAGAGGCGCTGTTAATATCATCGGAAAAGTGGCAAATGCGCTTTTTGGAGTACTGGACTCAGAATATGCAGAACAAATGTCTCTCACAATCAACACAGTTCAGGAGAATGAAAATTACTTGAAGATGCTTTACGCAAATCGAACCTCAATAATTGACTCCACATTGAACATCATGAAACAGGATCAATTGGCCACAGAGAAAAAATTTAAGTCGTTTGACAATCGAGTTAAATCACTTATTAACAGAATTTTAGACAACGAATTTGGAATTCATCAGATTTCCAGCTTTTCACATCTCTCGCTCTTCAAATGACAATGCTGCCCTCTCCATCACAATTAAGGCAAGAATTATCAAAAATAAAGCATCATCTTCCAGCATCAATACAGTTACCTGTAGACCAGGAAGATCTCCTCCAGGTCTATAAACTACTGTCTGTACAGGGAGGAATCAGCAGCAACCACGTTATTTTCAAAATTACCCTGCCTCTCATAAACCAGGATCAGTTCAACCTCTACAAGGTAATCCCAATCCCAACTATGGAAAAGAAAAACCTTTTGGCGATCGATCCATGCACGACGTATATGGCAATCAACACAGACAGATATTATTACTCTCCGCTGTCAGAATCTGAGCTAGCAGCTTGCAAACTAGTGAAGAAGGGATATATATGTACAGCGTCACAGCCAATATATCATAAGGTCGCGGAGTTTTGTTCCTGTGAGATTCATCTTTTCAACAACGTTACGAAAGAAAACTGCAAACTCATAGAAGTGGCAAATAGTCCAGTATGGATCCAATTGAATCACCCAAACAAATGGATCTACGCCATGAAATCAAGGACAAGAGTCAACGTAATATGTGGCAGCGAAATGTCTCAAATCGACTTAAACGGTTCTGGGTTGCTGCAGTTGGAGCCACAGTGCGTGGTTTAAAAAAAATGTCATATCCATACAAGGGTGATATCTATCCCAGCAACATCGCCACCTCTTATTCAAGTTTCGGCAAGCTATCAGAAATATCACCACCAAGGCTGTCCCCACCAGAATTGGAAAGAGTTGATCTATACAAACCACAAATACAAGAGCTAATGGCTTTGTAGGAGCACGTCAATACGCAGGAACTCATGGAACTGCCACAATCAAGTCAAGACCAATGCTGTTCGCCACTTTATCATAAGTTATATGGCATTGGGACTAGTCATCACTATCACATGTCTGTTGTTATGGAAAAAATTTCATCACCACTTCAACCGGACAAAGAGGCCAAGTCCGCAACCCAAACAGAAGACAAATCAGGACTTTACTGTTCATATATAAAACATAATTATTTTTTGTTTCTTTTATGTTTTGAATTATCATTCAACGTGGGGGAGAATGTATAGACTTCTTATCTATAATGCATTTCTTCATATTTTGTGTATTCTTATCTATAATACATTTTTGTCACGTATTTTGTATGTTTATTCTCTTTAATACATTTGGTATGTTCTTATCTCTAACGTATTTTGATAACATAAGAGTATCTCTTATGTTGTTGCATTTTTTTTTCTCACGATTATTTAGTATTTAAGCAACTGCATTTGTAAAATAAATTTAGTTGTAATATAGCATTCAAGACCAAACGTCTTTTATTTCTTCGCGGATTGAACTCGGTTAAAGTTGCCGTTGTTCAACACAAGACTTACAACTCATTGCATCAACACATTGAACATCATCATCATCAACCGCTTGTACTGACCGCCCAGCAGATCAAAACTGTGACGTCAACAAGGTATATTGTTCTGGTCGTGGTACCCCGAGGGGTCCGCTGTATCTTACTGCCTGGTTATTATGTTTGATACTTGAATAAACTTGGTAGATTAAAGGGGCAGGGGGCTAGTGCTTAGAGTCTCAAGCACGGGCACTGTCTAAGTATGAAGCGCCCCTACCGGACACGGACACGGTAGTGCCTGGGATAATTTCTATCCCGGGCGGCCTAGGACTTGAATTACCCTAGTGTCAAATGATAGGATACGAGGTTCCGGACAAACGTGCTGCCAGAGTCTGCTTTGCAATTGCCCAGGCACTTATTCTGAAAGAGCTGAGTCCCTTGATGGCCGATCTCACCAAGGTCGCGTTGGTGGTTGGCTGTCCACAGATAAGGTTTAATCGCCCAGCAAATCAAAACTGTGACGTAAGTAAGTTATATTATTCAGGTCGCTGTCCGTATGGACACTTGTACTGAACGCCCAGCAAATCAAAACTGTGACGTCAGTAAGTTATATTATTCAGGTCCATGTCCGTATGGACACTTGTACTGAACGCCCAGCAAATCAAAACTGTGACGTCTCTGACGTCAGTAAGGTATATTATTCAGGTCGCTGTCCGTATGGACACTTGAACTGAACGCCCAGCAAATCAAAACAGTGACGTCAGCAATGTATACTAAAAATGGTTCGTGCAGGACCGACTTTATTGTTCCGAAGGAACAGAGGTGGTTAGCATGATTGCCTACCAGCGAAGAGCCATTGCTACTGTGGAGTAGAGTCTCCTCTTCGCTGCCTCTTTTGATTTTTCTCGGCCGTTGTCTTTACTTATTTCTTTGAAATTGTTAGGAATTTTATGGGTATTTCCAATGAAAATAAGAATTCTCATATATATCGAGCCTATAATGTCGGCATATAAAGGGTGTTTTTTTAGGAGGTTTGTTTTTCCGATAGATGTCGTTTTATTTTATGACAGTTGTTTTGACAGCTCAAAGCGGCATTTCTACTCAGTATTGTTTGGCAAATCATTATGAATAGGTTAACTCCAGAACAACGTTTTCAAATCGTGGTAATTTATTTTCAAAATCAGTGTTCAATTAAAAATGTTTATAGAGCACTTCGTGAATTTTATGGTGCACATAATCATCCGTCAGAGACCACCATAAAGAACGTAATTACCAAATTTCGGTCTACATTCACTCTTTTGGATGCCAAGCCACCGACAAGAATGAGAAGAGTTCGTACAGAAGAAAATATTGCTGTCGTTGAGGCCAGTGTCGAAGAAAACGACAATTTATCGATTCGTCGTCGTGCTCAGCAAATTGGACTTTGTCCATCGACTTTATGGAAAATTTTACGTAAAGATTTGGGTTTGGTGCCATACAAAATTCAATTGGTGCAAGAATTAAAGCCACACGACCATCGTTTGCGCCGTGAATTCAGTGATTGGTCGTTAAATCAATTGAACGAAGATCCATTTTTTTACCGTAAAATTCTCTTCAGTGATGAGGCGCATTTTTTGTTAAATGGATACGTCAACAAACAAAATTGTCGCATTTGGAGCAAAGATAATCCACACGCCGTTCAAGAATTACCAATGCATCCTGATAAATGTACTGTTTGGTGCGGTCT